>JARGYA010000297.1:0-174148 GCA_029204335.1 Mycena vulgaris | reverse complement strand
CGTACAAAAGGCTGCGCTGTCCAACACTTTCGTAGCTCACCATCATGCTGTCCATCCTTGCCAGCTCCTTGCTAGCGTCTCTCGCTGTAGCTCAGCAGATCGGTACCTTCACGCCAGAGGTGCATCCGCCCATTACCTACCAAACATGTACGGCGTTTGCTGGATGTACTACGCACAAAGGAAGCGTTACTCTTGATGCAAACTACCGTTACCTGCATACGGCTAGGTAAGTAAGTATCCTCTCTCATATTACTCTACTGACTTTTGCTTAGCGGACAGACTTGCAATCCAGCCGGATTCAACAAGACCATTTGTCCCGATGCGGACACATGTGCAGAAACCTGTGCCCTCGACGGCGCAGATTACGCCGGGACCTATGGCGTGACGACAAACGGCAGCGCTCTCAACCTCCTCTTCGGTAATGGTGGCGCGCGCGTATACCTCCTGGATGATACCGACAACTATGTCAACTTCCATGTCATGAACCAAGAATTTACCTTCGATGTCGACGTATCCAACGTACCCTGTGCATACAACGGCGCCTTGTACTTTTCAGAAATGCCACCCGACGGCGGTATTTCGGCTACCAATAAAGCCGGTGCTGCATATGGTACAGGATACTGCGATTCTCAATGCCCGACCGGTATAAACTTCGTGAATGGGACGGTACGTCTCAGCAGCGCTTGCTCTCCAGTCATGCTTATCATTTCCAGACCAACTTTGACGGCACGTTGGGCTCATGCTGCAACGAGATGGACTTGTGGGAAGCCAACAGTCTCTCCACCCAGCTGACACCTCATCCTTGCAACGTCACCGGAGAGTTCATCTGCACTGGATCGGGATGCAGCGGTCTCTGCGATCCTGCGGGATGTGAATTCAATTCTTTCCGCATGGGCAACCAGTCATTCTATGGCCCAGGCGACATCGTTGACACCACCAAAGTCATGACCGTCGTCACCCAATTCATCACCGACAACAACCGAGCCTCTGGAACGCTCTCCTCCATCAGGAGGTTCTACGTCCAGCACGGCAAAGTGATTCCAAACTCTATGGTAACGCTCTCCGGTCTTCCCAAAGTCAACTCGATCACGTCAGATTACTGCACCGCTAAAATGAACGTTCTCGGCGATTCTACCGCTTTCGACGTACATGGTGGTCTTGCACAGATGGGTCAATCCCTTGCACGAGGAGCCGTACTCGTGTTCAGTCTCTGGGATGATCTTGGCGGCGGTATGACTTGGTTGGATGGTCTAGCAGGGGATGCATCTAACCCTGGGACCCTCCGTGGGCCGTGCACCGCTGCGAATGTAACATCAGATCCGGCTTCCTCCGTCATTTTCTCGAATATCCGAATTGGCGATATCAACAGCACTTTCTCTCAGGTGCACTTTGGGCAATGGTATGTCGCTCGCTGTATCGGTTGAGGTGACTGATGTTTTTTTCTAGTGGAGGCGAATTTTACGAGGGACCAGCTCTTTGCGCAGATTCATACAAGTGTGTCTACAGTAATCCGTTTTACAGCCAGTGTCTGTAAGATATTGAATAGAATACGGTTTATACGCGTTGTCCAACCCATTCAAGGCTATGAAATCACAGTCCACTGAAGACATCTCTACTTCTCCTCGGCCCAGCTCCAGAGTTGAACTAGAAGACCTCCATGATCTTGGGCTAATCCAGTCCGACCTTCCCTGGCGAGGTTTTGCGCTGAGATCACCACGGTATCACGTACCGCTGATCAGCGATGCGTCGCGATGCAAAAACACGCGATCCGTTTTCATGCATCACCCCAGCATTACCACCCGTCCAGCCACCGCTGCTTCCGCTCTCGATGCTCTCCTCCCACTTACTAGCCCTCCTTTTCGGAATCTCATACGTCGGGTCGATCCACATCGCAAAGAACGCGAGATTGCGCTTCTTAAACAAAGCCGACGCTCGACGGTTTGTGCAGGCGGGCAGCAGAGAGGACCCTGCGTGCTTAATTGCCGCAACGTTTGCCACTTTGTTAAATTGTGGTGTCGTGTACGCCCTCGTTGCGCGTTCTGGGCTTCCTTCCGCGCGGCCAATTCTTTCTGCCTGCTCTCTCTCGACCACGACTTCTTTGAAATGTTCTGGACTTGGGGGTTGGGTTCCGCAATTACGTCTGGGTATGTGTTTTTCTCCGATGCTCAATTAATTTTCAATATCTGTGGGGCGCGTATATAGGGTCCGCTGACAGGAAATCGCGCTTCGCGCGTGCGTGCCGAGCGTGTAGGCCATGGGCGGTGCGGCGCGCTGGAAGATGATCCTATTCGCACCGCTTGTGTTCGCGCGTGGTGCGTGTCCTCGAATCTGACACTCAGATAACTTATTGTTGGGCTTTACTGGCGCGTGCGCTGCACCGCACGTCCATCACACGTGGGACACGTACAATCCCTACGGGCGGACCAACGACGCGCTCAAACGCGCAGCGATGTCTGCTCGTACGTTGCGTTCTCTTCGCCATTCTCGTTCTCTTCATGTCCCTCGGTGCCCCGGTTGACTCAGTAAAACATCTCTTTCTTTCTGCAGTCTTCCAAATAGCCTACATGACCCTCGTCGGCGCACACATCCTTTCTCTTCTTCACCACGTCTTCGCTCATACCCCCGCTCACCGCCCACGTCTTCTGCAACATCATGGGCGTACCGCAGATGCAGAGCGAGATGCGCAGGTTTCCGGTGCAGGCGCAGAATACATTGCCCACTCCTTTTTGAGTTCCCGTTTTCTCTTCCTCCTTTCCTTCTTTTCCTGCTTCTTAACTCTTTTGGTTGGCTTCCACTGAGGCTGCAATTAACGCGCCCCGCCCCGCCCCCAGACCTAATCGCCTTCTACATCGTCGGGATCGTTCTCTTCTTCCTCGCGCTCGGAGCGTGGACGGAATCTCCTCTACTGGCGCTCGCCGGAGGCATTTTGGCAAGCGGTGGTACAGCGGTAGGCGAAGGCGTGGCGATGGTGGGTACTGTGATGTTGTCTTTAGTTTCTTTCTGGAATGTCGCACAATGATCTTTTGTGTTGGGTGTACATCTAGGATGCCAATTGAAGATCTACGTAGGCGTCAGCGCTGAAATTTATATCACTGAATTCACGCTTGACATTGAAGGTTAGTTCTTTGTGACAACAGCGTTCGATATGCATCTTACAGCGGCGTCCCTTCCATTTCATTTCATTTAAAAGCACGACCCGAGCCTTGTTTTAACGTGCCAGAACCCTCACCACTACTTCCACCCAGCTTTCCAGCTATGCTTAATCAGAGGTTTTCTGCCCTCTTGTTCTTACTCGTAGCGTCGCTCTCGCGGTTGCCTCACCAATTGTACGTGCGTCGAATCCACCGTGAACAAGGCAAAGGCTTATAATTCGCTAGCCTCCTCCCATCGCAGGTCCCCATTGTCTGACAACGTGCTCTCCAACGATTCCCCGTGCGGTCCCCGTTTCTGGAAGAGTCAAATTTTGGCTTGCGCAAGCGGCTTGTGCCCGCGCAGAATGGCTTGTTTCGGGCGTGGGCGTGGATTTGGTTGCATCACACGCCCACGCCCGGCATTTCGGCTTGCAAGCAGGGTAATAACAACTGTACTTTACTTATTCAAGCTAAAACTCGGAGATTCCGGGCACCTTCAAAGCCCATCCTCCGCGGTCGTGCGAGGATGGGGTAACTGGGCTCTACCATGCCATCCTCGAAAAGTATAACTCAACAGAAATCCATTATCCACGTGTGTCACGGCCATCATTTGGCTTCCGGTGAATCATGATTTCTTCCTTGTTCAATTCTGTGAGCCCTCTCAATCCTTCGTGACGCCGTCATTGGCGGCCCGCTGCCGGAACTGCGGAGATGAACAGATTCGAACTCATCCTGCGCGCTCCATCCCTAAATACCAACTTGTATAGTCTGCTATCCCAATCGGGGTTACTAGTACTATACGCCGGTGGAAAAGCAACACACCAATCTACGTGCCAGCGCGCCTTGATTTATTGAGGACAAACGTGCGAGGTGAGGACCGCCTCTCTCGTACCTGAACTGCTCCATGATGGCTCGATGAGCACCCTACATTGCGCCATTTTCTCAAGGGATGGTGAACTTGGATCTCTATATATATATGCTTCTTTATCTCGAATCCTGCACCCACCACCTTCCCATGGCACACGGTAAGCCAGACAACGAGTTGGACTCGAAAGTCGGCGCCTGGACCGACACGCAAACCGCCACGCAAGCGGTTGGCGGTGAGCCTCCCACCTATGTTAAGAACTTGGACTACTCCGTGGAAGAGGAAGCACAGGTCGTGCGAATTCTGGATACGCGCCTATTCCCGTGGATTCTTCTGACGACGTTCGTCCTCAACATGGACCGGACGAACCACTCGAATGCCATTTCGGACAACCTGCCGGCGAACCTGGGCTTTACCATCAACACTGTGAACGCGGGTACCGCGATCTACGCCGTCATTTTCTCAATATTTTGCTTGTAAGAACGCCTCTTCGTCCAAATCCCACCCGCTCTTGACGGGAAAAAATCAGCTCGGGAGCGGTGATGGCAAAAATCGTCGGTCCAGCCAGATGTAGGTGTAACCGTGAAAATTCACCCCGAAAATGACAAATTTCTTAGGGATTCCTATCCTCATGTTCGCATGGGGTCTGGTCACCATGTCCCACGCATTAATAAAGGACAAAGCCGGATATCTAACCGTTCGAGTCTGTAAGCCGGCCACCTTGCAGTCGTCAATGCTCGAGCTGATTTTGTCGTCAGTCATCGCCATCACTGAAGGCGGCGTCATACCCGCCACGTTAATCTATCTTGGTGGATTTTATAAGAGCACTGAGCTTTCGACGAGACTAGGGTGGTTCTGGGGAGTTCAGGTGTGTGTTCTTCTCACCCATGGACCTGCCTTTTCGTTCATCTATGTAGGCGATTGCAAGTGCGGTCAGTGGGCTCATGGCAAGCGGACTACTCCAGCTGGGCGGAAGGTCGGGTTTGGAAGGATGGAAATGGCTGTTCCTTGTGGTGCGCTTGATGTTTGCAAAGTAAAGCCACCGGATGTACTGACACTGATACCCAGGACGGTATCATTACAGTCTTTGTCTCTGTGATCATTTGGTAAATTATCCCAGTGCACACCTCCTGGTCGAGGCCGTATTAACCTTCCTGCAGGTTTTATCTCCCACGAAACGTGGCCAGCACCCAAGGCGGGCTGAGGGGATTCAAGCCCTGGTTCACGCCTCGCCAAGTTCAGATCGCTGCTACGCGTGTAATCCGAGACGACCAGTCGAAACGCGAATACGAGCGAGTGATTTAAACTTGACACTGACACCCTTTAAATAGTGTCTGCGTACAGGAAACGAGTTACGCGCGCGGATTTCAAAGACGCAGCAACCGATCTTGGGCTATGGAGCCATCTGCTGTTGGCAAACGTCACTCTAACGCCAACGAGCCCACTGGGAACCTGTAAGTTAACTGAAGGAAAAGATTGATGTGCGTACGACTCATGGCACCTAGATCTTCCGACCGTCATCAAGTCCTTCCACTTCAACGTCTTTGTGTCAAACGCATTGACCGCTCCGCCATACGTTCTCCAATGCATAATCATGGTCATTGTCATCTGGCACTCCGACAAAGCGCGAGAGCGTGGATTCCACGGCGCATTCGGCTGTAAGCCTTCATTCCAATTAATTCTTTTGTGTTCAACATCTGAATAAATACAACAGCGGCATGGCAGCTCGTCGGCTGGATTATTCTTCGTGCCATGCCCGACAAGGCCAGCCGTGGCGTAAAGTGAGCTCCTTCACTCGCTCCGTTGTGCCTCGAATTGGTCGCTTAATTGTACCAGATATTTCGGGGCAGTAGTCGTGGCCTCCTGGCCCTCCAATCACCCTCTGAATATCGGATGGATGTCGGAGAACACCGCCAGCGTCGGCAAACGCACAGTGGCTTCTGGCGCAGTAATATTCGCGGCGAATATCTATGCAGTCTGTGAGCACACATCATTACTACTTTGCTAAACAGGTTCAACTCGCTTATCGCATCGCAGGGGCATCGCAAATATACCAGGCAGACGATGCGCCATGTAATTGGTCCCCATTCTGTCTACCACCTGCTTCTGCTAATAGACATTGTGCGCAGATTTTAAACGCGGAAACTCAATAAACATCGCGTTCGCGGGCTTTGGGACAATCATGTGGTAAGTTCATCGCTCCCGGTTGTTCAAGTTGAGTGTTCAAGTTTGACTGGCGATGATCGCTGCAATTAGGGTGGTTCAAAAGTACTATTACCGACACTTGAACAAGAATCATGAGCGCGCATACGCAGCTTCGAGCGAGCAAGAGAGGCTCGAAGAGGATAGTCAGGCGGAGAAGAAGGGAAATAGGAGTCTGACGTTCAGGTACACGACCTAGAATGCCACTAACGTTTATAAAACCATGTATCTTGTGCTCTCTCAAGCCGCATCGCGGCTCAGGTTGGATTTGCCCAGTGACTCTCGCTTCAAGCCCCAATCTTCCAACCAAGCTTGATGGCCAAAAATGTTTGGGTGTTGGTTTCTGGAAGACAGTTTGATTTTTTTTTTCGGTGAATTCCAATTTCTATGACGGCTGGGATGATTGGGAAAATGGCGCCAATGAACTTTCAGATATGTGGTCCCCGGGAGATCAGTTTGTAGGCTTCAAACGAAGAAGGTCGTCCAGGGCACGGTCTTTCCCCTGCCTGCTTATTTTCATTTGCTGATATGTTGCCTCCAGTGACGCGCTACCGGTTTACGGTTGAGAATACGGCCAACAGTATTTGACATACATACCTGAATCACCGCGCTTTCCTGATCTCTTAACCTCGGTTTACCTGTAAAGACTCAAAAGGAGGTTCGCTGCATACGTACATGATTCAGGGCTCGGCAGGTCGAAAGAATGTGGCGTGTCCTGCGGTTGAATCCCAGACCAACATGGTGCGCTAGTTTGGGATTGTTATATATATGAGCCTGCAGCGCATAAAATATTAATATTTCCATGGCTGGGATTAGACTCGTGACCAGTCTGCCTGCGATGAGCAATAATGTGGCGAGCACATTGCCGCAGGCAGACTGGTATTTCTCGGATGCTGCGCGCGCGGAGTTTGATACAACGCATTCACGATGTCGCCTGAGCTTGGGCCTTGGCCTGAGCATGTGTCCCTCATTTGTTCGTCGCTAGAGGGAATTTTCGGCAAACGTGTGGTAATTCTTGAAGATGGGTCGATATCTGCATCGGATAACGTCAAGATCCCGAAATGCGTGCGCGTCGGCTTCTCCCTCTCTGTCGGCGTCTTCCTCACTCCGGGCATCGTCCTCCTTTCTCCTTCGCTGTCCGTCTCGTCACTCTCCCGCACGACATCTGTTCTGCCCACACTCATCTCAGGGGAAGAACGAAGGAAAGGCAATTCCAGATTCGTGGTGAAGAATAAGTCGCCACACAGATGCGAGAGACTCGAGAGCGAAGCGTCTCGCGAGCGCGCGAACCACTTTGGATGACGTGCAGCTGAGCACGCTCACGAGACGCTGATCCGTCGATAGGTCTGCTAAGCTGTTGGGCGAGGTGCCCAGATTGAGTGTTACATGGCCCAAAAGAGCAGTGGTGTCCGCAATTGTAGCGGATTTTACCGTGTTGTAGCCCAGCGCAAAGGCCGCGTTGATCTTGCGCTGCATCTCCGCCTCCCATGCTGCCTCGCTGGCGTAGCGATAGCTTGTTTCGGCATCGAAGAACATGTCCACAATTGACGCATTGGTGATAATGAGAGTCGTCCAACTGATTGTCCGCTCAATCCTTTCAGAGTGAGAGTGTTGCTGTCTTGCGCAGCAGACGCTGTTATGGAAAGAATGACGATCGTGCCTGTTATGGAGATGCTCATATTCAACTCTCCGCCTGCACTGGCATTGAAACGCGCCGCCAAGACACCGGTTGGATAATTCGCAATATACTCCCACCTGTAAACTCATCAGCGGCGCACTGCAACTTCTCGTGTCAAATGACTATTCCATTCCACTCACGTATAGGTGATTCCCCCGACAGCGTACTGTACCCCCACCATCCCCTCCTACGTGTCCAGCCACCGCACATAATCCTTGATCTCCCCTTCCGCATGCCCGAAATTGATGTTAATGCTCCCGAAATAGCTGAAGGAGCGGGGCGAGGTGACATTTGAAATCATGTGTTCATACATATATTCTCTCCCCTCCGAGAGGTAGCCCGCCAGTAGCATTTCGCGGACCACAGACTCCGCCGCGGGAGCCGTGGAGGCGATGCGGACCTGAAATGGCCCCGACCAGATTGAGTTCTCGTTGATACGAAGCATTTTGTATGCGCCGCCGTAGATGGAGCCTGCGACACGCCCGTTGCCGATAGAGAGGGAGGACTCGAAGGTGGGGAAGGTGAACCAGATGTGCCGGCTACTGTCGAAAGTGGGGGCGGCGCCAGTGAGGCGGATGGCAAGCGCAAAGAAGAGGGATTGGAGTTTCATCAGGTTGGGAGAGATTGGGTGGTCAAAGCGGTACAGAGGTCGGGATTATATCCAGGGACCCGAAGGCGAGAAAAAGAATAAATGCATCAGTTGTCGAAGACTGCATGATCCCCTCGTGAGTTCGTCACGAGGACCCCGCAATGCCATCGCCCAAGAGGAAACAGACCCCACATCTCAGTGGAAGCCAACGGTAAGGATGGTGTGTTGCCAATTCCATAAAAGTCCACATCTTGAGCAACACCGGGAGTCAAAAGATGCAGGTGGGAATAGAAGCACGGCAGCCGCGGCGGAAGAGCCCGCAGAGAAGCCCAACAGAGATATTGGAAGTACCACCATTCTGAGACACCCTGGTAGGCGGGCTAAATTGCCAGCTTACCATTACATCCCAATTTGGGAGGCCTGTCAAGAACTGAGACGGATTTGGAAACTTCTGTGCAGCCTGAAAAAGTCGCCTGGTATGAGTCATTGCGTATCTCGCTCGTTTGGAAAGAGTGATTCCTCGTTGACACCTTGTGCATGTAAGCGTTGAATGAAAGGTCATCAACCGCTCACACGCTCATGCCAAATCCCGAAGCCCGATGGCGAAACGAGTGCGAGCCTTCCGAAAGCGGTTGCCGAGAGGAGTATGGAAGTCAAGGAGAGAATGCATTATGGACTCGGAGGTCGATATTCCAGGACATAAGTCAAATAGCAAAAGGTGATCGTTTGAACTTGGTGTCGTGTTTGCTAGTGAGTTGGGCGCCGCCGGAAATGAGCGAGAAAAGACTTTGGGGAAACAGGTCCTGTGGGCCACTGGAGACGCATGATCGGCCGTCCTTCTAGACTATAAGCGATGAACGCTTTAGTTTGGTGGTCCGAGTCAGAATGAGATGTCACGACTGTCACGCCAGTCACCATCAGATCAGTTTAACAGCGTTTAAACACGTGATACACGACTGCGCCTTACCAGCGCCTTACCAGTGCCACAACGTGCACGGAGTCCTATCTTTTTTTTTTTCTTTCAAGAAATTTCCATGGACTCTGAAGACGATGCGCGTGCCACTGCGCCCAGTCTCGAGAAACAACAGGCGAAGACACGGGTAAAGTCGCCGCCGAAGAAAAAACACACAGAATCGCCATCGAAGCGCGAAGACGATGTCGTCGAGATTCCAGCGCCGTCCCCACCCGCGCCCAGCGCGGGTGAAGAAGGCGAAGAAGAAGATGACGACGACACTGACGGTCCAAGCAGGAATAGCGAGAGCAGCGCCGACAAGCGCGCGCGGCTCGACACTGCCGTCTCTACTGCCTCGCAGACGTCCAGTGGCCGACGGACGTTCCCCGACGGGAAGCTGTTGCGCGTCGACACCATGCACGCGACGAAGGCGGAGACGCCGGGCATCCGCCTCGGCGGGGTCCTCGGCCCGCGCGACGAGCTCGCATTCGCCATCCTCTCCACGTTCATCGTCAGCCCCGAGTGGATCTATTCCTTCTTCGACCCCGCGACGCCTGTCGTGCTCGTCACCGACCCTGCGATGAGCGGCGGTGACCCCGAAGCGTGGCGGTGAGGGCAAAGCCCTTCGCCCTTCTTGCATCCAGGCGCTGACGTCGAGTGCGATACAGTCCAGCGCTGAAGAATGTCTTCCCGACCTGGGTGCGCGTGTGCCCCCCGCTGCCCGGCGGTGGCGGCGGGCGCGGATGTATGCACATGAAGTACATGCTGCTCTTCGCGAAGAGCGGTGCGCTGCGCATCGTCATCGGCTCCGCGAACCTCATCCCGCAGGAATGGCGCCACATCGAGAACGTATTTGCCGCTCCTCCCCTCATCTGTCGCGCGGCACGTGCTAATACCATTCTCTGCCTACCGCAGTATGTCTTCATCCAGGACTTCCCGCGCGCCACCCCCGGCGTGGAGACCGTCAAGTTGCGTGCGGGGGAGAATCCCAACGAGGCGTTCCCGGCGGTGCTCGTGGCCGCGCTGCGCGCTACTGGCGTGGAAGAGGCGCTAGCGCTCATGATTCGGCAAGGCGTGCGCTCGTTTCCCTTCTTCCCTACCCTTTCTTTTCCCTCTTCTCCTCTCGTTCTTGCTCACGGGATGTTCTCTCCCGCAGCACACCGCACTCCCGCTCCCGACGCTCGTTCCCTCTGCGGACACAGCAAAAGCGGGGACCAAGTCGACAGCGCTCGAGCGGGGCTGGGATTGGAGCAGGGTGCGGGTGGCGCTGGTATCGAGCGTGCCGGGGAAGTGGGAGGGGTGGGCCGGTCAGCGTGGGGTGCTGAGGTGTGCATTCCTCTTCCTTTTGTTTAGTGCCGAGCTTGGAGACTCTGATGGGGCGTCGAGCGACCGCTTTTAGGCTCGTTATCTCCCACGCTCCCTCTCTCGCCTCCGCCTCTTCCTTCCTTATCCTATCTTCCAGCCTCAAGCTAACACCACCTCTTCCCCCACAGAACAGGGCAGACACGCCTCCTCCGCGCGGTCCAGGCGCTCGGATGCTCGGTTGACGACTGGGGGAGCGAGAGCAAAGGGAAGGACAAGGGGAAGGCAGGGGAATGGGAGAATGTCAAGAGCAAAGGCAAGGGCAAGGAGAACGTGGAGGAGTATGAGCTCGAGCTAGATTGCCTGGTGCGTCCTGCTTTCCACCCCTTTTCGAGTCCGCGCGCTGATCGTCTCTTGTCCGGTAGACCTCTTCGATCGGGACATACTCCGTGCCCTGGATCGCGGTATTCCGTCTTTGTGCTGGCGGGCGTGCGCAGGCGCTGCGGGCGTATCTCGATCGCGGGCAGAAGAGGGTGCGCGCTGTTTCCCCACCCCTCCCTGTACCTCCTACCTCCTGTTATCGCTCTCTTTGATTCGCAGATCCCCGCGCAGGGCCCGACGCGCGTCATCTACCCCACGCTCGAGACCATCCGTGGCACCGTGCTCGGCGAGGCGGGCGCGGCCTCGATGTCCTGCAATCGTGCACAATGGGTGAAGATCGCTGTCTTGATCGCGGATCCGACGACGGGGCTGCAGATGCGGGATGCGAAGAGTAGGAGTGGAGGTGTGGGGATGCATACGAAGGTGTGTTTGCGGTTCGTTTCCCCTGCTCCCCCTTGTTTCTTCCGCCAGCTTAAGACCTGGGCTTCCCTCTATCTTCCCCGCGCTTGCCGCATTGGGTCTGCGACTGACGTATTGCACCCGCAGATGATCCTCGGCACGCTGCGCCGCCCGTCGGCGCAGGATGACGATGCCAAGAACGAGATGGTGAGCAAGGGCGAGAGCGACGTGGAAATCGTCGACGCGGCGGGGAAGCCGTTGCGGAGGCCACATTCGTGGTTCTATGTTGGGTCGCACAACTTTTCGGTGAGCGCATGGGGCGCGCTGAGCGGGAATGGATTCAATCCGGTACTGAATGTACGTGCGTTTGCTGCCACACCTACTCCCTGCTTCACTACCTTCTATCTTATCCCTTCCTCTTGCTCTCCTTCCGCACTCTTCTCCTTCGGCTGGATGTTGATTCCTCTTTTACAGGTCGTGAACTACGAGCTCGGCATCGTCCTCCGGCTCGAGAGGCCCGAGGACGTGGATGCGGCGGTCGCGTGGGAGCGCCCTACGAGGAAGTATATCGAGGGGGACGTACCGTGGGTGAGTACCCTGTTTTCTAGCTTCTTTGTCTCCGCCTTGTCAATCGTATACCGGTTTCTCTCTACCTATTCCCGTTCGATTCCCCTTTGCCTTGGTACTCGGGATATTCAAGCCCAATGCTGACGCGCTTTCACAGATCCCGCAGGACAGCGATTTCTTCAAGTAGATGCACACAGTGCTTATTGTGATGGCTTTCTCGATGGGATTCAGTGCGCACTTCAAGTCGAGTGGCATTCACCGACAGAATCGCCGCATTTTGTGGCGACGAGACTCGGCGTATGTACAATAATGCTCTGTGTATTAGTACCTAATGTGTATCTTTGCAATCTGTACAATCGCTTGTAATTCAACTGATGTATCTACAGACCCTCTGAGGAATCAGGAGGCGATAAGAAAGCTTGCCTTTTATGAAGATTTACCTTCCTAAGGAGGCAACTATGGACGTAGACAGTTTCAATTTGAAAGAGCTGAAGTCAGATAAGTTTCATAAAATGGCGGAAATGTTTAATAACTGGACGGTCTTCTTCTAAGACTAAGCAATTGGTGTAGCATCTTCATAGATGTTTGAACGGTTCCGAAACGGTTCGAGGTGTCACGCTGGAGTAACTTCCTAACATTCATTCTTTGTTTGATTTGTTGCAGGGAACCAATCACATCAATCTACTAATCGGCACCCCTGTTTGAACGATATTAACTTTCTTTTCACTGCGCTAGCCGATGGCTTATGTTACGTATGGCTTGAGATTTAATACACATTTCGGTACGGCTCGTCACTAACGGTTTTTCCGTCTGGGTAGCTGGGTTATTAGGTGAAAAACCTGGCCCTAGTATATTATGATTGGCGGTCAGTTCAATTCAACGTCTTCTCAACCGCCCTAGAGAGTGAAACACATGAACATCAAAAGTTTTTCGAGTCGTGGAATGTCAGTGAGTGTAAACTTGACCGAAACAACGATACGCGTGAGGAATATAGAGGGCGAACTTGTCGTACGGCGTTTACCTGGGCCCGCCGCCGAGTCCAACATAATCCGAAATCTGAGGTAGAGGTCAGCAATTCGTGGTTGCCCTGACATTACCTATGAACGGCTAACGGCGAGCCATTGCAAAAATGAGCGACTGTGGCGACAACACGAGCCTACCAGTCGTTTAGATGGATAGGAATAAATTTCAGTTTGTAAGAACCAGACAAAACACAGAAATGAAGGGCGACATCTCGTGCGAGCGCCGAGATCACCCGAAATTAACTGCTGCGCACCTATTTATCTCCCAGATCAAGGTCATATCGATGCTAATGACATTCGCCCGACTCCAGAAAAGAACGAGGGTTGACTTCGGCGATTTTGCCCACAGGAAATCCGGATGTAGGAGTACTCCATCTCACGCTGGCGAGCCTCAGCACAGGGGATTGGAAGCGGGTCTCAGGGGGAGAAGCTGAGGGGAACATATAAAGAGGCAACTGCTAAGATCTTGGACCGCTTGACGGGAAGGAACACGAGATGCAGCAAAAGTGAAATGAGGAGGAGGGCGAGAGCCGATTTTGATTAGATCAAACAACCCATTTGGGCATGTTCGCACTTTTAGTGACAAAATGTTTTGCCTGTGGGGACACGAATATCGCATATTTTACACTTCTGAACCGTAGGAAACTATCTTATGTACAAACCAATTATATCCATATCTTCCAATACGTGATTGTGGGTGGCCAAAATTTAGTGACATATTGAATCGGCCATTGTTGACGATACGGAGGTCATCTGCGGAGAGTTACATCGTGGAACATCGCACCTTGACCTACCGTTACCGAATATATTAAACTTTCCAAGATTGAAGAACTTTTTTTTTCGTAGCCAAATTTTGACCATTCCAGAACCTCATTAGCATCCACACGACAGAACTCGAGGGAGTCTTCCAACTATCTCCGATTTTTTTTGGAAAGAACTTATTCTCCCAATCAAATCGTATTCTATCGTGGTCCCTGGGCATCAAATCCCCCGATATACGAGCCCTGCGTTCAAGGAAACACCGGGGAATGGAATACAGGTGCAGTACATACCAGACCCGTCGGCTCCCAAGATTGCAGGATGTTGTGGTATGACTTTCTCACCTGGTGGGTATTTCTCTAGGATTATAAGGAAGGCCATGCTTCATATTACCACAAATTCCACGCATGCGCGCCGCTGAGGCATCGGCGCGACGGGAAAATGTGGGTGGGGCATTTTGGGGTGCCTGCATGCTGAAAGTCGAACCCCGTGCCTGGAAAGTACGCCAGACCGAATAAATGGATACGGGGGACTTGGAAAATTATAACTAATTATTCACTAGCCATACTACCCACAGGATGCAGATATGAAGAGCGGATCGCGAGAGTACAAGATTAGGCGCCCAGGGGCGCTTGATTTGCCGAGGTGCAAACAGGGCGCTCTATTCGCTGAAGGCTCACTTGCTGGGTCACAACTATAGAATACAATTTATTCAGCTACTAGGAAGTGCCAACGAGGTAGCGGTCAGTATAGGAAGGGCAAAAAGAGAGAAAGAGCGAGATAAAGAGATGGTAATTGGTATGTAGGGTTGGTACCAGGCGGGCAGACGGCATACGGAGGGGCGCAGACGAGAAGAAGAAAGGGAAATGATGGGAAACCTCAGAGTGTTTGACCTTGGGGCTCCGGGGAGCGAGGGCGGCGAAAACGCGTGGGATGCGGGGGCACTAAAGCCTGGAGCGCGAGGGGGGAACTGGGTCCACGGAGGCAATTACGAGCTTGCAAGCAACAGAGAGTGTGTGAAATATACCCCGGACTGAATTGAAGGCCTGGCGTGCGCGAAATTCAGGAGGCGGGCGGTAGAAACGGCGGGGGTGGCGGGGGGCGCTAAAACCGGTAGCGCGCAATAAATATTTTGTTATGGCACCAAATAGCGGTCCATAAGGATAGGAGGATATTTAAAATGTTCCATTGAAATACAGGAGCCGCTGCGTGGCGCAAGGGCGGGAGAAACGGCGGGAGGCGGGTGCTTTGAAAAGCGATGATACCACGTCAGCGGAGAGTTTACGGCAACGAATGCGGGAGCGCACCTAGCGATATTCTACACGGGCCTTGAGGGACCCATTGCAATGACCGAGCCCCGTATAGACAGCCGAAACGGCGGGGCCAAGCAAAAACCCGAAAGTCAAGGTTGTGAGGGTAGAAGCGGGCCTGGTGCCGCGAGTCTGCTGGATATGGTGGAGCGTAATGTAGTGCAATCAATCGTGATGCGCACAGTTTCCGGGGCGCGCAAGGGCGGCACAAAAGTCGGGAGCGGTGGGGGCGCTAAAACGGGTGGATGAGTCCGAGCAGAGGGCCTACACGCACAATTACGGGCTCCACCAAGACACAGGGAGCAAAAGATCTAACTGGAGACACCCCGCCGGTACTGGTGCGCGAAAGGAGCGCCGCGCCGAGCGCGCCAGCGGCAGCAGCAGCGGCGGCACTAAAACTGGCAGTGCGGCCCGAGAAGAGGATGAGGGAGCGCAACGAAGCCACCCAACGTTCACGGTAATGTGTTATAAGTTGTCCTGCATATATCGGAGGGAGGGATGGAGCAGGGGGGTGGCAAGGACGAGCACAGTGTGGGCGGAAAGCTGTTAGCCGTGACATCCTAACATGTGTCAACCGGCCGCCATCACTGGCGGACGCGCCAGGCGCGGCACGCGCCGCCGCAACAATGATGGCCCAAGAAATCAATCAGCCGGAGGAACCGATCAGGAGGACCTATTGGATATAGGTAAGGCTCCAACCGTTTAGTTTTCGTTTACGAAGGCCCGTAAACTAAACGGTAAACGGTTCAAAAACGTTTGCAAACATTTATAAGGGTTTAAAAACGAATATATTTGACCAAATATATTTATTGGGTGTGGAAGACTGCGGTTTTGACTTGAATAAAGAAACTGGAGGTCTCTAGCCCTTTTTGAGCTCCATACATGGTTTTCACACCATGTTGGCCTGCATGGACGAGCGGGCTTCCCCGGCGTAGGTGTAATGCCATCGGCAAGTTGAAGTCCGAGATGCCCGGAGTCACCATCGAACCGAGCGCGAGGAAGCATAACACAGAACCAGCCTAGATTTGTGTTCAAATTGAAGTCTCACTCATTGCTACGTAGTTTCTGAATGAAATTGAACAGTGAATTAAGGTATAAAATCAGTCAAAATGCCTGTAATAATATTATCGTTTAAACCGTTTGTAAACTGTTTTTAGAACGTTTACCGGGGCCCGTAAACTAAAAGGATTATTAATCCGTTTAGAAACGTTTAGAAACGTTTAAAAACAGAAACGGTTGGAGGCTTAGATCATATAGGCTGCAACCTAAAGTGATTCATCATGCATATCTCTAAGCTGAGCCCATATAATACATCATCACGGCACATCTCTAACCACAGGTGCGTGATATATCAAAAGACCATTATCCGCTGGAACTTAGGGCACGGCCGATTTTTTATCAAATTTTGATGTTTTCCTGAGAACTGCTGGTATGGGCTCAATCTTCGTCCGATTCCCATGAAAGTAGGAGCATTCGATTTATATTCCCATTCTGGAGGGCGCTGCACCCCGGAATTAGACGGGAGCGTGGGAATTGCCATTTTGACTGCAGAGGTAAGAGAGTACATATGACCCTGTGTAGTATTATATATGGAGGAGATGCACATTTTACTGTGAGGTTCATATCCTCTAATAATAAGGTGTGGTTTCACGACGGGATTTCGACCGGTAGGCATTGTGTATTTGAGGGAGATCTGGATGACATGGGTGTTGATGTATTGAGAGAGGCAAGAGGTAAGACTGCACTTAACCTCATATACGCGAAAGAGTAGTCATTTCCCACTATGAGCCATTCCCTGATTATTTATGATGTCGGTCAATTTATGTTGGCTAATAGATTGTATATGAATTCAATTTTTTTATTCCCAAAGGACTCGTATTGCCATGCGGAGCAGTGGCCCCCTAAGCCCAAGTTATTTAGATATTACCTTGTTGGGCCATCGCTTACGCGGCCGCCGCCGCTCACTGGATCCCTATTAGATCCCAGGGATTTGCCGACCGGTGAAATTTTGATGTTCTCCTGTTAACGAGGCACGAGTGATCGGGACGAACAGGGTTTGCGCATCAACGGATGGGTCGGAATCGGAAGATCTCTTGCTTTCGATCTTCCATGTCCGCCTAGCTCGACAGCGTCTCGCTCCCTGCCTTGGATTTACTTTGCCTCCCTCCCACCCTTCAATGGAGCCTCAACACGGACCATTATATCTTTAATTTCTTTACTGCTATTGTAACTCAGGGCCAATGCTTGGGGTTTCCGCGCCAGGATCCTCGCATTGCGCCGGAGAGCTGTGGCTCTCGCCCGTGATCTAATGCATCTGGACTTCTGGGCCTTGCGGCCACCACCTGGATCTAAGACGAAGTGCGATGCGCAAACCACCGAATCTGCTCATCTTTTCCACATATCAACTTTCCACTGGTATTCTCTAGTCATCTGGTTGGCAGTGTACTCCCGTTATGGTCCTGCGCCTCCCACACCATCACGGCGACCATGTGCAGACATGCCCGTATCGGTCGGAGCCGAGTTGATCATCAGGCGGCCCGTTATCTTATATTCTTCGCCCCACAAGTGCCGCTAAGTAGTCCTTTCCAGTACATGCTTCGAATGGCGACGTGCGTCTCTCTCTCTCTCCCGTATTGCGCCAAAAGATGAGCAAAATGTCCACCGACAAAGCAGTCATCCTGGTTCCCAAGGAGCAGCCACCCGCTGTGCACCCTGAGCCAGGCACCGAGGTCGCCATTCTCGAGCAGGAGGATACTGCGCTGTACCCGCCCCCGACCGAGGAGGAAGCCGCTATCCTGCGCAAGGTGGTTGGGCCGATCCCCTGGATCGCCTACCTCCTCTGCACCGCCGAATTGGCTGAGCGTGCCTCGTACTACGCTACCACCGGTGTCATCAGCAACTTCCTCGAATTCCCGCTCCCGCCGGGCAGCAGCTCAGGAAAGGCGCCTGGCCTCAACCAGCACGCTGGAGCTCTGGGGAAGGGGCTGCAGTATGCGAGCGGTGTGGTCAGCTGATTGCATGCGATCCCATGGCAAACTGCTGACATGAACATCGGAACAGACAACCGCCTTCACCTTCGTCGCCTATGTCGTCCCCATTTTTGGTGGGTGGATCGCCGACACACGGCTGGGTCGCTATCAGACCATCATCTTCGGAATTCTCGTCGGATTCGTCGGCCACGCCATCATGACGGGCGGTGCGGCGCCGTCGGTGCTCAAGGCGGGTAATGGCGTGGCTCCTTTCCACGTTGGCTACTGGATTCTTGCAATAGGTACCGTCATTCTTTTTCCGTCAAGATTCCCGACACTAACGATTCAACCCCACCAGGCGCCGGCATTTTCAAGCCCAACGTGGCTCCCACCGTGCTTGACCAATATACCCACCAGAAGCCCTACGTCACGACGACCAAGAAAGGCGAACGCGTGATCGTCGACCCCCAGATGACCATCCAGCGCATCATGACCATCTACTACGGCTTCATCAACATTGGCGCCTTCTACGCCATCGCCTCGACCTACGCCGAGAAGTTCGTTGGCTTCTGGCTGGCCTTCCTGCTGCCGACCATCATCTACTTCGTCGTGCCCATCATCTTCTTGGGTCTGCGGAAGAGGATGGTGCGGAAGCCTCCCCAGGGCTCCGAGCTGACCACCTTCTTCAAAGTCATATGGCTGGCCCTCAAGAAGAACAAGTTCAACCCGTGGGCCAAGGATTTCTGGGGCAAGGTCCGCCCTGCCCGGCTGGCTGCCGAGGGGCTCCCCGTCAACTACTCCGATAAGCTGGTCTCGGACATCAAGCGCACCCTGACCGCCTGCGCCATCTTCCTCTACATCCCGCTCTACCAGCTCAATGACGCCGGCATCGGGCCCCTGGGCTCCAACCAGGGCGCCGCCATGATCAGCAACGGTGCCCCCAACGATCTGCTCAACAACTTCAATTCCCTAACCATCATCGTCTTCACACCCATCGTCGCGTACATTGTCTACCCCGGCCTCGAGAAGCTGGGCATCAAGTGCGGGCCGATCCGCCGCATGACCTTTGGCATGTTCATCTGCGCGGCGGGCGGCGTCGCCGGCGGCATCGTCCAGCTGTACGTGTACCGCACCAGCCCGTGCGGGTACCAAGCCTCGACGTGCGTCGACGCGGATGGTAACGCGCTCGTGTCGAAGATCTCCATCTGGGTGCAGCTCGTCAACGTCGCCATAACGGCCATCTCCGAGCTGTTCGTCAACGTCACCTCGTACGAGATGGCGTATGCGCGCGCACCGCCGAACATGAAAGCCGCGGTGTTCTCTATCTGTCTGTTCATGAGCGCGCTGTCCTCGGCCCTGGCGGAAATTATCACGCCATTTACGGAGGACCCGAAGCTAGTGGTAAGTTCCTTGTTCTCTCTCTTACTCTGCCGAAATGACGCTGACGTGCACCTTCACCAACAGTGGGTCTACATCGGCCCGGCCATCGCCCTTTTCGTCCAGACCACCATCTTCTGGATCCGGTATCGGAACGTCGACGAGGAGAAGTTTATGACATACGAGGATGATGGTGTCGAGGAGGTTAATGTGCATCAAGATGCGGTGGAGGGGAAGAACTCGTCTCTTGAGCATGAGAAGTCGGTGGAGGCTTGAGCATGTAGATAGGGATAAAGACACACATATGCATTACTTGTGGGAGGTTAGTTAGCGAGCTTAATGTTCTCGATGCCTGTGACAATACGTAGTAGTTATTAAGTTCTTTCTGCTCCAGATGCTTGGGATCCTCAAGAACTCGCACAAGACTGGGCCAACTCGCCTTTTGTGGAAAGCTACCTAAGGTGAAAAAACTCAGCTTAGAAACGGTATGCCTGGGCTGAGCGACTTTGAAAGCAAGGTCTTCGACGGGACGGACGCGTCACTCCAAAAAAAGTTACTTACCAGACTTGGAAAGTAAGCATCGCACCGATTAAAACCGACCCTTCCAAGCAGAGTGAAAGGCTGCGAGCAGCCCAATCCTGAGCTCTTCGACTCCGTACCCGGGGTCGCCCCTGAACCTCAGACCTTCCCGCGACAACCATCTCCCTCCCTCTCCAATCCCCGTCGTCGACATCCCTCGACCGTCTCTTACTTCTCGTGGTTCTATACCACGGACATCCAGTCCGCCCCTGCTGCCCCTACAAAGAATCGAAGACTTCTCTCTCATTGATGACCAAGATTACCTGCGCATACCCGAGTCCCCCACAATTATCACACACCTGACAATCAACCTGCACGAGCACAGTATCGTGATTAATAATGACTTTGAGAGGGGTATAATTATTTGCCTCAACTGTGGTTGTTGCGTCACCCCAAAAGGACGTCGTCCATGTCCGCGCTCATTTCCGGTCCCTCGACGTACCGGCTAATCTCGGAGATGTTCTAGAGGAGGTAGGTAGGTAGAATTACACGGCACGGTCCAACTCATGAACGCCACTTTCGACATCGTTCCCATCAACGAAATGCCTCACGTTACCCCTATCCCCAACCGCACGCCGATATATGGCTTGAAGATTCACCCGGAGCCCCTCTTCTCCTGCACGCGTTGCGGACATGGATAAATGAGCGAGCCGGTTCTGAGCAAACATCAAACCTCCTCCACATGCCCGCGGCAGGAAGGAGAAACAGATCAGAAGTAAATTCAGGGTCAACCTCGGCGGCCTCGTTTGTCGTGACGCCGCCAATATCGACCCCGCCGAAGTTTACAAAGCTACCTTCGCACCTCCGACCTACTACCCCCGCCACCCCACCACGGTTACCCTCAACATGCAGGATCTCAACCAGTTCTTCCGGCGTGAGTGCTAGCCGGAACGTCTCGCGCGACGCACTCCCATTGCAATAAACGCTTTGATCGCAGTCCCGGGCGATAAAGAGCACGTATACATCGCTGCGTTGCGCGTCTTCATCTTCGATTATATGAAGGAGATCGAAAGGCATATCAAGAAACATGCGTCGCACGGTTTGATGGCTTGAGGAAGAAATCAGTGTGCGATACGACAGGTTTCTTCGGATTCTTGAGCTGCAGAGATGTAAATATCAATTTCGCTCGAATGGAATCAAACTTGAGAGGACTTATAACATTCTTATGAGCCCAGTTCAGTTCCGTCGTGAGGGGCGACGTTTCACAACGGAATTTCAAAGCAGCGATGCTGAATTTCGGCCAATATGTTGGCCAATCATGTCGTCGGCACTGCGTATACAGATCGAGGATTACCGATGCAGGCGGTTATTCAGGGATCCTACCTCTTGAATCGGGTTAGAGCCTGGTAAACTTCAGGCGACAGGGGGGAGTCGGGTGCGTTTTTGATTACGGCGCCGGTTTTCTTCACGGTGTACGCCGCAAGCGAGTCAGCTTGGCCTCGTGGATCCTGACATTGGTCGCTGGTCAGCGATGATGCTTGGTTGACGATTATAAAGATTTACCAGTCCCACCGCAACATACACCTTGAACGCCAAAGTGGCGATCGCCTGATACGTGTTCATGTTCGGTGTTATCTGGCACAGTATGCACCAATTCTCGGTGTTGGCCAGGGCTTTGGTGAGCGCCTTCGACGGCATAAGTGGGCGATGATGTGGGCAAGAGGCGGGCAGGTGAACGGCGTTAAGGAAGTATCACGCATCCTGGTTTTGGAGGCGCCGAGCAGATCCGAGGAGTCGAGTACATGCACGAGCAATATCTCAAGTTGGTCGTCAAGTGCTCCATGCGAAGCCAAGGCACGATATTACTGTAGCACTTGGAAGTGAGACCACGCTGCCGAGGAGGGAACACAGTACACAGGAGGTCGAGATAGAGGAGTTGCTGCGTTCGGTAGGCGCCAGCCCGCGCGATGAGGTCAAGATTCAAGAACCTGTGGCGGAACACGTGGACACAACGTGACGAGTCGCGACCGGATTTGGTGCCACAACAGATCACAACACGCGCCTCGCAATAGTGAAAGCGTTGAAGTCCCATGCGGCATCTCTGCTCGAAGAGGTGCATCCTTCTCGTACAGTAGACGGGGGTCATGTTGAACTCATGTAGGAAGAGAAACCAGTAAGTAGGCTCTTCGGCGAACTTTGTCGCACGACGCGTGAAAAGAATCCAGAATGCTGAGATGTGAGGGAGACAAGATTGATAGTCCAATAAAAACACCACAGCATTTTCATTCCAACGACTACCCGAGCAGATTACTCCCGCACGAAACGAGGATCGCGCTCTGGACCTGCGCCCCCGCTGCACCCGCAAGACCTGACACGATTAGCAGTGGCCGACAGCAAATGTGCTGCTGGAGGAGGTATTCCTGCGGGCCGAGCACCGTGGACGCAGCGGTCCCAAGCACCATCGCTGGCGAGGCACCGCCCCTGAAGAACAGCAGAAAATAAAGGTTGGGGAAAAATCAAGGGGAGAATCGACGAAAATGAAAGGCAGCAAACAAAGGTAAGGAAATGGAAGCAAGAGGCACGGAGGTGACGTGGAAGACGTAAATGTGGTTTCTATAAAGCAGACGACCTCGATAAAATAGACACGCTTTTCAATAACGCGGTCCAGGGATGCGGGGCGGTGGGCGCACACGCGGCCGTACGTTGCTCGG
The DNA here is from genome assembly GCA_029204335.1 of Mycena vulgaris. Lineage (NCBI taxonomy): Eukaryota > Fungi > Basidiomycota > Agaricomycetes > Agaricales > Mycenaceae > Mycena > Mycena vulgaris. Next base: position 151,415 of record JARGYA010000297.1, on the reverse strand, counting down.
CATTCCAGGGAACGCGCACCAAGGAACGAATCCTCCACCTCCGCTTCCACTCCCCGTCCGTCAACCGTCGATCGCCATTCGGCTTCAGTGAGTCCATGCACACACAGAGGAAAGTGAAGCAGCCGCGCGCACAAACGCAGTATCGTACAGCCCGTCATCCGGCTGCTCCGCACACCACACCCCGCCGCCTGTCATTCAGCGCACGCACCGCCCCGTCGAGTACTCGGCCGCCCGCACAACCGAGGCACCTAATCGCCGTCATTCCCCAGCTCCGCGAGGAACACAATGCGCGGCGGACAAATCTTCCCCGCCGGCTGCACACAAGCCACCACCGCCTCGCGGTCATCCAACGCACAGGCGCTGGAGCAAGAGCCAGCGCGACGGCGAGAACTGAGCCTGGGCCGATTGTCGAAAGAACACGCCCCGCCCGTAGGACGCGTCGTCCTCCCCCCATCCTCTGCAGTCTGCCACTCCACCCCCTGCGCCGCTGCAGCCCACTCCCCCACCTCCTGCCTCCACTCTTCCACTCCTCTCCCTGGCCACAGAAACGGCAGCACTCCCCGTCATTCTTCGCCCAGCTCGCCCACACGCCGCCTTCCGCTGCATTCCGTGCAGCGGGCCAGGGCTGGGGACTCGACTCAGTACTCGCAGGACAAGATGGGGATGGGGTGTCCCGCCTCCGCGTCCGCCTCGGAGTTCCGCATCCTCGCGTTCGTTCCTGAACGATCATGCACCGAACCCCGCGCCAGCAGCTCCGTGTACCGGCAGACTCGGAGCTCCGCGCTCCTCGAGCACTGCGCCCTCGAGCACCTCGAGCTTTGTGCGCCCCGTGAGCACGCATAACCCGAGCTTCGCGTCCTCGAGCTCCGCGTCCTCGACCACCGCACCTCGAACTCTATTCGCTGCAGCTGCTCAGCCTCAGCTCCCTGTGTACGCGGACTTCAACCTCGGCGTTGTCGACCCAGATCATGCGCGCCGTCGGAAAGCAGCGTCAGCGACGGGAAGAACGCGGTGTGAGCGCTCGGCGACAGAGAAGCACGCTGGCCTTCCGCCTCCTCCTCCCACTCCTCCTGTTGCCGCCTTGCCCTCCTCGCGTCCACGAGCTCCCGTACCCGCTCGCAGCAAGCATCCCCGACCGCCCTCCAGCCCCGTCCAGCGGATGCGGGGCGCCGGACCCACGAACATATACAAGTCTCCGACGGCGCTCGGCCTGCGAAAACACGGAGCCTCGGCGTCAGTCTACTGCAGAAAGTCGACATCAGCACGTCCGTGGAATGAGTAACGCGCACCTGCAGCTTACCCTTGCCCTCCTGCGGCATCCAGCGCCAGCTGCGATGCTGGCGCTCCAGCGACGGATGCACGCGCACTGCAGAAAGACGGGATTAGCGCGTCTGCTGCGGGGATGAGCGGGGGAGGGAGTAACCTACGTCACGGCTCGCCCTTCTCGCCTCCTTCCAGATCCAGCGCCAGCTGAGAGGCTCGCGCTCCAGCAACGTATGTACGCGCAGCAGAAACCCGGCGTCAGCGCGTCTATGGGAATGGACAGGAGAGGGAGTAAATACCTCCTCTCCGGGAGATCCAGCCTGTACCAGTATCATCTCCTCCGCGAGGCCTGCAAAACACGCGGTGCGTCGTCGAGTTCCCCCACATCTCGAGCTCCATCCCCGTCCCCCGCGCTCCGCGCCTCTCGAGGTCCAGGACGAGCACCGCAGACCGTCTGCGCGCCCGCGAGCTCCGCGGCATATACTGCATGCATGCGCGAGCTCTGGGATGCGCCAAAACTGGTGGAGCTCCACCGCATCTTCACGAGCTCTATCGGCACTTCGAGCCCCTTGGGATCCAGCACCAGCACCGTCTCCGACTCGAGCGCCCGCATCGTCCCGAGGCCCGTCGCGCTCCAGTGCATCCATCCCATCATCGCAAGATCACGCCCCACGACGTGCGCCGAGCTGGAGAAAGCTGGCGTCAGCGCCAGCGCGCATAGTCAAGGGAGTAACGCACCTGCTAGTGCTACCATTCTTTCCTTCATTAGTCCGAGCTCTCTCTCCTCGCTCGCCCTCACCTTCCCCGTCCTTCACAGCTGCCCTCCTCGCGCTCTTCCCCGCGATCCAGCCCTCCCGCCCAAGCCTCTCGTTGCACTCGTCCTCCGCGACGTCCCGCTCCTCCGTGCACCGCTCCTCCGTGCACGCGACACTCCCGCGGCGCGTGTACGTCCGCAGAAACCCAGCATCAGTGCTAGACCGCGACAGAAGAAATCGAGCGCACCGACTACTCCTCCTCTCCCTCTCGCCATAGCGTCTCCGCCCTCCTTCGCTCGCCCTCATTCTCCTCCCTCCCTGCCCCTCCTCCGTCCTTCCCGCATCCCGCTCCCGCTTTCGCACCCGCGTCCTCCTTCCCGTCCTCCGGTCTCCTCGCGTCGTCGCACCCGTCAATCTCCTGCTCTGCGAAAGCGGGAGTGTGGAATACCGATGACGCGCGCTGCAGCAAGGAAGGAAGACAGCGCCAGCGCACTCGTTGCCGTCGTCGTCTTTGGGAAACCCGCGCCTGCTTCCCATCACGCCCTCTCGATCCTTCCATCGCTAGCCCAGCATTGCAATTGCATTGTCGTCGTGCATCGTCGAGGGTGAGGGTGAGATCTGCAGGAAAGGAATGCAGCGCTCGCGTTTGCCCTTCGCTGCCTCCTCGCTCTTCGCTCCTCCTTCCGTCCCGAGCACCGCTGAGGTCTGCAGCAAGGGACGCCACCGGTACGCTACCTCCTCGCATCGCGCATCGCGCCCTTCCTCGCAGGAGCCCACGTGCACGCACGTCGTCCTCGAGCTCGAGTTCAGTCAACCCTCCGAAAGATCCAGGAGCAGGACCACGTCGTGCGCCGTGCGCCGTGCGTCATGCATCAGTGGGGTCGAGTTCCGTAGAAAAAAGGCCCACCCTCCCCCTCCTCGGACCTTCGTATTCGCATACAAAACCACGTCCATCGTCAGCTCCTCTCCCCTCCCCCGCCCGAGCCACCCAACACATGCCTTGCCTCGCCCCAGGAGACCCATATTCAAATCAAGGTCGAGCCCTCTAGCTTGTAGTCTACAGACAGGGGAAAGCGTGTCAGCGCCAGCGCGCGCGCATAGAAGGGAGAACACACCTCCTCCGTATCGCATCGCATCCAAAACCGCACTCCCCTCGCCCTGGCCTCGCCCGAGATCCAGCACCCCGCTGCGCTAGCCGCGGTCGTCATCATGGTCGAAGTCTGCAGAAAGAGAATTTCACTGTCAGCGCGGTTTAGAAAGGGTAGAGCACAACGCACCCTCCGTCGAACAGCACCAGCGCACAAAGTGCCTCCGTGCGCTCGCGTCCCTCGCCCCACGATATGATCCAGCGCCCGTCATGGAAGTCGAGCCCTGCAGCAAAGAAGCCGGTGTGACGCGCTCGCTCTTGCACTCTTCGCAGCTCTCACTCTCGCCTGCTCCGCGCCCCGCATCGCGCCCGTCGCATTCCACGCCTTGTTTGAAAAGTGGGAGTAGCCAGGACCGCGCCCGTCTAATCGCCTCGAAGCAGCATCAGCACCGCGCCGTTCTGCGGCAAGAAAAGCAAGGGATTCAGCACAAGCACGCTCGCGTGCAAGCGGACAACGCACATTCGAATACTAGGGGATCACGCCCGTCCGGAAGCTCCACCGTGCATCGTCGAGGGGCGGGCTGCGGCAGGGAAAGGAGCCGACGCCCACCGCCCGTGCACGCTCGTTGCCTCTCCGTATACGACGCGCTCTTCGATCCGCCGATCCGCCCATCCCACCTATCCCCGCGTCCGTGTAGTCGCGGTCGCGGTCTGCAAAAGAATGCGTCAGCGCTGGCGCGCAGCCGTGGACGGGGGAAGCGCACGGATTCGCTGTCTACGCCTGGGCCCTTCGCAGCGTCGTCGAATCGAGGTCGTCGAGGGCTGTAGAAGAAAGGAATAGCGGGGATAACGAAGCGTATCCGTATCCAAGAACAACGCGCTGGTGCAATCGAGAGCGCGGCTCCATCCAAGAAATTGCGTGAGGGCTGCAAGAGGGTGTCAGCGCGGCTGCACGCGAGGAAGATCACAACGTACCTCCGAATGCGCAGCGCGCTCTTCGCCTTCCCCGCATCCCACCCGTCGTCCACCATCCAAGAGTCGCGTCGTCATTGCCTGTATCTCAGAGATCGCGTAGTCTACAGCGAGGCAAGACGGTGTCAGCGCGCGGCCAGATGGAGGTGGAAGGGAGCGCACCTGCATTCTAATGATCGCGCCGTACTCCATCGACCGCTGGGCGTCGAAAGCGAGGTCTGTAGAAAGGAAAGGAACGGCGGCATCAGCGCGCGCATGCGGATGGAGGTGGAGGTGGAAGGGAGGACGCACCGACTCGTCGCCGGCGCCACTGACTCATAGCCTTCGCCTGCTTCACCTTCACCCCCGCCATCCACCGAGTCGTTCCTCCTTCGCCGCGGGGGACACAGGGCGGGGTCTGTGTGAAACGAAGGTTAGCGATAACGAAAAGCGCAGGCGATAACGCAAAGACAAAAAGAGAAGGAGCGGATGGACGGATGGGGATAAGGACAGAAGATAGAGCACGGAGCATGGGGTGATGGGATAACGAAGGGGGCGAGGCTGGACGGGCGTAGACGGGGGATAATCCAGCCCCGGCGCGTCGCCGTCGTTCTCCGCGTCTGCACCAAGGAACACCGGCGTCAGCGTGGCCGCGTGCAAGGAAGGGGAGGATACGAAGCCGCGCTCTCCGCCTGCTTCCTATCACGCACGTCTTGGGCTCATCCAAGCGGTCGAGAGGCCGAATCGAGGGGAAGACAATGTCAGTGCGCGCATGGAGATCAAAGGATAACGCACTGAATGGTCCAAGGCGCGCCGCCGTCCTCCATCCACCGCCGTGCGGCGTCGAGAGTGAGGTCTGCAGCAAGCAGGGAAGAAGGCGTGGACGATTGAGGACGGAGTGTGCGCCATCCGTCGGGGGAAGGGACGGCATGGTGCGGAGGAAGAATAAGGACGGAGGACGTGGGAGGGACGGGATGGAACGAGATAGCGGGCGCGAGTATTGGATGTAAGAAGGCAGGGCGGCGGAGAGGGGGAGAGGGCGCGAGGGGTGTACACGCGGAGAGCCAGGGCTGAGGGAGGGCCGAGACGCGTAGAGTGGGGACTAAAGAAGCAGCGAGCGCGCGGATGGCGAATGCGGACCAGACGAAGGTGGGGTTAGGAGGGCGACTAGGACTAGGGTTGACGCGCGCGCGCGGGACTGGAGCCGTAGTCTGCGCGTAGAAGACTCAATCCAAAGCACGAGAACGTAAGCCCGAACGCACAGTCACCGCCAGGACAGGTTCCCCTCGGAACTCCCATCGACATAGAGCACCACCACGGCGCCGTCCCGCGCCTTATACCCTAACCGAATGCGCGCCGGATGTCCACGGCAGCGCTTTGCAAGTGGCGGGGGCGCGCGGATGTAAGACTATCGCGCGATCTTCATGCTAGCGCTGTGTCGGCGGGTTTCTTGCCTCTGTACATCGGCGAGTAAGTGAGCGCTAGAAAATCCTCGCGGAGGAAAACGTTGAGAGCGACGGCCTGATGGCATCAGGAAACTCCCCTTTGGGCGATGCGCGATCATTATCCGTTCTCTTAACAAAATTCTCGGCATTCGTTTACAACTCTTTGGCCCAATACCCTTGCGGATTTATCCCCATCGCTTTCGCTCTCTTCTTGCCCCGCATCATGAGAGTCGAATTGTTGAGGAGGTGATCACGGGCCAGAGGTTCCGCAGTATTTAGACATTGTTTTGTCGTAATTCACAGGGGTTCCGCTGCTTGTTTCATACCACGACAACGTCCCGACGGCTTCGACTTCAACACAAATGACCTGGACACCATAAATGTTTTCTGAAAAATCGAGTCTGCAGATTCAGACCATATCGAAAAATGGTGACCACAGCCTGAAGGTATTCAGAAAGGCGACCACATCCACGTTTTGATTCACCCAAATTGAAATGGTTTTGAGCCTAAAATGCCAGCCGCAAGTTCGCTATTGTTCACATTTTGACCCGTTTTTACTCAAAAATGCTAAAAATGGCCGACTTGTCTGCCCCAGTGTGCATGAAAATCCCTATGGATGTGGCTCAAGTTATATATGGATATGATTGTCTTAACGAGTACTTTCAGGCTGGGGTCACCATTTTTCGATATAGTCTGAATCTGCAGACTCGATTTTTCAGACAACCCCTAATTATTTAATTGCGGGACAACGGAACAGACATTTCACAGGAGAATCCATGCAGGAACTCCTGAAATTGTTCAAACTTCATGCCAGTATCTTATTTGAAGAGATTCAACCCAGAAATGGGCCTGAACCGCCGCCTGCATTATTTTTTGCCGCCACTGTAGACCAGTGACTGTCTGTCTTAGTCTTAGAAGCGTAAGCCTGTTGATAGACAATCGACAATATCACTTTCGATACACAGGCTGGAATCGAGCCTACGTTCAATCATGTTTCTCCCTCTTCTCGATGAGTTTTTGGTTCTCTGGGGCTGGCCTTACACCCTAACGGGCCTTGTATGATGTGCCCCCGGGGGTACGCTCCCCCCATAACCCAGGAATAACTCGAACTGTTGGCATCCGCACTGAACATGAGAGGCACAGGGCATTCATACCCACATTTATTTACTGTTATTCCATATTAACTATCATCGGCGATTCAGAAGGGACTCAGCATTAGTGTGTCTACTTATGTTCCAGGTATGATCTAGTCTACGCTCCACAATGAAAGCCATTCACGGAGGTAATTCAATGACCACTGCAACATTTGTTTCAATGTCATTATCCATTGAATATGATGTGGGCGGTTTGTCAAATGGGAATAACAGGGAGCGTAGATGAGTGGGGAATTCAGGAACTCAGAAAATCAATGGATAGTAGCCGGAACGACAGAACACCACTGACTAGCTAGGGAATCTGATTCTCAGTGCGGGCTTTAATGTATTGGTGTAGCAGGTCTCCACGGCCGGTACTGACCCCTATTTTTCCATGAGGTCAAATATTTGCCCCCGGCTTGATCCTGGAGGGCTCGATATGGGCAGGGTAAACCACCAGCGATGTAGAATTCAAGACCAACGTACCGTTGACTTCGCCTTCATTGCACTCGGAGCGTGGGAGACGAGCGGAACTGCGTCAGTGCTCACGGCACATCGAGGGGTGTCACCCATCCACACATGCGCAGGAAAGTCGGATGTATCCCGCTGTTCCTTGTTGGTTAAAGCTCGTTCAACACTGAACTTGGTCGTGACGACTGGGCCAAAGAAGAGAAAAGAAAATCAGACAGAGATGCGGCATTCGGAGAGTCTGCAACATACCTGGCTTCGAGTGTCGCATTTTTCATCGCCCTTTCGAAGCCCTTCTTCAACTTGTCAAACTGTTTGGAGTCCAGCGCGCGTGCAACGGTGTGAGCACGCTTTGCGGGGGGCTCTTCTGGCAGAGGAGAGGGAGGAGAAGGGGGGCGCTCGATGGGTCCGGAGGACTTGAAGCCACGAGGAATGAAGCGGTGCATGACCGGAGGAAGGATATTGAGTTCTGTCGTCAGGTTGAAGAGGTCTTTATATTGCCCCACTGAGCCACTTGCAACCGGAACAGGCAAGAGCACAATAAAAGCCAGACCGAGCGGTGTACCATACAATTAGGCAGAGCACCAAAACGGCGTACAATACAGAGGGACCAAGCGGCGTCCGAGCAGAACAGAAGAGAGCATGACACAGAAGTCAAAGCAGAGAACAAAGCACGGACACCCTCGGAGTGGTTGTTCCAGTGCTATATGGCGGCGTGCGTTCCCCTGTCGCCCATGTCTGTTCCTTCACTATTGACGGGATTCGACGCGCTGTGTGAGTTGGTGCAGCAGGAGGGTGTCATGAGAGTAGGGGACGTCATGGACGCATAGTTCCTTTCGAAGCTGGTGTATCTTGATCTATAAAGCAAAATTTCAGCTATGCCCAGAGGGAGTTCAAAATTGTCAATCCAAGTCCGGAACAAAATAACTAATGTGGCTGTTCTTATGTAACCGAAATCAAATTGAGATCCAATGACTTCCATACACATATTTATTACATTCCCTCCTCGTTTTCTCCACGTTCGCACTCGTACCGTTTTCCGATGGCTCCTCGTTTGGCTGCACAGAGCCCTTTTTTGCCCGGAAGTTTGAACCCAGTTAATCCTGTTCACCCCAACCGGCGTTTGGTCCAAACAATCCGGGAGATTCTTGAGCACTTTCACGACAGAAAATGGTTAAGCAAAGCTCCTAGGGTTCAAACTCCTGGTTGCTTACCTCGGAAGCGTGCCGTCAGGCTGCCATGCATTCCACCGGGCGACTGGCCGATTTTCTGATGCTCCGGGCCTATACCAAGCGATGTTTTCGTTTACCCGTCTGTTTTCTACCCAGTCCGACAGTTGGGATAGGTTCTCGACACCATCAAGGCCCTTAATGGCGTTTTCAGCACGAGCTGCATGGATTAACGCTGGTATGTGATGCGGCGGTGTCATTGTCAGCAATGAAATCCGCTCAAACCGGGACAATTCAACGAGCCAATGGCTAATCGTCTTGCTATGCACATGTCCATCATCAGTGCTGTGGAGCTGCGCGAACGAAGTTGCGGCGTCGAGAAGGTTTCCAAACTGGGTCACGAGTTCTGCTTCTGGGATCTTGGATGTGCACAGCGCTGCGAGGGCGAGAGAGCCGGACATGAGCGAGAGGAAGAGGGTAGAGTCCTCGCTGGCCCTCGTAGGAAGCTTGCTGACGGTGCACTGCATAACGCTCGCCAAAACTAGCATTCTCTCTGCGGAGGTTGAGCGCACTATGACATTTCCATTACTCAGGTGCTCACCAGGATCATTAATCTTGTTATCACGCTCTGCTACCGTATTTTCAATGATTTTCCCAAATCCTTCGGCGAGGAGAATCTGCGGAGATTGCATGGTAGGGAACCAGAGGGATAAATCGGACTCGTCCATTGTGCAGCAGCTCACGACAATGGGAAGAGCATGAACCATATTGAAGGATCCAATCCAGTTGTTCGTCCACAAACGAGCAGCCTCGAGAACTATCCGCACGTGTGCAGTCTGCAATGGATCAGGGGCGGCCGGCGGATTGATAAGTGGGGAGTGATTGCAAAGGAGTCGGAAGATTCTAAACTTGTGGAAGCTGAGCCTATCCTCCCACCAATGCATATTGGCTTCTGAGAACGGGTCGTCCATGCCACTGTATGTGGCCTTAAAGAATGTTGCGCAGACTACCTAGAGCGCAAAGATGTCAGTTGCTGCCCGGAACCCGGAATCCTAGAGAGCTCACCTCGGGGGAGCAAATGTGCACTACCAAGACATCAATACGCTCTGCAACCCCCCGAGATAGACCAATTCCATCGTCGTAAGCTTTGCGGAAGCAAAGCGCTAATTCTTGTAATGCCCCAATTGTGTCTTTGTCATCCCTGGTGAACATCGCATGAACAAAGTCATTATCGATGACAGAAATCCAGCTAGTGATCGCGGCAGGGGCAGAGCTCTGCCCGCTCCGCACAGCAGACTGCATGGCAGATAGCAGCGCTGTGAGATCAGGTGATGTTCTCTCTTTGCCACCATCTGTCTGGGTCCTAGACCAGAGGCGCAGACAAATCGGCCAAAGAGAGAGGGATAGAAATGTGGGTGTCTCCTTCTGTAAAGGATTGGGGGTGAGGACCCTTGTGAATTTCTCAAGGGAGGCTATAGATGTCTTGTCGATTTCGGGTAAATCAAGATGCTCTTGAGTCCCTATGTAGAACAGAGTAGCGGCCACGGTTGACTTTATGGCAGGGAGAATGCTTGGATTATGTTCCAATAGTATCTTCGAGAGCTGGGTGATTCCTGAAAGAAGAATTTGGGGCTCTACATCAATTTGTGGTTCCGAGGGATGCCAAACTACAAGATGGAGGGAAGCAAAGACCGCAATGATGGATGGCGCGTCCACACTAGAACACCCTGTAGACAGGATTGATTCTAAGAGGGCTGTGTAGAGCCGCCCGTATATCTTTGGTCCAATGGCGCTCCGTAGTTGTGCAACATGGATGAGCCTGTCGCCAATATTCAGGCCGGGTGAGGATGCATTGCTCCCAAAACGGCAGATGACCTTCGCAGCGTCGTTCGCCGGAAGACTGAGGGTGCAGTTGTAAATTGTGGTAATTAGAGACGAGTCCCAAGAGCCTAGCGCTGCGTGGATCCAGGCGAGCCCACGAACTTCGTACTTTCTCGATTCTGAGGGGCGGGAAAGTGCGTTCAAAAATACATCGATCCAGGTGTCCGTGAAAGAATATATTTCGGAAGGTGATGACTTTCCAACTACACGCTGAAGTCCCTTCGAAAGATAGAAGAAGAGCCAAGACTGGGGTGAACAAAAGGCACAGAGCTCAAAGAAGGAGGGCAAGACCGTGGTAGCGAGGAACCAGACCACCGAAATACCGACCCAGATGGATGTGATGATGGCTACCGTCACATTCAACGTCCAGACAAGGTACAGGAGGCCGGCGAAAAAGAGGAAAAGGGCACAGATTAACTGTACTGGGAGATAGTCGATGATGGTTGTCACTCCCCACCGTCGGAGGGAGTCGAATTTTAGGTGCCTAAGAGCCACTTGTTCCCGAGGAGATGTGCCAGTTGTCGAACAGGCCGTCAATTCGTACTCGCTCAACCACTGCTTTGCCAGAATGGCGCCAAGGACAGTGGTGAGACTGAGGACCAGACTGGAGAACCACAAGGCATTGATGCAGACCGACGAAGTAGAGACCTCTGGCAACGTGGAAGTTGTGTTGATCACAGGAGCTTCTTCCTGGATATGCAGCAAAAGCTGATGAAGGAGAATAGTGGTATCCACGCTCGAAGCCGCGCGGAGTCCATGATACGAGTCGATCACGAACGCAGTGACCACGGCAGAAAAGAGAGATGCCTGGCAGAGAATTAGCGTGTGAGTACCGTTCGTGCGACTTCATAACGCACAAACACCAGCAATGTATCCATATCCCCTCGCAAGGACCCGACCATTTCCTTATCAAACGCGCGAGTCGCTTTAGCACATTCCGTCCATTCGGAAGCCGCGGGAGATGTCTTTCCGAGTTCTTGACCTCCCTCTCCGAGTTCCCACATTCGGCCGCTGAGGATGGAAGAGTTCAGATATCGCTATGGCTAAGATGCGATTCAATCGTGCCTGGGAGCCGTGTCCTGATAGTTTATCCCCGCCCCCCTATAGTTTTTCCGCTTGCGCGCGGTCGGAATAGGACTCGTCCCTTCCGTAATCGGGCTTAGAAGCATGAGGAGGTTCGGAGTAGAGCAGTACGCTGGGACGAAAGCAGCGCTGTGGAAAGCCGCGGGGAATGAGCGCCCGTTGACTCATCAATCATGATGATGATTATTTGGCCGATCGCCACAGCGTCAAGCAGTGGTAAACACGCACACCAAGTGCGAACTTAGCATTGAGAAGAGATTCAGAGGCAGGATAGCTAAAAGCAAACACAAAAGACAACGAATTGCACACTTGCAGAAGCGAGAGTGCTGCGGAAGGAAGAATGAAGATTGATGGCATCATTCCGCGCACTCTCTTAATCAGCCGAGCCTCAGGCGTTCGACCGGAGGTTTCTGGGCCGGCATAGCCGGTCCCCTAAACCCGCTGAATTGTGGCCTTTGGACTTGGAACCGGGCCAGACGACGATGCATTGGGCAGCAGCATTGCCTCTCGAGGAAATGCGCAACCGCATTCGTGCCTATAGCACGATATGTGGTGATTTGGAGTAACTGCGAGCTCGGGCTTCCCGGCAACCGAAGTCGGTCGCCGTTCCGCCGTCACTGCTCGCAACTACCCGATACCCACTAAAACCCCGACTGATTTCGACCAATCCCGGCCTAAGGTACGTTCATCCTTGAGTGTCTTCTTCCAAGTCGTTCTCACAAGCACCATTTTTAGGGCTTTCTTACTGTACTTTAATTTGTCCGCAGACTTGTCCGACGGGCTAGGCAAAACGGCTTGCCCCGCTTAGCGGAGTTTGAAATTGGCTGTGCGGGCTTGGGCGACTTGGGCTTGGACGGGCTTGGGCTTGTCCTCGGCTACACTACATGTCCTCACTGTAGGTAATGTGCCCATTGCTACCTTTCAAAACACCATTAGCATTTCCTTCCTCCACCACTCCCTCTGAAACATTCATGCTAACCCCGTCGCCGTGATTGATGGCGACTACACATGTTGCACTCCCGGGTTCATCTCCTATTTCTCTGGTCTCTGCATCCTCTTATGTAAGTTGATTCTAATTGAGGGTGGTTCATCATTTTTCAACCATCCTCTGGTCTCGACCCGTTGGGCACAAGTCGTTCCAAGCCCTATGGGCCTTGTCTCCGGGAACACCGTCCGAAGATTGGGATTCCCTTGTGCATCCCTGTTCATTTTCCCTAGATATTTCTTACTCATATTCTTCTTTTGCAGATGTTGAAAAATACGCGACCAGAGCACAACGGCAGGCGAACTTGGGCTTGTCAGGCTTGTGCTCAAGCCCGGGCTTGAATGAAAGTTTTGTAAGCCTTATTGGTATGTCTTTTCGATCTAGCCTATCTATAATTAAACGGACAGAGCCCACTTCTCCGCAAGGTCAAAGCCAAGCTATACACGACCCAAGCCCAAGCCCGGAATTTATTTAGTAGGTATGATTACATGTTCATCCCCAGGTGTCCGGCTAGTTCAGCTAACAACATAGCTGATTACACCCAGCAACAAGTCATTCTGCTCGAGCCCTTATTGTGTTCTTGATCATGCTAAGGGCCTCCCTCACCTCATGCTGCCCTTGCGCAAGTTCGTCCCAAGCCGCACAAGCCCGACACCAGTTGTCTGGGAAGGAAAGATCACAGACAATTGAACGTAAGTGTTGATCAGATATCCGGCCTTCAACCACAACGTTTTGCGAGTCGCGACTGTTGGATTCAGGTGCAGAGTTAGCCGACGGGCTTGCCAAAACGGCTTTCCCCGCTAAGTGGAGTTTGAATTTGGCTGCGCGGGCTTGGATGGCTTGACTTGAGCTCGCTTGCACCAAGCCCCTACACTGTAAGTAGTTCAAGTATGTCTATTCTTAGTGTCCACTGTACCATTGTTGTCCACTACCATCATCTCCGTATTAACCATCTACCTCGGTCCACCAACGTTACCAGCCGAAAGCATGATTTTTTCGGACATCGATTGTTACGCAACGTACGGACAGATTGTTCCAGGTATTATTGCATCATTGCTACCACAGACCTTTCCGATGGGCTTGGCTAAATCATTCAGCTTGCTCCGCATATCGAAAACCGGGACTTTATGGTTTGCACGGGCTTGGGCTTGTGCTCGCTTACACGAGCTCTCCACACCGTAGTCAAATTATTGATACTTATCCCACTAGGACTCCGTAAAATTCATAACAACTGCGCGCAAGCCTGTTGGCCGGGGAATGACTTGCGCAATCTGACGCAAGCCGCTTAACCAAGCCCAAGTCCATGTCAAAATATGGCTAAGACTTGTCACCCATACCACCTACAAAGTTCGGCGTCTGTGTCACACATGTTTCGTACAATTGGTGTCGCTACTGACCTTCCTCTTTACATGGGTGCAAGCCAAATATGTCACTCTCCGTTCAAGCCACATTTGATGTTTCAGTCAGCCTGGTCACAGGGCAGGAATCGAAATGTGGGCCGCATATTAAACAGTTGCATTTGTATAATTCTCCTTGACAAGTTCATCGCAAGCCGTATGCAAGCCCGTTTGCTTGTTGGCGACATGTGACTCAAGGACTTCGGCTTGAATCCAAGCCCGACTCAGGATCACCTCCAAACGATGTTAAATGCGTCCAGAAATCATTTAATAACCTCAGCATGCTCTAAGATAGACTGAGATAGCTATGGGAACCTGTGGGCGCAATGGATCTACTTTATTTCAAAGTTGTCTGCAACTAAAGGTGGGATAGCCGTTGATTCATTTAGGGGATAATCATAGTATATGGTGCGCTGGAAAATTCTCTAACTGATCGACCGCAAGGCTGTTGGTTCCGTGAGCAATGACGATAACTACCCCAGCACCGGCTGATGTTCAACCCGATCAACAATCGTGACGGCAGGTCTGTGTGCCTCATTGGCTACTCGGAATAGTTAGGTTGGTTTCTCGAATTCAATTTTGGGTTGGGACACCTATTGAGAGGCGATTTCAGTCTTATTCAACTGCCAACACCTTACACACCGATTCGGTCAGTTTTAGATTACTCGGACAAAAAACAAACACCGCACCAACCGAGAAATTCGATCTTCCAAGTGCATTCCACCAAGTAAGGATAGATTTAAACCAGACCAGGGAACTGAGTCTGACAACCTCGACTTCCAAAGCAAATTGCAACTGTCTGTCAGGGATCTCGGCCCGGATGTCACACGCATAAAGATGGATTGTTGTCCCAATTTGGCCCCAATAACCAAGATTGTGCCTAAAAATCACAAGTCTAGCAACTTGAGAGCTCATAGGTACACTGTGATCTATTAATTTCAGCCTGTAGTCTCCAGATTATGTCGCAAGCCCGTTCCATATTTCGGCTGCCGCGAGCAAACGGGCTTGGCAAGCCATCAAACGGGCTTGCAAGCCGAACATGTCGTTCTCTTGCAAAACTGATACCAAAGCACAACACCAAAGACCACAGGCATTACTTCAATTGAAAAATACAACGATCCCTTCAAAAAACATCTCAACAATCCCCAAGCCCAACACAAGCCCGTTTGTCTGATGCCATCGGACAAACGGGCTTGTGTTCGACTTGTCAGTCAATATCAACAAGATTTGCAAGCCTATGCACTAGAATTCTGTATCAGATCGCTTTGAGTCAACTAAAGCATCGATTTTGAGTGGTAAATTATGCTCCTGACGCTCGTTCTCGGTATGAACATTATCGCGGCCAAGATCAAGCCCAAGCCCGTTTGTCTGATGGCATCAGACAAACGGGCTTGTGTTCAACTGTGGCATTACACAGTCGGGCTTGCGCGTTTGCCAACTCAAGAATGTATTGCCTACACCCGAGCAGCCTCCAAATCATGTGTGACACCGGCCTTTCTGCGTATTCCGGCCCAAGGATGGCTCAGAAAGAGTTTGGAACTGCAATATGTTCTGTGTTCAGTCCGTGTTTCCTCTGCTGAAATGGCTTGGAGACAGCACAAGGATATCTCTACATGATAGTATGGTAGAGCCTCCCTGATGTTTGTATTAGGAGTCGGCATTGGCATGATAGAATAATTTAAGTCATTTCAACAACTTATTCTAACATGTCACGAAAAATTTGATTTTAGTAGACCGGGAATTCGGGTTGTGAGAAGACCCTTGGTTCCAAGGGATGAAAAGATATAAAAAGACTATATTGAGTGTGTCAAGCTCATGTTTTGGAAGTGAATTGAGGATGTTGCCCTATGTCGTTCTCGGCGGTGGCGGCATATCATCATATCAGTGAGCAAAATGGCAGAAAAAATCGCAAGCCCTAGAAGTATGTACTTACCGTACATGGTGTATTCACTCAGATTGAGAAGTTAGTGTGAGGGGGATGAGAAATATGTGTAAGCCCGTTTCTCGGCTAAGCGAGCAAACGGGCTTGGCAAGCCGACAAACGGGCTTGCAAGCCGATCTGCCGGGCTTGGGCTTTGATCTACACCCAAATCCAAGCCCAAGCCCGAACAAGCCCGTTGGCGCAGGCGCAAGCCCGTTTGGCAAGCCGAAAAGTGAACTCTCAATTTGTCCGTCATAGCACAGTCTATCGCCAATCTATTATTTATTGTCCTTACAGCTGTTTCCGAAAACCTTGAGACAGGTCAATTTTGTTTCGCCTGTGCAACTTTGGATGGAATGATAAGGATTGCCGTTTTGGGTGTTCCCGAGCGAAGCCGAGTCCTGCCGAGCTCAGACGCTTCCCACTGGAATTTTCGTCCGAATATTTATGCTGACCTCAATTGTAGGGGTTGTGGGTCAAATATCGTTGAATCTGACATTTCTGGTGCAGTGCACTGTGGTATACATTTTGGACGACCTTTTGAGAGGTGAACTGATTTGGCGGACATGGCCTTTCCCGAAATGCCAGCTGATCCGAACCCAATCCGGCAATCCTTAGCATTCCATCAAAACTTTGCGTGTGTAAAAATCTTTCACGAGTCTCAAGGTATTCGGAAAGAGCTGTAACCATCGGTTCTGGATCTTAGCAAGAGCGGTGGGTCCACTTTTTTGGATTACTCGTTCATTTCTCAGGCGCTAAATGTGGTGGGCGGACTCAGTTATTATAATTTTATACAGTCTATTTTCTCTGGGGGTTCCAACTTTAGTTGCGCCGCCGGCCATTATCTGGCCGATCGTGGGTCGCAGGTCCGTGCCCGTCTTCATCCGCCACAGCTCGGACGCTAGGTCCCATACTTTCTTCTGTCCAGGTTCGTTGCATTGTGTTAGAATGTCAATGTGTTCCATTGACTCGGGTGTGTTGGAGAGTTCACTTTTCGGCTTGCCAAACGGTCTTGCGCCCGCGCCAACGGGCTTGTTCGGGCTTGGGCTTGGATTTGGGTGTAGATCAAAGCCCAAGCCCGTTTGTCGGCTTGGCAAGCCCGTTTGCTCGCTTAGCCGAGAAACGGGCTTGTGTGTATTTCTCGTCCCCGTCGGAATAGTTTCTCAATCTGAGTGCATAGACTATGTGCAGTAAGTACATACTTCTAGGGCTTGCAATTTTTTATGGTATTCTGCTCACTGATGTGATGATATGCTGTCACCGCCGTGGACGACATAGGGCAACAGTGTCAATTCACTTCCAAACCACGGGCTTGTCACACTCAGTGTAGTCCCATTGTATTTACCGATCCCTTGCAAGCAGAGGGTTTCTCACAACTCAAATTCCTGGTCTACTGGATCCAATTTTTCTGTGACATGTTAATGTAAGTTGTTGAAATGACTTAAAATTAGTCTATCATGCCAATGCCGACTCCCAATGGAAACATCAACGAGGCTCTACTATACTATCATGTAGAGATATTGTTCTGCTGTCTCCAAGCGATTTCAGCAGAGGAAACATGGACTGAACACAGAACATATTGCAGTTCCAAACCCTTTCTGAGCCATCTTTGAGCAGGAATACTCAAAGGCCGGTGCACACATGATTTGGAGGCTACTCGGGTGTAGGCAATAAATTCTTGAGTTGATAAACACGCAAGCCCGACTGTGTGATGCCATAGTTGAACACAAGCCCGTTTGTCTGATGGCATCAAACAAACGGGCTTGGGCCTGATCTTGGCCGCAATAATGTTCATACCGAGAACGAGCGTCAGGAGCATAATTCATTCCTCAAAATCAATGCTTTAGTTGACTCAAAGAGATGTGATACAGAATTTCAGTGCATAGGTTTGAAAATCTTGTTGATATTGACTGATAAGTTGAACACAAGCCCGTTTGTCTGATGCCATCAGACGAACGGGCTTGTGGATAGTTTAGTTGTTTTTTGGAGGAATGCTGGTATTTTTCAATTGGATTAATGCTTGTGACCTTTTGTATTGTATTTTGGTTCAGTTTCGCAAGAGAGCAACATTTCCCACTTGCAAAACGGGCTTGCGCCCGCGCAAACGGGCTTGTTCGGGCTTGTGAATTTAGGCAAAGCAGTTACTGAGTATGAATCCAACGAAAAGAAACGCAAAGATCCGCTACTAATCCAAGAATAGCGCCCAGACATACCCATAAGGTCAGGTTGGACATTATCCAGCGGCGGGAACTATTCCATTCATTACTCGCCCGTTTCAGCAACCTTATCATGGATCAAACGGAATGTTTCTTCGCTCCGCATCCTTTAAGGGTACCGGGGTTGAAGTAAGGCAATGCCATTCTATTCATCGCAGAGGAAATGAAAATCAACTCAACCAATCCATTGTATTCATGGCTCCCATAACTATCTTTAACATGCTGCTGTCATATAATGCTGTATGCATGAATGGGACATCATTTGGTTGTGGGCGTGAATCGGGCTTGGGCCCGAGCAGAGTGGCTTGTTTTAAATGCCGTCAGCAAGCAAACGGGCTTGCGCCCGCCTTATAATACACAAGATCATCAGGCAACCATTCACTATCTCGTTGATATTAGAGAGGTTGCGCAAAAGCCATTGGAGGCATTATGTGGCTTATTTGGCGTGCGCAACTAATGGCTCCACCCGCGCGAAAAATGCCAGGCCAATGGCTCCACCAGCCATTGACGTCAGAGCTTGGCGGGTGGAGCCATTCGTGTGCGCACGGCAAATTAGCCATTGATCGGCTCCAATGGCTGGTGCACAACCTCTCTATTTCAATAGTTAACGCTGACCATTCCACCCGGAATAATTCATGAAAGTCAATTAGGTAAATTGTCCAATGTGGCTTGGTCAAATTTGGCAAAATGACTCGAACTTGCTTCGAACAGTGGCCGTGGACTTGGGATTAGAGGCTTGGCTTGGCTTGTGTTGACTGGATTAGTTGTGAACTCACTGGGAAGGAGAATTGAACAGTGAATTCGGACTCCCTGAGAGTACAGCAGGCTTGGGCTTGGGCTTGTGCAGCTTGGCTTGACTTCCTTTGTGTTCGTCAAAATTTGCTTGGGAATGGGGTCGTTGAAAAATTGACTCCCCGTCAAAGTCGCAATGTTACATGGATAGGGATAAGTTGCCAATGACCGAAAACTATTCTATGTATGTCTTCAGAGCCGCGCATCGTGATTTATTTAAGTATATTGGGTGAGGCATCTGCAGCACATGTCATAGCGGCGAAAGAGTTTCACTGAAGCCCGGGCCTCAATTCAAGCCAAACCCAGTCCGGTCATTGTCAGGTAAGGCATAAGGCCTCTTCGCCCGGCTGGAGCCGAGGCCCGGCCTTTTCCGGTGCGAGTTGAATTGTATAAAAACCCACAGTCGGCGCTGTGGCGGGGAGAATTAAATACGGTTAGTTCCTTCATTAATTGCTGCAGAAATTGCTATAGGTGTATCAGAGAATCCGACTGAGCGGCCAGTGTGTTTGGGTTTCGCGCGTTGCAAGTCATGTCAGTGGGTATTTTGTTGATGTGCACATTAAGAAACAGTTTTGATCGATGATGGTGACGGCGGGAATCAGCGGGGAGGCCTAGGGCACTCGGTTTCTATAACGTCCAAGCCCACACAGCAGTCTTCAACTTTGTGGGCCTCGGAGATGCCATCAATCACGTCGGCGATGACGGCCGAGAGGTTCTGACAACGGCAATGCATGCTAGGTGTTAAGCCAGGGCGAGAGAGGACGGAAATGGAGATATTTACTACCGGGGGGAATGTATAGTGTAGCCGAGGACATGCCCAAGCCCGCCCAAGCCCAAGCCGCACAAGCCCGCACAGCCAATTTCAAACTCCGCTAAGCGGGGCAAGCCGTTTTGCCAAGCCCGTCGGACAAGTCTGGTGTGTGTTGCACTTAGCACACCAGCCCCTCAGCCTGTGCAGAGGTATGTTTTCTCAGAATTGTCCTACTTTATAGCCACCATGTATTAACATCCATAGGAAGAACCAGATGCTCCTCGAGATATCCTTATCCCGGGTGGTCTTCCAGATTTTCCGCGATGGAGGGTGGTTCCCTTCGGCGTCCGCTGCGGCACCATTGGCAAGCGCCATATTTGCGATCGTGGCTCGTCGTTCCAGGAGTGCTCGGTAGGAGTCTTTTTCCATCTTCAGCTTACAAATTATTTTATAGGCCTTCGCCTGTGTCATAGCTTGTAGTCGCGCACCCGGGAGGACAAGCGCGGCGTCGGTCTCAACATTGATGGTGTCTTCATTCTGTTTGTGGCTACCTTCGCTCGCAAGGGCATCAGCAGCCTCATTATCGGCCACTCCGGAATGGCCTTTTACCCATACAAATTCGGTTGGTGCCTTTCTCTCCCGGATTTTCGCTACAGTCAATTCGAAGAGGGTTCCGTTCGCTATTGTATGAAATCCCTCATCTTGCCACCTGCTCAGGTTTTTGGTCAGGCCATCTATGGTGTACTTCAAGTCGCTGTAGATTCTCAGAGGTGCATCTTTTGGTGTGGACTCTACGGTTTCCCTTACGGATACCACTTCTCCAACCTGGTTGGAGGGGCCGAGCATACTCGGTATGCATGTAGCCATATTTCTTACATTGTTCACTCCAAAGAAAGCCCCTGCTCCGGCTTTCACTTCGTCCGGCTCGTTGTCGATTGCGGAGCCGTCTGTGTAGGCGGTGATTTGGGGAGCCAGGTCATGCTCGAACCTGTTAGAAGGTCGGACGTCACACGGAAGGTCGCACGGAGCAAGGATATATATCGCAGGAGCGGTACGGGGGGTACAGAGCGCGAGGGGAATAAAGCTAGAGTATCTACGCGATATCGAGGCAATATGTTTTGTATGCCGGTATCCGGCTACAGAAGGGGGGGCTTGCGCAATTCTCAGTTCCTGTTTTTCATTCTGTACTATTAATCCTCGTTGAATACATGCTGACTAAGATCCATGCCATATGTGTCTAATGTTAGGGTCTGATTCCTGCGCTGATTATTGTCCGCCAACACTTACAACGGCCAAATGTGACGGAGTCGATGAGAATGATGGTGTAACCCGCTCAGCGGAAACGAAATCCGGAAAGCGACACCTGCCAATTTTTTACTCGTGAAATGGCCACGAATGAAAAATTCTTTGGTCCAAAATCAATCACCGCTCGGTGCAAAGTCAGTCCCTGACTCTTGTGCATTGTGATCATCCATGCAGGAGTTAGCGGCAGCTGTGCCCTTGTGAGGGACTTCCCAGTTTTATCATCCTACCTAGAAGTCACCGACACAATCGGAACCCAAGAAGGATTAATCCCTTCCCACTCCGGGAGGGGTGGCCGGTCACATCAGTTATTGCCAAGAAAATATTTTGCAGCCATAAATACATGAAAAAGACTGAACAACCAAAGGCAGATTCATCTGCGGATTGGACCCTGGTTGGAACCAGATTTTTTGACTGTTCCCTGAGCACTGTTAACTGAGGCCAGAAATTTGGCAATCAGCAACTATCCAAATGCTATAGAGTTCGCTAACATACCTTTCGATGTTCAGATATTGCGCATGATCATGACCCTGGCACCCTCAGCCAAAAGGACTTCCTTTTGCAGGCCTTCAGCATCCCTGCATCAAATAACTGGCTTCTCAAGTGAGGAAAGTCATCGGGTTTTCGACTCTTTCCCTACCTCTTTTGTTGGAAGCAGATTGCAGAGTATCTGCAAAGCTCTCACATTCTGCGGGTGCCAAATTCTCCCAAAACCAGGCCAAAAATAGTGTATAGTCCTCTGCAGAAGACTGGTATTCAGGAAGTCGTAACAGGGCGTCTCGGAATTTTATCTGTTCTGGATCATCTCTCTGCTGTCTGAAACCCGTTTGAAGTGTGACCGACTGGGTAAAAGACTCAAAGACCATTCTCCCTTCAGCTGAGAGCCCACTTCTGCGACCGAGGGCGGGTTTGGTAGAGTATTGCCAATCGGAGGAAGCTGACAAAAATCTCCAAAAAGAATTGTGGGAAGTCCATCCAGAATGTTCGTCCTTCTTAGCGGGACATGCACGTGACAGCGTCAGTTCAATTCCCACCTTCCGCATCCTGAAACTTTTGAAATTGTATCACAATTACAACCACTGCTAATGCAAGTGAGTGCTTATCACTGACATCCCACGCACTGCTGTGACTGAAATCCTTTACTTGCAGAAAACTGGCCTAGAAGTGTGTTGTGCAGTTTCCCTGCCCAACTTGTACTTGAGAAGAAATGAAGGAAAAATCCAATGTATTTCCTTTGTACTTTCTGAAAGAAAAAGATGAGATTTTTTCTCTGGAAAACCTTCTGGAAAGATCTAGGCTCTTTCCCAGATTTTTCTCTGGGAAAAAGACCATCTTTTTCCTAAGGAAACCACAAAGAACAAAGGAAGCTTCTTTGTTTACAACTTTTTCCCAAGATAAAATTCTGTCTTTTTCCCAGAGAAAAATCTGGGAAAGATTCTAGATTTTACCAGAAGGTTTTCCACAGGAAAGATTTCATCTTTTTCTTTCAGAAAGTCAAAAAAAAATACATCGGATTTTTCCTTCATTTCTTCTCGAGTAAAAATTGGGGAAGGAAAGTGAACAACACACTTCTTGGCCAGTTTTCTATAGGTAAAAGATTTCAATCACAGCAGTGACGCAACTGACCTCCTGCTTGCATCGCAGCCTTGACGTGATGTTCCCACGGCGCGACCATCAGATCATCAATAGGCACTCTGCACAGCCAGCCGGATTTTGGGATCAGTCAGAGAATGGGGGGGCAAGCCCCCCAAATATATGTGTGATCGAGGGTCCGCAGTAAATGAGACACAAAGGGGGAAAGCGATGGCAACGGAGGACGCGTGACAGGCCCCATTTCAACAGAAGCTTGTGTTCAGGGCTGTGTCGGTCGCGTTCTTGTACCCTGCGGTGAAGATACGGAAGGTATCTTCCAGTTGCCTTTCGTGGTTACCCTAGAGTCGAGGCTCACCGCTCCGGAGTCTTCGTCGTTCGTGGGCGCCTGGTTCTCCTCCCAGTCCTCGGGTTCCTGAGCCTTAGTGTTGGTTTGACATGGAGGTTATGACGTGGCTGTCTTTCTTCATCGTTCATGAGTTCGAACTCGCCTGCTGCCTTTATTTTGTTTTACCGGCGCACCGTCTGCCAGGACTTTCTTTGTGTACCAACCAGCTTCGGCATTTAATTATTCTTTATTTGGGCCCTGCACCACGTACAACCGCAATGCAACGCCTCGTAGAACATGAACTGGATTGAAACTCTGTGGTTGACCACCCTAGGTAGTTGACCACTTGGTCAATAGAAGCTGTTAGGCTGCAGGATACTGATGAGTTGTACTCGAGGGAGGGAATAGGACCTCTGACGCTGGTCCATCTCAAATTTGGAGGCAAAGTGATGGACTGATCCGAAGTTGTGGCCCGGCCGATCACGAGCCGAAGGGTGATGTCATCATTTCTTTAACTCCGACCAGCCATCAACAGACGTTCAAGGCTCTTTCTCCACCAATTCTTCGTCAATCCAGGACTTCTGGGGCTCATTCTTGAGCCCTGACTCCAGCAGTTGATTGAAGCCATATTTCGGGTCTATGGATCTGCACTTGCTCTTGCAGGGCTCCAACAATGATTCCAATCTGATATTCAATCGCACAAGTTGACCAACCGTCTCCGAAGCGACCTTTCTGGCTACATATCTGGGACTTAGGAAGCAACATCATACTGGGCCATAATTCATATTAGTAGGCTGTTCATCATTATTTGCATTTTACTCATCTGTCACGGCCGCCAATTACCCCAAATGACCCGAATTCTGTGGTCCACACCTCTGGATTTTTTGCAGAAACTGGACGTATCAAGGGACCGAAACAAACACTCAGATATGTGTGTACACTTCTTATGAGGCCAACCATAGCTTATTTCACCCCAACCAGCCCCCTGTGCTTTACGCAGCAAGCGATTAGTGAACCCTTTGATCCCACCTGCTTCGCTTCCTTTCCGAAGGCAATTATGTATGGCCCTCATGTAGGCTATATTGAAGATTTAACGGGATGGAATATTAGATTTAGATCTCCTACACACATTCAGACTCACCCGAGTCAATATCTCGTCTTGAATGGTATCTTTGGGTGGGTGGTCAACTACCCCGGGTTTCGCCTGTTTTGGCATCCCACCAAAGAAAATTCAGACAACGAACAGGTCCCGATTTAAATTCGGCCAACTTTGTTTATCTTACTCATAGGATGTATGCCTTCGTCTTAGACCCCACCGGGCCGGCGTCAAATGAATCACAGGCATTGCCTATTGAGCTAAAACTCTTAGGTGGTCAACTACCCAGTCTCCAACAGTATTAGCCAAGATGGGCAATCCCCTCAGTGACATGCAATTTGGCTCATACATCCGTGCTTCTATCCCTGAACACTACCGCACTCTTTTGATCACGATCGTGAGGGAGTAACGCACCAACTGCTAGTGCTACGGCTCCATTCGCCCTCATCTATTAGACCGAGCCCTCTCTCCTCCCTCGCCCTCACCCTCTCCACCCTACACAGCTTCACGTCCCCGCCCTCGTGCTCCTCAAAATCCCACTCCTCCTCCCTTCCGCTCGCCCACTCTTCTCGTTGCACTCGTCCTTCGCGACGCCCCGCTCCTCCGTGCACGCCACACTCCCGCGACGCATGTACGTCTATGTCTG
The DNA here is from genome assembly GCA_029204335.1 of Mycena vulgaris. Taxonomy (NCBI): domain Eukaryota; kingdom Fungi; phylum Basidiomycota; class Agaricomycetes; order Agaricales; family Mycenaceae; genus Mycena; species Mycena vulgaris. The sequence goes on along the minus strand of JARGYA010000297.1, from coordinate 127,156 downwards.
GGCTGCAGAAATCCAGTGTCAGCGCTAGACCGTGACAGAAGAAATCGCGCGCACCGACTACTCATCCCTCTCGCCTTAGCGTCCCCGCCCTCCTTCGCTCGCCCTCATCCACCTCTCTCTATGCCCCTCCTTCGTACTTCCCGCCTCCCCCTCCCGCTTTCGCTCCCTCCCGCGCCCGCTTGATCCCCGCCCTCACATCTTGAGCTTCGCCCTCCCGCGTCTTCCTTCCCGCTCTCCTCCCGTCCTCCGGACTCCTCGCGTCATTGCAGCTCCTGCTCTGCGAAAGCGGGAGTGTGAGATACCGATGACGAGCGCTGCAGCAGGGAAGGAAGACAGCGTCAGCGCTCTCGTCGCGGTCGCCGTCTTTCGGAAACCCGCCCGTGCTTCACACCACGCCCGGCCTCGCATCCTCCTCGCGCATGTTCCTCCCGCCCTCGATCCCGAGCACTAAAGTCAGCAGACAGCACCCGCCCGTGCGCTGGCGCTCACGCTCGCTGTTCGCCTCTTACCTTCTCCTACTGCCTCCCTCCTCTCCCCATCCCGAACACCACATCTCCGAGGGTGAGGTAGGAGCGCCCGCCTGTGCGCCAGCTCTCCCAAGAGATCCCGAGTCGAGGTCCAGGAGATCCCGTACAAAATCGAGGTCGAGGTATGCAGACAGGCAAAAACGTGTCAGCGCCGGCGTCCGCGTGAAGGCATAACGCACCGATGTATCGACGGATCTAGCACCCCGTCGCGTATCAGCCTCGTCGGAGCCGCGGTCGTGGTCGAGGGGTCGAGGTCGAAGTCTGCAGAAAGATGACGTCACTGTCAGCGCAGGGTGGAAAGGGGAGCGCACAACACACCCTCAGCACCAGCGGCTTGCTAAAACGGCACCAAGCCAGCGTCAGCGCCTGCGCTCTCCGCTCTCCGCCCTCCGCCACTCAATTCAGCGCCCGTCATAGAAGTCGAGCCCGGCAGCATGCCAGCAAAGAAGCCGGTGTGACGCGCTCGCTCTCACTCTCGCCTGCTCCGCGCCCCGCATCACGCCCGTCGCATTCCACGCCAGGACCGCGCCCGTCCAATCGCCTCGAAGCAGCATCAGCACCGCGCCGTTCTGCAGCAAGAAAAGCAAGGGATTCAGCACATGCACGCTCGCGAGCAAGCGGACGACGCACTAGGGGATCACGCCCGTCCGGAAGCTCCACCGCGCATCGTGGAGGGGCGGGCTGCAGCAAGGAAAGGAAGCCGACGCCCGCCGCCCGTGCACGCTCGTTGCCTCTCCGTATACGACGCGCTCTTCGATCCGCCGATCCGTCCATCCCACCTATCCCCGCGTCCGTGTAGTCGCGGTCGCGGTCTGCAAAAGAATGCGTCAGCGCTGGCGCGCAGCCGTGGACGGGGGAAGCGCACGGATTCGCATGTCTACGCCTGGGCCCTTCGCAGCGTCGTCGAATCAGGGTCGTCGCGGTCTGCAGAGGAAAGGAACGCATTGGCGCGCGTAGATCTAGCCGGGCATATCCGTATCCAAGAATAACGAAGGAGATGTCGGCTCCATCCAAGAGATCTCGTGCTGAGGGCTGCAAGAGGGTGTCAGCGCGGCTGCACGGGAGGAAGACCCGACGTACCTCCGAATACGCAGCGTGCTCTTCATTCTCCGCATCCCACCCGTCGTCCACCCATCCAAGAGTCGCGTCGTCATTGCCTGTATCTCAGAGATCGCGTAAGCTACAGCAAGGCAAGACGGTGTCAGCGCGCGGCCAGATGAAGGTGGCAGGGAGCGCACCTTCATTCTAATGATCGCCCCGTACTCCATCGACCGCTGTGCGTCGAAGGTGAGGTCTGTAGAAAGGAAAAGAACGGCGACGTCAGCGCGCGCATGCGGATGGAGGTGGAGGTGGAAGGGAGGACGCACCGACTCGTCGCCGGCGCCACTGACTCATAGCCTTCGCCTGCTTCACCTTCACCCCCGCCGTCCACCGAGTCGTTCCTCCTTCGCCGCGGGGGACACAGGGCGGGGTCTGTGTGAAGCGAAGGTTAGCGATAACGAAAAGCGCAGGCGGGTGATAACGCAAAGACAAAAAGAGAAGGAGCGGAGGGAGGGACGGCGCGGAGGGAGGGGTGGGGATAAATAAGGACGGGAGAATGGACCATGGAGATGGGATGACGAAGGGGGGCGAGGGTGGACGGGCGTAGACGGGGGATAATCCAGCCCCGGCGCGTCGCCGTCGTTCTCAGCGTCTGCACCAAGGAACGCCGGCGTTAGCACGGCCGCGTGCAAGGATGGGGAGGATACGAAGCCGCGCTCTCCGCCTGCTTCCTATCACGCACGTCTTGGGCTCATCCAAGCGGTCGAGAGGCCGAATCGAAGGGAAGACGATGTCAGTGCGTGCATGGAGATCAAAGGATAACGTACTGAATGGGTCAAGGCGCGCCGCCGTCCTCCATCCGCCGCCGTGCGGCGTCGAGAGTGAGGTCTGCAGCAAGCAGGGAAGAAGGCGTCGACGATTGAGGATGGAGTCGCGCCATCCGTCGGAGGAGACGGCATGGTGCGCAGGAAGGATAACGACGGAGGACGTGGGAGGGCGGGATGGAACGAGGCAGCGGGCGCGAGTATTGGATGCAAGAAGGGAGGAGGGCGGAGATTCAGAGAGGCGGAGAGGGGCGCGAGAGAGGCGCGAGGGCTTTAGACGTGGAACGGAGGGAGGGGGAGACGCGTAGAGTGGGGACTCGAGAAACGGCAAGCGCGTGGATGGCGAATGCGGACGAGACGAAGGCGGGATCAGGAGGCCACTAGCTAGTACTAGGACTAGAGGTGCTTCCGTGATCCTGCGCGCGCGTAGAGTCGTAATTTGCGCGCAAGCGTTGAACTCGATGCAAAGCACAGTTACCGCCAAGACAGGCGCCCCTCGTCACTCGCATCGACATAGAGCACCACCAAGCGCGCCGGAAGTCCACGGCAGCGCTTTGTGCGCGTAGGTGTAAGGCTATCGCGCGATCTTCATTCTAGCACTGTGTCGGTGGGGTTCTTGCCTCGGTAAACCGGCGAGTAAACGAGCGCTAGAACTAGAAAGCCCTCGCGCAAAACAAGGAAGACGTTGAGAGGAGACACCCTGATGGCATCAGTCATTTCCCCTTTGGGCGATGCGCGATCAGTATTCACCTCTGCCTGCAATTTCAAAGTTGAATCTGGATCTCTCGAAGACTAGCGGTTGTGTCATCCATCCCGTGCCCTCATAGCTCCAATTCCATTTTTGAACATTCCTTACAGTTAAGCAACTTTCGCACTGTGCCCGCGGTTGTCCGTTTAATCCGGCCCGCTCCGGGACTGCGTGCTGTTCAATTTGGATGTTCACCAGCTGTGCCATGCAGTCGAAATTTCATGAAAGGCATGTATATTTCCCACTGCGCCATAGAACGAGAAGCTACGGCCACTCAGGTATAAAACACCCCCGTCATTTGGAGTTGAATCATGTTTCTCCCCCTCTTCTCGATGAATCTTTGGCTGGCCTTACCCTTCAACGTTTATGGGATCAAGTTCCTGGACCATTTCATCCACTAGCCGACATCGTGCCACTTTCGGTGTTCGTAATGTTCAACCCACGCTTCCTGTCTCTTCCCCAGCAGGCCCATTGCACGTAGCTATCTGTTTTTGGTCTATCTGGACTGTCAGCGGGCGGCGCGGCAACCACTGGTTAATCTGTCTGGCGCAAGAAATATTCAGCAATCGGTCGAGGTTCCTTCCGCGGTCTATGCACGTCTCACTGTCTACCTCGAACATTTAATCGGAGGGTCAGATACGTTTGCTGGCAGCGCACGTCTTCTTTCATCTGGGGCAGGTAAGTTCTGCCTGATTATTTCTTTGTGGTTCTCGATATCTCCAATGTCTCTCGGATGCAATTCAATTTCGAGTGCGAAATACCCCCAGGTGCGATATGGAGCCATGCACTTGTTGGAATATGGGCAAGCGGCACATCGCCCAGATGAAGCAACATCGCTCAGATAATCTAGTTGTACTCTGCTGCAAAACTATGTACTTCAGTTTGGTCCTCCCCAATCCCACCGTTCTCACTATGCACATTAGTCACCTGCACCTCCTACCCGGAGAAAGGTTTAGCCTCCGTTCTCAACAATACCGAGATGTGACGTAGATCCAATCCAATATTCAAGGCGAAGAACGGGTGTCCAGAGTGGCATCATGGGAAAATTGCTCCGGCTAAGCTAACCTAAACTCTTGAATTCTGAAGCTTGACCGACGACCTGAAACAACATGTGCGTGGAAGAGAAAAGGCGGTGTGGCGGTGCTCGGAAACCGGTCCGGCGTCGTTCTTCAGCACTAGATGTTGGGATGCCCAATATATCCCCTTTATCCGGTCCTGCAAGCACCACGCTCGTTCCACTGCTTGCGGCTTTCCTGTCACCCTCTTTCTCGGCCTGTCTGGATTGCGAGGCAACTCAAAATATATGACATTATCAGTTCCAGATTTTTGTCCTCGTGTTCGATTCTCAGCGATGTTCCCAACCCCCTCATAGTTGTTGAATACTGGCACGTGTATTGAGAAACTACGGCGAACATCTAAAAAATTGGAATGCGCCGTTTTGGTCTTATTTCCCTGGGCTTTCAGCTTGTGCGCCCTCCCGTACTAGTCGATTTCGCTGTGTCTGGCCAGCATTGTGTCGATTCTGCTTCTCTTCCTGCACACATGCTGAGGTTGGATTTATCTCGAGATCTATTAGACGTCCCCGATATTAATCTCCTCAAAGCCTCGATTGTACGTCTGGGAGATTTATCGGTCCTGACGCACGGGAAATGTCTCGATTCTGTTCCCCAATCGGCCTTGTTTACTTATCTCATAGCCAAGTTCAACGCGCCGATAGTTAGGGCCCACGGGCTCCAAAAGCAGGAAAAGAAAAGAAGAAACAAAAGCAACGATCTTGTTCTATGGGACAAATGGTTGGGTTGGGTGGCCCCGCTCCGGGTTTCGTACAGATCTAGGAAAACTCCGCCTACAATATCGACTCGATTGGTGCCTACCAAGTCGTGCAAAGCCCATTATCTACGGTCCCCTCTTCGCGCACACACATTCAATTGTGACAGTGAAATATTGGACTCGAAGGAACCGTTTTTAGCTGGTCCCTTTCCTACTCACCCTGTATGTCTTTGTGATTCGACTTGGGCAGCAGGTAAACTGTTAGCATTGAGAGGATGCACAAGATCGGCGAAATGAGGAAGATAGTGAACACAGGATTTGCCAAGCAATGTATTCGAGGTGGCGGAGGAGACGCGACGGCCCTGGGTGAAGTCATCTGTGAAGCCCTGGGAAAGAATGTAGTCGTGGACAGAGGCATGAGCGAGAAAAATTGTATCACGGAAGTTTGGGCCAATGCGACCCAAGCGAAAGCCCGGATTGATTTTGATTAGGCCATCTAACCACCGGAAAATGGCATCGGTATTGCTCTGCTGTCTGTCTCCCTGACTCGTAAGTGAATTTGAATTGGCATCTACCAGCTCGTCGAGAGTGAGGGGGAAAGAAAAAAAAAGGAAAAATTCACCGAAAGGGTGCTGACACAGCCTCGGCGATGCCATTTTGCGGAAACATTCCTCGACGTCAGTGGACCGCGCGGCGTCGACCGTGGGCGATAGCACGCAGTGGCTGAAATTCGCAGGCTTTGACCGCGGCTCGGGAGGTCAGAAACAGCGCGGAAACTAGGACAAGCCGAAGGTTTTTGAGGGATGGGAAAGTGCTTACTCAAAGAAAATGACAAAAAGAATTTTCTGCGAGGCCTGAAATTAGGGCGCTATATAAACCCTTATAAAGCGGGTAAGGCCGACAAGCGGTAGGGCCCGCTACCGTGGTTGACTACTTGTAGGTTTATTCCCAGCCAATTCCTGTGTAGTTGCAATCTTTTGGGGCGGTCCGGGCGGGACCAGGTCCTGAATCATGAATGAAAGAGATGTAGGCCAGCCCGTGCCGCTCGTCGCCGACCTGTGGTCGCTCCTCGCGGCGCGGGCAACACTCTAACAATTTCCACAAGTCCCAGAATATTCAAGGATAACATTCTATAGTGTACGGGGTCTGAACGACTGTCTTCAGAGTCACAAACGAGCCTTCTAGGATAAAAACATGTACAGATAGTCCCACATAAAAGTGGCTTCCTGCGGGGAGGCGCGTAGAATCAACGTTGACTCGCCAATGAAGTCACGAATGAAGGCATGGTAAACTCACGGCACGCGCCCCAGAAATTCCGCAAGTCTCTAAAGCATGATGTATATCCCAAGGAGAACACACATGTGTACAGGCTAGATAAAACTGCTTCCCTGCGCCGATAGACGCCCAATACCGGTGTAAGTAAGTACGATTATCAGTTTCCTGGTGCCATCATTCGGTTGTGGAGGCGCCGGAGGGTTTTAGCAGGAGGAATCAGTGCTTACGCACCAAGGAATGACCAAAATGTGATTTACTGCAGGACGTGAAAATCGGGCGCCCTAAAACCCTTACCTAAAGGTAGCGGGAATGTGGCTTATAAGCGGCAGTGACACTGGTTGTCGGTGAATCAGAAACGGTATAAGGGGATTTATGACATGGGATTGGGCCTCTCTGAGGCGGGAGCTAAACCTTTAGATGCGTATAAAAAGAAAAATGTCTAACTTTTGATTATCTTTTGATTATCTTTTGATTATCTTTTGATTATTTGCGATTATAAAACATGGGGGGGGTTAATTTTCTGGTACTTCTACCACTATACACTAACTTCTACAGTTATTGTTCTTTGATGATGGGATTTCTAATACTCGCCGCCCCAAGAATGGCTTGGGATGTATGCCAGATCAAACTGTGAGAGAAATGCTCCCTAATCGAAACTATCAGAAGCCACTGTTTCTCACCAGACCGCAAAGACAACCAGTCGGTTCACGTTGCACGAGGAAAATAGACAAGCAGGAATAAATTTGCAGAAGGGGAGTGTGAGTTGACTTAGTTCAGTACTGACGGAAATTCAACTGAGCACCCGCAGAACTTGAAACTGCCTAAAACAACAGGTCAAAGGACGTTGAAACACCGGAATAAGAACACACGGCATGCTGATTGAGATGTCATGACCAAGTCCAGATCCACAAATTCGACGTCTTCATGGCTCAAGAATTTTCCCTGTCTCTCTGGTACCAAGCCATAGAATGACTATAACCTCTCTTCAGCAGGCTTTTTTCTTATTTTGAGAAAAAATAATACAGTGCATAATAGTAATGGCATTATGGCAATACAAGAAAGGACAGGCCGTCCAGTATCATCCAGCCCTGCAGCCGTAAATATTGGCTGTAAATATTGGCGGTCGAAATGGTGGAAGAAGGGGGGTGTCAAAGACCAAGGGGGCCAGAACTTGAGTACAGACAGTCAAATGGGAACCAGTGCAAGCCAAGCACATAAAGTGAAGAGGCTGTCAAGGGAACTTTATGTATAGAGATGACACTGGCAAGATGCTGGTGCTATTGCATGTGAGCAACCCGGAAGGGTCAGAACCAGGGGCTTAGGAGTGTTTGCCATTAAGACATCAAATGAGGTTCCGACGACCTTTAAGGCCATAAATTAAGAGCATTTTATGGTCTTACTATCAAATTCCCATGGTTGCTATACAGGCGAAAGGAGGGGTTCACAGAGCCGCATAAACAACACTATAGCTTGATTCTCACCGTTTTGGACTCATAAGTCAGGCCCAAACACAAATCAGACATCGAGTCTTCAGACACTCCAGCTGTAATGTGGGGCCAAACACGGAAGTTCCCGTCGCTTTCTTCGATCAAGATCGAGCTCAGAGACGCCAAACACGATCGTCCCAGCGACGCTGTTAGCCTTTATTTCTGCTGCACTATGTTTGCGAACTGTTGATATTCGAGCGGAAAACCCACCCCAAACTTCGTGGGAATCTGCCTTCCCCTGGTCGACCTTGACTGTGTTGAATATTGCTCTAGATCCCCCCCGGCTTGCGGGCCGTGAGATTTTGGTGCAGTGCACGCAGTTGCAGAACTCCCATTCCTCTTATTTGGGACAGCTCCTACACGATGTCGGCGTTCTCGGCCGCAGGCAATTCGAATCGCGATATCGATGCCAGCACCAAGGTCTTCGCCGCCGATATTCGGAGCGAATCCGTGAACTGGACCAGTGCAGCCATTTCCATCTCAGCGAACTTGGGCCCACTGACTGCTTTATGATTAGTGCAACGGATGGGCGTCGGAAGCTCAACTCACATGCACGATCTGTCCAGGAAGGACAAGGCCCCGCTCGCGTTGGAAACGTCTGATATCGATTCGAACGGGCTTCGTGCCACACTTGTGAGACATTTCGAAGTATTGGCAGCAGCACGTGAATTCCGCGGGACCGGACGTTCACTCATTCAAGGCGCAGAACGAATCCGCTTGTCAGAATCCTTGGGATGCACGCGCATATCAGTGTCTCTTCAAAATACCTACTCATAAGCACACTGATGCGCAGGATGAATGCATGCCTCGCCAGACAATCGTCTGCCCGATCCGCTGCCGCTAAATATTAGAGGAGGTGCAATATTCAATTGAGAACCTTACGTACCGTTTCCGAATGATCTCATCCGTGAATTTGGCTCGCGCAGGAACAAGTCCTGCAACTTTTACAGTCTCTTTGCCACACCATGAGACCGTGGCGGGGCTCTACCATTGAGGTTTTAGTCTGTGTTCCGACTAATTCCCACCCGGATCCTATCTTCCTGGAAACTGGCTCGAGTATTGCTCTCGCAAGGTGCAGATGCTCATTTGTCTCCGAGTCGGATCCAATCTCGCACGCTATGAGAGGAGAATTATCTTCCCTAGATCCCCAACGTTACCAAAGTCTCGGTCTTACAATTCATTCCAGGTGCTCCTCTACTCAGGCGTTCTCAAATATATCCCTGGATTCCGTTACCACGCGATCTATTCTCGGCCGAACTAGACTTTATTCGAACAGGTGTTTCCACAACCATTGAAAACCTTTACCCGTTGCCCAATTAGTGCGTTCAGCAGTATGTACGATGTAGTCATGATTCTCTGGCAGTTACAGTGGTTGACATTCACGTTCGTGTGTCCGTTATCCTAATCTCTTTGCTAATTATGACTGGACGGAAAAAAAGGATTAACATCGGGGATCTTATCTGGTTTTACAACCGACTTGATGTATCTCGTTGCCATTGGGCGCCAATCCCACTCCCGTCGTCTGTTCGGGCCCCGGCTTCAATACTTCGCGAAGCCATCTTCCTTCTGCACTTCTGTTGGCGGAATGCAATCTGCCCGATCCCCGAGCTGCCTCAGTCAGCTGCTCACTAATATGGAATACCTCCGAATTATGTAGATTCTTGTAGTATACATGCCTCTGTAGTATATACACTGAGGGTTGTAGGCCAATCTCTTCAGAAGATTATAATCCAAGGCCTAACAGCTCTAGTGCAACCTATTCAAATTACAACAACTTCCGCCGCAAGGGAATCAAGCTGACATGTCAAAGGGTGCATGGGCGGGTTATCGAATGTAAGCGCTTCTTACCGCGGATCAAATGGCCGGTTGCGTTTCTTTTGCCAGGTGAATCACTTTCATCGGGAGCCTGTGTACATTCCCAGCTGTATCCCTGCAGCTTCTATGAGTTCCGGCGTTTCCGGTGGGAGTTGGAGAGGCTACTACACTCAGTGAGTCGCCATCCTTGCAAACTGCAAGGCTTAATTTACGCGCATACTACCAGATATGCTTCTGTCCTTCGAATTTGATTGCACTAGCGTATTCTTGCTTTGTTCTTCCCGCCAATCCAGTTCAGCTCACGGTTGTTCCGCCCTGCTGACTCCTGCCCCAGTAGGTTCGAGCGGGCCGAACAGAGGCTAACTTAAAAGCTCAAAACTCCCATAATTGCAACCCATCACCCTCCCCCCTCTCCGCAAGATGACGAGTCCCACAGAGGAGAAGCAAGTCAAAGAGAAAAAGGGTCTCTTCCGCCCGCACTCGTTGCGTGTCGGCAACCGCATCACGAACGCATCGCAGTTGACCCTGCGGGAAACTCTTTGGCCTCTGTTCCTCGTCACTATCCTCTATTTCCTCTGGGTGCGCTGCCGGACTCGCGGATCCGTGCCACGAAACTGACGCTGTCTAGGGTTTCGCCTACGGGCTCCTGAACACGTTGAACAACCACTTCCAAAATACGCTGGGCATCACTCGCACCCATGCTTCCGGCCTGCAAGCAGCGTACTTCGGCGCTTACCCACTAGCGTCGGTTGGCTACGGGAATTGGGTATTACGCAACTACGGATATCGTGCGGTGTTCATGCTCGGTACGTCCTTATCCTTGTCCCTACCGCGCAGACTCTTATCGCTCGAACTAGGTCTCACTCTAGAGGGGATCGGCGCGCTGCTGATGTGGCCTGCAGCTCTCAAGCGCTCCTTTGGTGGTTTGTGTGGCGCGACCTTCATTATCGGCTCAGGTCTTGGATGCCTAGAGACAGCAGCGAACCCATACATGGCTGGTGCGCTCATTTGGTTCTACTCCTCTTCATCCGACCAACGAGGCCGTAGTTACGGGTCCGCCAAAATATGCTGAGCTGCGCTGTAACCTTGCCCTAGCCGTGCAGGCGATTGGCACTGTGGTGGGGCCGGTGCTTGGTATGTCGTCCTACAGTCTGGAGTTTCCACGATATTTGACGAAACCCAAGGGTCATTGCTATTCTTCAAGGACACAGGCGACTCGGTGGACTCGCTGAAGACCGTCCAATGGGTGTATCTTGCCATTTCAATCTTCGTGTTCCTCCTCGCCGTAAGCGTAGAGTCCGCGATGTCGGGTATAGTTCATTGATCCTTACCTAGATCGTTTTTTTCTTCTCAGTCATCCCGGAGGTTACAGGTTCGTCGCGTTCCTTCGGTCCCGCGAATTCTATTGACAGAACTCAGACACGGACATGGCTCAACAAGCCGAGCTGACGCACGTCGGCGAGCAACAAGGCGAAAAGCCGTTCTGGGTGCAGTGGAAACTTTTCTATGCCGTATTTGCGCAATTTTGCTACACGGGCGCTCAGGGTGTGTCCCTTCTGCTCGATAATTACTTTGTACCTCACAACAGCCGTCGGTCCAGTCGCAATCGCCACCTACTTCATCAACTACGTCACGGAGACGCGCGCAAACAGCAGCTCTGCCCTCGGTGCGAACTTCCTTGCCGCCGCCCAGGGCTGTCTGGCCGTCGGGCGGTTCTCTGGATCCGGTGCGCTCGTCGGCTCATCGCCTCCTGCGTATCTAGTTTGCTTACACCGTCCCGTCCGTAGCAATCATGTCCTACATCCGGCCACGCAAGGTGTTCCTTCTGTACATCACCCTGGTCGTCGTCTTCTGCTCCGCATCCATCACCCAGCGTGGAAACACCGGGCTCGCGATGCTGATGCTCACGCTCTTCTTCGAGAGCGTGTGCTTCCCCACCATCGTGGCGCTGGGCATCCGGGGCATCGGGCGCCACACGAAGCGCGGAGCGGGATGCATCGTCGGCGGCGTTGTGGGCGGAGCAATCGGTACTTATTCCTGTCTCTCTCGAGTGTGCGACGAATGGCAGTTGACAAACGAGACGAACCGTACAGTGCCGCCCCTGATGGCCAAGGTCGCCGACACGCACAACTCGACTGCGCTCGCGATGGTTGTGCCCGTGTGCTTCCACGTCGGGGCGTGGTCGTACGCAATGTGCTGCAACCTCGTCCCGATCTTCCGGGATGTCATGGACCGTGTAGGCGGCTCGGATGTCGGGCTCCACAGCGGCCCTGTAGGGGAGGTTGAGGATGAGCAGAAAGATCCGAGTCTTGAGAACGTTTGAGAGGGGATTAATGACAGGTGTGAAGTAACTGCGCGTTTGAAAAGGATAGCTATGACCGTGTGGTGCGGTCGTACGATAGTGTAACTCACGCATGGATGCATATGAAATCGAAGGAGACCGAATGAGCAAGTCTCCGTTCTCAGCTCGTGGCATCGGACCATTGGGCACGAGGGGGTTTGAATTCAAACCGAGGACATGGAGCGCAGACTTATCCGACTGGCTTGGCTAAATGGCTTGCGCCGCTTAGCGGAGTTTGAATTTGGCTGGGCGGGCGTGGCGGGCGTGGCTTGCGGCTTGGCTTGACTTGTGCTCGCTTACACCAAGCATCTCCACTGTAAGCAATTCATTTATAACTCTTCGCAGGAGTGTCGCCGTCATCCCTCATCTAGACAGCTGTCCCGGGGTGATCGCTCGGCAGCGGCCGCCCAACACAACATGCCGCATCAAGAACATCTCTTGCCGCTGAACTTCAATGTACTTGGCCCCCTTCCCACCGTCCATCAGACATTTTCGTCGTTCCGCGTGATAACCAACACGTTACTACTGGCATTCGTCGCCAATATACTGCGGCGTTCAACATTGGTTCAACATTCCCCTGAACTTTCGGCATTCCCCGAGGCACAATGGCGCGGAGTTTTGGTGTGTCGAGTCGCTTTCATTCGTTGAAAGCCTCGAATTTGAGTTCCAAGTGAATGAATTGCTTAAAGAACAAAGAAATATCAATTCCAATGAGCCACGCCCAAGGTTCAACCACAGGTAGTCAACAAGCTTTGACTTGAGGCTCAAGCCACTCAAGTAAGAGTTGCCAAGCCAGACACCCACATCCACGCAAGGTACCCAAGTCAACGCACAACCCAACAATTCCCACTCGATGCTTGCATTTCCGCCACTAGCCGGTTTGAGCCCAAGCCGATACCAGCCGCCGCCCCCGCCCGTGCTAAATCGATCTCCGGTCGAAGTATGGCTCAACATGCAGCACTGTGTGTGCTCGATTAAGAAAATCGGAGATAGTAGCGAGTTAAAATTAAGCTGCCCAAAAAATTGGAGCCCGGACGGATTGGGACCCACCGTACATCCATCGTCCTCACGCCCAAGCCACGCCCAAGCCAAAAGCCCAAGCCCACAACCAGCCAGCAACTGTCGGTTGATGATTGAGTATTTCTAAATCCCAGATGCAAGCCAATCCGATTAGGCGAAATTCAATCGTTTGCAGAGCATCAGGAACTCATGATATTACTCCTTCTGCAAGCCGCACAAGTCACCTTGCTCAAGCGGAGAGTTCTGATAAGAGGGTAAAAAATACTGAGGCGTCAATGATGCAACACGGGTGATACCGCTCTGGGTGGCACCGGACCTAGTGTCTGCGACAGACTGAACTCGTTGCGACCCAGACACGTGGAGGTCGGCTCGCAGGCGTTTGATGAGGGCCGCGATTAGTGTAAATTATTGTCCAGTACAATAATCAGTTCAAAGCCAACTCACGCCGGGTGTTAGAGTATTCACGAACTTGAACCATGTTTAATGACCATGAGTTCGACATTCTGGCCAATCTATCCACTGCGGACAACCCGACATTACCCATGGAAATCGACTCGGCATGTAGAATAAAACTCTGAAGCTAAGGTTTCATTGGATTTTTGGATGGCTTCAGTAGTTCATATACCTGAATCAGCAATCGTGGCCGAAAAGTGAAATATATTTGGGTTGCAGTGAATCATGCTTGACATAAGATGGTGCACTAGTAGAGAAATGAAATAACAGAAACAAGCCCGCAATTATGAGCTAAATTGGCACGGTCGTCAGTGTCGTCTCTAGCAGCGACCAGGATTATCACATCGGCGAGCAAGAATTGGGGAAAAAATGCCAAGCCTGTGAATGGGAGAGTTATGTGTTCTTGAGTGAAAATCTTAGGATACGCGTGTCTGTGAATACTAAAATTCTCGGTGCTGGAACCATGCAGATTGCCGCGATGGAGCCCAAGCCTAGTCCAAAATTGGAGTGGTTGTATGTCTTGAGCTTATTGTCAGCCCACCATTGAATTCATACCCAAGTCAGTCTATTGCACACTCAAGCCATTTTTTACGGGCGCAAGCCACTTTGTCCGAGCCACGCCCAAGCCGCACGCCGCATATGCCTTGGATGTGTGATTGAGTTGTCATTGGTTTTCACATTTGTCGTGTCCACTCTCATTGGACCTTCTGTATGGGATGAGTAAATCGACTCGCACTTCGGGTGGAACTGGGGAGAGAAAGTGTTGAATTTTTTTTTTCTTCGCAAGCCGACACAAGCCAGTTGGCGTGGAGGAATGACTTGCGGCACGTGACACAAGCCATTCTGCTCACGCCTGCCCCCGCCGCATGACTAAAACACCCACAGTCAATCAAATGGATATTTTCCTGGTGTAAAGCCGACTGTTTTCGAGCCCCAAAGGACAATAGAACCAAAATGGGTCATATTTTTATGTGGTTCCACTCTTGAAGTGACCGACCGATGTCTAGAACAAATATTGTGGAAGCTCAGGTGAATTGAACAGAGAACTTTCCCCCTTCTGAACGTAAAACATATTGAGTTGTATAGGGATCACAATCACTGCGTTGAGGCCCCCTGTAGACACAGGTGAGTGGCGGTTCGTCTACGTGTGTCTACACGTGTCTACATGTGTCTACCCGCGTAGACAAGGGGGGTCTACACCAGATCGACACCATTATTTTGCACACATTTTGACCCTGGATGTGTCCACAGATAATTTTACTACTCCCCTGCCGGTACTTATGTTGGTTGAAGATTCAGTTAAGCTGAGTTTGATGTGTCTGATGCCGGAAGCACGGGCCTGCCAAACAAACCACGCAGCCAGTGCCGAGTGTGCCGAAATGTGAAAACACAATAATAGAAGTGCGAGGAAATGTTCAATTCACAATTCATGGTCAGTGGGAACCAGAAAGATGTCTAATACATGTGTCTACATTTGGCCAGATGAGTCTACATGAGTCTACCTCAGGTAGACACAGTGTTGCACACGTAAACACAGGTAGACACACATCGACACTTTGTGTCTACTCCATGTAACCATAAGTAGACATAGATCTGTGTCTACCCGTGGGTCTACGTTGGTAGACACAACCTGTGTCTACGGGGGGCCTCAACGCAGTGAATATAATAGCGTGAAGATATGAACTTCAGTGTCATAATAATCTACTCATGTTGAAGTCAGCAATGACTTCACACTGTATTTCAGGATCTTGATTACTGTAACCAGCAGGCTTTTCTCCTCCTGCACCATTCAGCGTCCCCGTTAGATCGTTAGTCCGACTGTAAGTTATATTCACCACCGACACAAAATAGTATGTCTGAAAAAGGTAAGTTTAACCTTGCGCTTTCGGTGGCGGTGACCGGTGACCACGAGTAACACCTGAGTTCTGGAAAGATCTCACGCGCCCTTGGCATTAGATTAGTTCAACTGGGTACTTTTTTGCACTCGGTCAACACTTGCTAATATTTGATACCATCATTCATCTGTTGAGTCGACGAAAAGTCGAAGAATAACTGTCTGTGGGTCAACTCATGGTGGAAGACCGATGGAAAGAGATCAGCAGAGTGCATCGAGTGGAACAAGCCAATCATTTTACGATGGATTGACCTTATAGATGGTCATCGACCCGGCAGCGATGAGCTATTAGTGCAGAGGCGTGTGAAATATTGTAAAGTAATCGCACGCCCGGAAAGCAGAGTCTCCCAGTATGCTTACCATCCATTGGGATTGGTGAAATATGCCGTGGAGCTTGTACAGTATGCACAAGTCAGTCCAAAATTTTGGCCGGTGCCAAGCCAACAAAATGGCTTGCAAGCCGAAATGCCGGGCGTGGGCGTGCGATGCAACCAAATCCACGCCCACGCCCGAAACAAGCCACTCTGGCGCAAGCCACTTTTGCAAGCCAAAAAGTCAACTCTCACATGGAGCGGGCTCCCACAGCCTCCCCAGCTTGGGCCGGTGGAAAAGTAGTCCAGCTAAGTCTTGAATATATTAGAAGCGAGTGAGGGAGAGCTAAATGCTTGCGTTGCTGACGTTTCGCGCGATTGACCCAGCGGCTGCGTCAAAATGGGAGCGGCCTTGAAAATTGAACATAGTCGGGCCGAGCACAGCCTACTATTTTGGACCCCATAGTCGGCCACTCTACCTAGCTGGTCATTTGGAAGTCAGCGGTTGTATGTATGATAATTCCTGTTACCGACTTAGGTTCCAGGTCTCCCTCCCGTAAATATGAAACTTCAAAAGGCAAGCTATTTCTGACATCGGCCCGCTGTCTCCGCTCTCTCAAGCATCTCGCAGCGAGCGCCAAAAATGCGAGCTGGATTGGTGCTTTAAGCTGGACTTTTGCTTGCTGCAAAAAAATTACCAGTTCTCTCTCTGGAGTAGATTTCATTGCCTCACTCTCGGTTTCGATCCGGACGAAACTTAGGAATCTCTTTCTCATCTCGGCCGTCTTCTATTCGACTCTCGACGTGGCTTGAGAAATTCTCGACTGGTAAATGGCGGTAATGGGCTGGTATTATTTGACTGAAAAGCCGTCGCTGACCTCTCGGCTCAGTACACACTCACGGTGAAAATGCTTTGCCACCGGAAAAATCCTGCGCTCCATTTGGGAAATCCTTTGTCTCCGTTGATTACCATCGAATAAAGCGTTGGCTCGCGTCTCGACCTCCCCGCTCCCGCGTCTTATTCATGGCGGGTGCCTCGACGAGAGGTTTGCACGCGCGATCAGTCTTACTGTACTTTGTGAATTCTCCGCGTTGCGGAGGTGGGAGATATGAGCGCGCATCAAACATGTTACACGGTCGGACAGTTCTTCCAGTTCGAGAGCGCCGTCCAAGTGGGTACTGAGACAGAATTACATTTCCGGTGTCAAAATTATGCGGCTTCCTTATGTCGACAGAACAGATGGTTCGAGTGTGTTTCACAGTTTCAGAATTCGACAGGGAGAGCAGGGCGAGCACGCAAGCACCTTTCGGAGAAAACGGGTGATAAAGTTGGATATGAGGTCTCATATATAATTCGTATCAAAGCACAGACTGCACAATTCAGCCGTTTGTGTGGCGCGAGGAAGGTTGATTGAAAATGCCGGCCGAGCTAGAGTTCGACTTGAACTGCGAGTCAGTGATTGAAATTGACTGGAAATGGAAGGCATGGACCGGTGATCCGGCATAACCCACCGATGATCAACCGCCTCTCTGGCGCGAGGATGGTCGATCGAAAATGCCAGCTGAGCTCGAGTTCAACTTGAACTGCAAGTCAGTAATTGAAACGGAAGAGAGTGCAGAAATGGAAAGCATGGGCTGGTAATCTGGCATCTAGATAAGAAAGGAACGCGTTGTCTCGAGACAAACGGGCCATCAGCTCCAACGGTAATCTCCGAATGATGTCATGACCTCCACTGATGCATCTCAAGTTCCAACGTTCGATTCTTCACCCACTGGCACTGTTTATTTTTGACAATAGATTGGCTGCTGGCCACCTTTGTCTCTGGACAAGGCTCCGCCGAGCTCCGAATGATGTCATACGCTCCACGTTTTCACCCAGATTCAATTCTCCGCCTTTCTCCACCCAACTGTCCGATTGCTATTTATAAACTGCTATGATGGTGAGTACCTCCTTTTCCGAGCGCAACCTCACATGATAACAAATCCTTATGAACATTCACTCACCAGACTAAGGTGTCATCTGGCTACGAATTCCAGGCAACCCTTGGTATGAGGGCAATCAGATGAAATGAGCGAGACAAAGGCAAGGGCTATGCTGGCCGAGTTTGTACCTAGAAATTACCCAAATTCAAGAATGAAGATAGACATAGTTTTTCGTGTAACCTGGGCAAGATAGAGAGGGAGTTTTGGAATGGGGCATGAGGATGAACGTTGGATGAAGGCGGGTTTTTTCATTTGGCTGGGGAGCAGGATGAAGGCCGGTTGAAGGTGAAAGTATGGATATTGAAAAAGTCGGGGAATCCGCCGGGATCAAGGCCGGCTGCAGGAAGTTGCCGTAGCGGAGCCTGAAAGCCTCTTTGGGAACTGGCCCCTGTCTTCAGTGTTGCAAGCCTGAAAACTTTGTTCACCTATTGCAACCTCTGTAGATTGAGCATCGCAGAGCACAACCATAAACACACTGGGATAGTCCGACGTATTCAAGACCCAGGAAAGAACACACTGCGTTCCCAGGGCCTGTCGGCAGAGCCGGCGGCCTCTGCCGAGCTTCGGTTGACATGTGTCGACCTCTGCCGAGGGCCTTAGCCGGGTCTGCCGACATCAGATCGGCAGACCGTCGACACATGTCAGCCCAGATCGGCAGGCTCTGCCGACGGCCCCAGGGAACGTAGTGACATTCCGAGATGATCAAATCGATGAGCGCCCGCTCACCGCCGACAACAGGGGAATAAATACTAAATACTGGATTCCATAGATATTCATGGCATATTGATGTGTCCTGGGAGCTGTGCTGGGGCAACCGGGGCAGAAAGGAAATTTCAACATGGCGGCCCCTGCACAAAGGGTTCAAATTGGGTTTTTATTTCATAGTACTGGGTATAAACCGGGCCAAACATGAAAAAGAACTCAAAAAGGGAAGGGACTCGAGAGAGACTTAGAAATTTGGTAGAAGCATGTGCAGGTCAGTTATCACACGGTTATGATCAAAACATTTTCCATAACTGGATCCATAACTGGGTCGATAACTGGCCTCATAACTGGCCGATAACCGCTACTCTGACCGTCCCTATTAAAAACCGACCATCTAGCTGGTTTTTGATGCCCAATGGGATGCAGCTCAATCCGCCGTAGTGTAGCACGGATTACTGCTAGTAACTCACTAATGAAAAGTGGGAAGCACACTGGAAATGGGATGTTTCAGTACATCTCAAAATGTATTCGAAATTTATGATTTAAGTGAAAGAATAATCAGTGACTAAACTGTGCCTGAAACTATTAGTTTCAGACACCACTTCAGCCACGTTCCCGAAACAATAAGCTTAAGAAAAGGCTTCAGACCGCCCGAAGTCGGTAAAAACCGGTGAAAGAAGCGCCGAAACTGATCTGGAAGCTTATTGTTTCGGGAACGTGGCTAAAATGGTGTCTGAAACTAATAGTTTCAGACACAGTTTAATCACCCAATATTCTGTCGCAGAAACTATGAATTTCGGATATGTTTTGAGATGCTTTGAAACATCCCAATTTCCAGTGTGAAGGTCGGGTCGGGTTGAAACCCGACCCGACCCAACGGCTGTGCCTGCGCGCGGAGGGCCCAGGCCCGGCGATGCCAATTGCGGTAACAACGCCGGCGTCTATATGAGGCAATTTAATAACAGTGTCTTCTAGTAGCCCAGTAGCCGGCTTGCACTTCTCATTTCTTAGTATCATTTTTTATTTATATCATTACGTGGGCAGTAGCCCTATATCCTGCTGGAAAAAAGAGACGAAATATGCTCAACCTATGGCCGATACTTGCCATAGAACAAAGAGCAAGTCTGCGGCCCGAGTACTCATGATGTCACATCTCCGTGGCGGCTGCGTAATAGTGCACCCGATCTTTTCTCCTCATTTCCTCATGTCCCACTGTGTCTGGCCCTCCTCCTACTCCGATGGCCTGAGGCATAGTCCAGTTGAATGTCCTTGCCATCATCTCTTATGTGAGTTTATTAATATTGGGCTGCTTCTTCACATCACTCGCCAGCATTATGAGGCCAATCCATCAACTGCACATTGGAGTGTACTTGAGGCTATTTAGGTACAAGCGGTGCCGACGCTTCGCTCCGGTACCTGAATGGGTTGTGGGGGCAATACATGGCGACATGATGCATGATGACCGAGACTTAAGACGGCGCCACACCGTCCAATTGGCAATTAATAGTTTTGTGTCGTTTCGAATGGGCCAGTATTGTCACAGAATAAATAAAACTCCGCCGTAGACCAGGGTGCTCGCGGAAACCAACACACCACCCCAAATAGCCAACGAAGACAGCTCTTTTTTCGCCCTACTTGCGTCGTTCGAACTGTACGATGCCCCTCCTGTACTAAAGGGATCAATCGAGCCCGAGGTAGCTGATGCTCCCCCGGTGCTTTTAAACACTGAATTGCTGGTGCTTATTGCCGGGTCCTCGCTGTTGTCGGTGAGCGCGAAAGTACTAGCGACGATTGTCTGCGGCGCGATTGTGCCCGTGACTGCAAAGACCTCGTTGTTGCACTCGGACACGATATCTATATGTGTATTAAGTCAGGACGCCGTAGCATTATGAGTAAGAATGGTAGCGGTAAGCACTACTGAGGATGTCCTGTAGCTGATCTGTCCGCTGCTGCTTGACAATTGAAGCAGCCATCAATTATCTTGAAGTTATCGTCCGTGCATTCACATTGCTCGAAATTCTCGGTCTCCGTCTTCTCGCAGGTCTACATGCGTGTCAGTATAATTGCGTTTATCGGCATAAGTCTGGAAGGCTCACCCCGACCAGGGCGTCGTACGTATCGCAGAGGGCTTAGCACTGAGGGATAACGTTTGTGATGTTTCCTGCGGATGTAAAAGTGAATCAGCGCTATCCTCGGGTGACGGCGTCGAGTATTCAAGTGGAGCTTTCAAGGCTAAAAATATTCTTCCTGAGGGCGGGTCAATAGATATTGTCTTGGTAACCATCCACCGCCCATCGGACTCCGTCTAGACGCCGCCGGTACACCCGGAACGTCAGATGTTAGCGGTCAAATTCAAATCCCAGTTCTGAAGTTTCTCGCGCCAGGCCGGCTTGCTTGGAGCTCACCACACATACTCGGGGGCTATGACATATATAACAGCGCGCAGAAATTCCAAAGATTCCAATGGGGATACATTACAAGCAACATGTCTCTTGGATGGCCGGTGTGGCAGCGCCGGACGGCCGAGGTGTGGAGATCCTTCATACCGCTGGCTGGACGGTGACTCCACCCGCGGCAATATTTTCGACATTTTTATCACTTCCAGCTTATGCTGGTACAAATACCCGAGCCACATCAATACCTTTCGTTCATTCCATTATTTGGGCTACTAACTACATTTTTCCGTCCCATGTTTTTCGCAGATTTTATCCCACTTCTTGCGGGCGCCTAACCGGCGTCTAGTGGACTTAGCGTCATTTTATTTAAGTTTCTAGTTCGTCGGTACAGTGCAAGTTTAGCTGTTCATTTCACATTTCAAGACAAGTCTCAAATGATTTATGGGCATCCACTTCCTACATTTTATTCGGCATCTCCGAGCTGCGCGCTGGGACGTCTTATATCAAAAGTTGGATTTCTGGTTGCGGTGACGTGCATTTTCTTATGTAAATCTTACGTATCCTTTCTTTGACAGGGATTCCGGCGGCGAAGTCAGTTCCGAAGTCCATGGTTCGTAGGTCACGCACATGAGAGTGTCGTTGGGCCCGACACTGGAACTGTTGGCGGGCAGTTCCCTTGCTCTTGTTGCATTTCTCCGACTGAGCCATTGCAATCTTGCATGCCATGGATGTAGGGGCTGATTAGTTGTTTGGATTCCTGGATTTTGCCTTGACATGGGCTACATACATATTTTAGTAGATATTGCAGCCCCGGCGGTCTTTGAGAACGGACGCGCTGGGTGATTAGGTAACTTTGTTTGTATCGAGCCATGGTGCCAAACATAGACCACGTTTTTGCTTGCCTCCTACCAGCCACTCGGGCTATCGCATCCATCTCTAATCACCTTGTCTCATCTCGCTACTCGTCTCACTCGTTCTCTCAGGGGTATCGAAGCCTCTGAGCAGTGTTCCTTCGTGTTTTTCGGCTGATCGGCTCAGTCTCGCGTCGTCATCTGACACTCTACCATTCAATCGTGCTTCTCGAATCTGCCGGGTTTATCCTCTTAATTCACTGAGAGGAGAACTTGGTCCATCAATACCCCACAGTTGCCCTTCTGCAACTGTTCTTTACTATCCCGCTCTGGTCTCAGGCCACACGTCAGTGGCACCGTTCGCTACGGAAGCTTCTTTTCTTATTTTTGTCCCCAAAACCTACGCTACCTCATTTCCCATCATACCCACTCGTTTCCTACCTTTTCCCACACTACCACTCCGTCGTTCATACATTTTTATTTGACCCATCCCGAACCGCACTCCGGGGACATCTCCCTACCACACCGGTCATGCTGTGTTGTAGAGAATTTAGCACAGCGCCTGCACGCTTTTCGAAGAGATCTGGGATGCCATTCATTCCGTCAAGGATAATATTTCTGCGTTTAGTTTCTGGTTCCGAGATAATCTCGCGGCACGGACGGGATGTCGTATCTCATAAGAATAATAAACATGGACTGAAGATCAAGGCGCTGATTATTCGGTATCCTAGGAGTCCATCCGGAGCGTACCTTTTACCGATTTACTTGGGCGTGAGAGAGATTTTCCCTAAGTGGTTGGACTTGGGGAAGGGACTATGACCTCCTGCGCGGGTCTGTATATAAGTACAATATCAAGCGGGTCTCTTGATGATCAAAAGTTAGCCGCTTCGTACACTGCCATTTTCGCATGTTGTTAAAAGAATCATCCACGCTCAGAGCCTTGCCCGTTCCTCCCATATTCTCCCATAGCTATGTCCGCCTTCGAAGACAAAGGATCCCCCGCATACACGCCCCCTGCTGCCGCACCTGGTAACTATCAGCAGCCGCAGCCAGCCCACTACGCCCAGGGCCAGCCCCAGGCCCCCCAGGGTTATGCACAGCAACCGCAGGGATACACACAACCGCCGCCGCAGGGATATGCACAGCAACCCATGGCGCAGGGATACGCACCACAACCGCAGGCAAGCCAGTTGACCTTTCAGCGTGTCCCTTACTGACACCCGTCCTCTCTTCAGCTGCAGACCCAGCTCAGCGCCGCCCAAATAGGCGAGAATTTCCGCGGCCAGCGTACGTCTATTTGAATGTCTGATCGGCCTCGTTCCTCTGCCTCTGACTTTTTCGTCTGCTGCAGTGTTCGCACAATGCGCGCAAGGCATGCATCAGCCGACGACAAAATACGGTACGTACAACAGCCGCGGCGTCATGTATGGATGTGTTTGCTGACCAGTTCCACAGGAGTTTTCGGTATCATAACAGCCGTCGTCTGCTTCCCCTGCGGCCTCATCGCGCTCTTGTGCGTGTCCCCTCACTCTCACACGCCCGCTCCCACTAACTGATCACTCTAGCATTGACGTCGAGCGCAAATGCGACCGATGCGGAATCAAGCTCTGAGCTCGCTCCAGTAGAGAGGGTCCGCGGTGCAGCGTGCGAGCTGCGCTATAGCAGGAGAGGTCCCGGCGCAGGCAAACACTTGTCATTTTTGCACTATTTTTTCCACATGTTCGTTCCGGATCCCCCTCGCTTGTATTTACAGCTGCTTGCGGAACTTAGGACGCAGTCAATTTTTCATCAAATTTTGATGGTTTCACGAGAACCGCTGTGATGGGCTCAATTCTCTTCCGATGCCCTTGGAAGTAGAGGCATTCAATTTGTATTTCCATTCTGGAGGGCGTTGCACCCCGGAATTAGACAGGAGCGTGAGAATTGCCTTTTCCGGCAAAATTCGAGACTTCCACGCAGAACCGGTTTAGTAATAGATACACTTGTTCAATTCACCTAATCTTTGGATATGATATGTATCTATGTCTCCCTGGGGCTCCACATACTCTGATTGCGAATATATGCCAGGGTTCAAATGTAGTTCAGGATCTAATTGTAACTGCTTTCCCGATCCATGCTAAATGCGAGGTGCGACGTGAAATCACTATCTGAGGATATCATGCACTCTGGGATACATTTAATCATAGCATATCAAAAAAAATCAGGTCAATTGAACAAGTGTATCTATTACTACTCGTAGAGCGGTTCTGCGTGGAAGCCTGGATTTTTGCCGAAAAAGGCAATTCCCACGCTCCCGTCCAATTCCGGGGTGCAGCGCCCTCCAGAATAGAAATACAAATCGAATGCTCCTACTTCCACGGAAATCGGGCGAGGATTGAGCCCATACCAGCAGTTCTCATGAAAACATCAAAATTTGATAAAAATCGGCCGCACCCTAAGTTCCGCAAGCAGCTGTAATGGATACAGTACTGGTGCAGTATTAAATAATGAATTCCCTTGCCTGTGGAGGACCAGGGTGAGCTCAAGCATGTAGAATATTAGCCGATTGATGTTCGTGGAACTTCTCAAACAACTTATCTCTTTTGTCCTTGAGAGGTGGAGGCCGCCCGAAAAGATCAAGGTCGTAGGAGCAGCTCAGGCCAATCACGCACTTGGCCACTGCCGCCGAAGTGGGGGGGAGGACCTTCAACGGTACGCGGCCTCCGGAATTTAACAAGTAGATTTTCATTCGTCCACAGGCTACCACGCAACATACGAAATCATGCACTGACATCAGTCTTCAAGTTGAGCCCATGATGTACCGTGTCGAGGATGGTAGTATAATTTTTGATGCTCTCTGTAGCTCCTGGATCATAAAAGGAGGAGAGAAAAATCTGACTCCAACAAAAGTGTCGGAGATTTCGCTCGCTCAATGAAAGTGTCGGAGATCTGACCTGAGTCAATAAAAGTGTCGGGTAAACTCCATTTCCCCAACACATACTTACTCCGTCCCAAGGTTCATATAAGTGTTGAACTAGGGCTGATTTCAGGATAAATGTGTCAGAACATTGGTTGGAACCCCGAACTTGCATGTTGTATTCAGTGGATTGTGTTTTTTTGTGTGTTATTGGTGTTATTAGTGGTCTCTTGAGGTCATTATATTTCATCCAGTTTCATGCATGGTTATATACACAGTGTTTCAATGCATGATTATACGAAGATGACTAACAGTATGACCTAGAGAAAAAAACCAGGAGGTGAAAATGGGAATTTGGGCCCACCCCGGGACCTTCCCTTTGGGGAACACACAGCAATCAACAGGGTACTGTGCCGCTGAAAAGCCGGCAGTCCTACGGACGTACATATTAGCTTTTTCAAATTCACATTGAATTACATCGAATTTTCCTTTGAATTTGAATAAGAGTTATGTTGATGTTGCAGGCATTCACCTTGAACACAGGAGACTTGGAGGAGGCGAACAATGCAAAGTAACTCATCTCAAATGGGAGAGGGAAATCACAGACCTTTGATGTATATCACCCTGATGTCGATAGCCGGACTCCCAAAGGGGAAGGTCTCGGTGTTGGCCTGACATCCTGAAAATGAGAGAATGTATTTTTGTTGATCTTCAAAGCCACTGCATGGCCATATGTGCTGGGGATCAGTATCGACAATCACGCCATCCCTGTGAGCACACTCCCAAGTGGGGCTGGAAGGAGACGTGTTGACGGTTTCGGGAACCAGAAGTTGAGTAGGATCATGAAATGAGCGAGATTGAATGCAAACACGGTGCCAAATCTGTAACATTTGGGATGGAAGAGTCGTGTTGTTCAACGCTGGACGACGGCCACCAAATTTAAGGTCATCCCCATGGGAAACCCAATGCGAAATATGTGAGAAGGGCTGGCTTTAGTGTGAAATAGTTCACCAGATGTCGACCACTCCCACCAAGTCATGCCATGGGCTCAATCCGTTCGAGCAAACCCACCGTTGTATCAACATGAATGGATGCATCATTATCCTCTTCATCATCATCTGGATCAGCAATGGCTGTGGCAAGATCGAACTAGCCGACCTTGTCACGACGGTCAAGGTAACGGCAGATCTGCTGCTCATGATTCTGGCTGTTTGAATGGGATGCTGGGTCCTTTATGAGGGTGAAGTTCGGTCATATCAGCGCTCCACTGAAGTGGAACTCCATTGGCCCGAATTGAAGGCACAACACTCTGCATCTATATAAGAATCGAACAACTGGCATCAAGACACCTGATTGGCCGAGACAACTGTCAAAACCTTGCTTTTGAGAAAGCTGATTGGCCGAGACAAATGTCGATCATTACCGGACAATGCTGAGTATGAGTCTCCGAATGACGTCATCTTGTTCACAGTTCCACCGACATGTTGAATTCTGCACAATTGCTCCACTCAACTGTCGATTTTCTATTTATAACTGTCAAGTTAGTCCCTTTGAGTAGACTACTCGGTCAACAAGACTTTCGGCTCCCTATGAACACCAGACAAGATTGTGGCCTGCTTTCTGAATTTGAAGACAGATAGGTGAGTATCTTCAGTGTTCATGGGCAACGGGGAAGGGTAGGTGTTCTCTAGATAAGATGCTGAGCTTCACCATTCAATTTTGATATGACTGCAATAAATCAGGAACTGTACACGATGCCGCGAGGAGCCAACCATAGGTTAGCGAGGAGCAGCGTCTTTTGTGTTGTGAGAGAACTAGATCATGTTCCATTTGATTTAGGTCCACGGTGAGGGATAACTGTGAATAAATATAAAATCTAACCGCCCATGAGGCCGCGAGGAGTCAACCGAAGGTTGACGACAAGCGGCGTCTTCAGTATCTGGTGCACTTGCGTAAACTTTCAATCTGGCGGACCTTCAATGTTCAATGGATAGTACACAGTTCAATCTGTAGCGTAGCATGGGCTACTGCTGGTGAATTCTAACTTGGGAATCCACCAGTTATCAATTGGCCCATTTTTCCCTCTACGGACTCCAGCTTCCAAAATTGTGTGTTTATTTTCATGGAAAGTTTCCAAAGCGGCATTCATCTTGTTCAAAACATTTTCATCAATTTTCGGTGCCTGCCAATGATACCGGAAATCAAATCATAGAGCACGTGAAACGCGATCAAAAACCCTCAAGGGATGTCTTCAGCTCCAGCAATAGCTGCCACGAGATAGTGTTGCATGTCCCGATGTTCCCGGCAAGTGACCTGTTTTGCTTTCGACACACCTTCTTTAAAATGCCTCATGCCGGAATGAGGTCGAAGAATCGAAAATCAGAAGTCAACTTCATCCTCAGATAATACAAAGAACTTGAATAAAATATGGTCCTCACTCCCAGATGATATGATTGTCAACATCGTCAGAGAGCAAGTGTCAATCTTAGCAAATTTTGCCATGATAGATTACTTGTCGCAGGGGAAGACCCGTGAATGGAATCTTTGTGATCTCACTAATTGTAGAAGCCATTTCTCTTATTATACAGCACTCTGTCGGAGCGCCTCAGCCGACGGTACTACAATTCTTCAGGGCTTTGAGACTCACATGATTACTAGTGAGATCTCGGGGTTCCTCCGCCAAGAATTCCGGGAATTGGAGGAGCTGCTAAATGAAATCACGAAGCTTAGATATGAAGGGGATCTACCAGATGAAGTGATTGGATCCGACAGAATAGAGCTTCTGAGGTCATATCAGACATACATGGGAAAAGGATATAATCCGGTCGATATACATGAATCAATCAAGTGGCGGAAAGGTGACGAACCTCGGATTCGGGCCGTGTTGAAACAATCTCGATGGCAGTTACTTGAAAAATATGTTCCAAAGCAACCTGCGGAGAAGAACAGTGCCCAGCTGCGTAAGCCATCTGCCAAACCGAAGGGTCGGAAGCCCACACAAATCAGGAAAGTCGAGAGGATCTCGCCTGTGGCAACAAGGTGGGACCAGTTGAATTATAGCTGCAGTTATTACACATTATTCGGACCATTATAAGATGTGTGGCAATCACATGCTCAAAAATGGACAGATAGGTTCCAGAAATCCACCAGATACCTTGAACGCCTGAGCGAAGGTTTTGAACATTTCAACCAGAATGGAGAGTGCGAGAGACAACGTGAGTTCCATGCTGCATTCCGAAAGTCCGGGAGATTTTCCACGGGGCCCCTCTTCAGTTGGGTCAGACCTATTGGCTCTTAAAATATTCGGAGACAGAAACTGAGGTTCAAGGACAACCAAATGTACACAGTGCAATCATGTTGAATTTCGAGTTGCCCCGTACTCCTCAACCCAAGTGGTGATAAACAATCGGCACTTACGAGACAGATTCAATTCAATTCAATTTCCATTTGAGTGCGCGCGGGCCCCTTGGGGTCCATGTAGCACTATACATATGACAAATGAGGTAGACTAGCAAACACGGAGAGGGAGGGCAGCACGGGGAGGGACGTAGGTAGCGGCGGTCTGCGTCGGAGGGTGCTATGAGGGTGGGATTTAACTGTGTGTCAAAGCAGGATATCTAAACTATCGGATTGGTACGCGAGAATCAAACAAGTAAAGAAAAGGATAAAGAAAAGAAAAGAGAGGGCGCTTCAGAGCGCGTATCAAGGGAGACGGCCCATGTCGCACACCAAAGTCAGGACCGGCCCCGGGTCGGACTTGGCAGCGATGAGGCGGGGGCGGGAAAGGCGGGCTGTCTTGAGGCGGAGAATGAGAGCGATGCGCTGGGAGCGGTAGAGGGGGCACGAGAGGAGGTCGTGGGGGACTGTCTCCGGGACCAAGCAGAAGGCGCAGTCGGGGCTCGCGGCGAGGTGGAAGCCGAATAGGAACACGTTGAGACCGATGTGCGCCGCGCGCAGCTGCGTCAAAACACTGCACTGCGGGCGGCTCAGGCAGGAGTACATCCGCGCAGCGGTGTTTGACGGCTTGGCGCTGTCGAAGGTGGAGAGGCGTCGGTACCACGGGGACAGCGTCCATTCCGAGAGTCAGCGCGCGCTGAAACCCTTCGCCGCGAAAGCCTGCACATGCTATATCTCACTGGCTGGCTGCCATGAAAATTCAAGATTCAAATCGGGCTTGTCCTAAATGCAGGAATGGAATGGTTACCACCTTGAAATTGGATGAGGTCCCAGACATCCTTTACTTGTCCATCGAGGACCCTGGAATAAATT
The DNA here is from genome assembly GCA_029204335.1 of Mycena vulgaris. Lineage (NCBI taxonomy): Eukaryota > Fungi > Basidiomycota > Agaricomycetes > Agaricales > Mycenaceae > Mycena > Mycena vulgaris. The sequence continues at coordinate 98,550 of JARGYA010000297.1, read as the reverse complement.
TGGCCCCTGCAATACACATTGGGGTGAGTGAGAATCGCCATAGGTTTGCACTCCGGGGGATCATCTATGCTGGCAATAATCACTTCACTTCAAGAATTATCAAGGAGGATGGAAGTGTTTGGTATCATGATGGTATCAGTACCGGCAACAAGTGTGAATACTGTACGTCCCTGTAGTGAAGCAACTGCTGGGGGACCGTGACATTTCCGTTGCCTTTTTTTCAGGCAACGGATGGGACCGTGAGCGTGACCGTTGCAAAATTTTGCAACCATTAGGTGCGGTGAAATACATCTTCAACCATTATTACCCTGCTATATTGAGTTGGAATGAGCTTTCGCAGCTAACTGGACCTTACCCTCGCACCATAACCGAATTTGCTAGCTGAGATTTTGGGGGCATGTTTCTCATGCATGTCACGGTAATTCTGAGGCAACGGTCCTCATCCTGACCGTGACCGCCCCAAAAATTTGCAACGCAACGGCCCTCATCGTGACCGTGACCGTTGCTTCAATACAGGGACGTACAGTATGACGGTCAGTTCAATGCTCTGCCTCCGTTGGCACTGAACACGTTATAACGGAACACAGAACTCGAACCGTGGCCGCAGTGATATATGCGCGTTCTGAGTTTGAGTAAGTTGTATCAAGGGCCGATATAACTAATAAAATATGAAAACAAATCAATATGAGCACATGCCGTGCTTCGCAGCGGCTCTAACCCCCAAGTCATATTCTGCGCGAGCCAAAGTATCCAATGAATAATGACGAGTCTCAATTCAAGTTATTGGATTGGTTGCTGAAGCGATGCAAAATTACCAGTCCGCAATGCGTTATCTCACTAGGACACCGTGTATCGTCGAAGAATTGCGGGGGTGAGGAACGTGTCCAGGAACTCCATAACACAAGATCAATTTCTACTGTAGAATACAAAGGAAGGTATCACTCGTTCTCATCCCCGTCGTCCTGCGCAGCAGACTTTGTCGTTGGTTCAGATACAGAGGTGCGTTAACTGTTTAGGGAAGTCAACACATGTGAGTCGGGCAAATCGTGAGGGACATGCCTGTCTAGAAGAAGGTCTCCGCGCAGAAGACCTCGGGTGAGACGATAACGCCGTCGTCCGAGGGATTTGCGCATGCTGTGATAATACTCCACTCAGCATCTCTCCACGAGGCCAGGAAATGTGGTCGTCAATACGTACTGCCGGTAATGGTACCAATCTCTGGGGTACTGAAGGAGCAGGCATCGCCGATGGCTTTGCCGTTGCACGCGTCGTCGATGATATCCTTCGTCTGAAGAACGGGAGCAGCCAGCGTGGAGACAAAAAAAAGGGCGGCGAGTGCAGAGATCAAGGAGAACTGCATGTTTGAATAAACGGAAATGAGGTAGATTGAAAGAATGAGAGTGATGGTATGCGACCTGGCTATGGGACCTGGGCTACAACGTCTCGTCCTTATACTGTTCGATGCAGATGACCAATCAGCTGCGGAGGGCAGGGGATCATCCCACACATGGAAGATTTGCGTGGAGGAGGTTGCGACCGAGAATCGATCAATTTCTGAAACTTACGTTACCATTGACGGCGTTCGAGAATTTCTTGTAAAAGCCAGCTAATAGTGTTCTAATTATGGACCAGGAAAGCTCATGCCCAGTTGTATGGCCTGATGAGTAGTCACCACGGTCAATCGCAGACAGTGTCCATAAGGTGTACGGTGTACCGACACGGTTTTTATAACGGGATGCAAGGGGTAGCCGTAACCAAATTTCTGGCATCAAACCTCCCATTGGCACGGTCGTCGATCCGGAAAGATTCATGGCCATACGATCTCGGGATGCGCGGGATACCCTGATTATTGGTGAAAGGAAATCACATGATCTCCATGACAATCATAGATGATGTGATGTGCTTGTTGCTGCACCTCGCGTTGTTGTAGTCTGTCGATTACCCGAGGTGTTTGATCCGAGGTGGGCCTTATTATGTAATCTGAAATTTCTCGAACATCGGTTACGACGCGTCTTTCCACATTCGGTGATGGATTCTCGTGCAATACTCCCGAATAAGTAGCTTTCCCGTTCATTTCACTCACCTGGACCTCGCAAGCGCGATGCAGAATTTTGATGGGCCGGCCACGTGAGTACGGCAGTGTTGCGTTTCTCTTCGACCATGGGGAATACGACAATCCTGAAGATGCACATCTTCTCGAAATTTAGCTCCGGGTCGTTTGGCTTTTTAAATTTTGTCCGCTGTGCTCAGGCTGAAGCGGGGAAACTTTTGATAGATTTAAAACTCCGACGATTATATAATAACCCCCACCGCCTAACACAGGGCGCGCGGTAAACTCCAGACTAGGGATTATACATGCTTGAAATCTTGAGAGATTTGATACTTGACGACTTGAGGACCTGAGATTTAAGGATTTGAAGGCTTGGAACTTGAGATCTTGAAGCCTGAGGCTTGAGGGTTTGAAGCTTGACGAGGTTCAGGCACAAGAGAAACAACGAGGCAGAAGGGCGTAGCAGCGCTGCTGGCTTTGGCAGCATGTCACAGCCTGGACGGGGAGCATCTTGAGGGAGACTTTTCCTCTGGCCGTAGGCATGGGCACGAGAGAAAGTGGGAGGAGGAGCAGGAAGGAAGGGGATGGTGAAGACAAGTGCCCATCAAAAATATGTTTTGTGGTCCGGTACCCGGCTACAGTAAGGGCGAGCTCGCTCCATTCTGACCTGTTTATTGACCAAGTACCCAAAGTTCAGTTATTTAAAATCATTTATAAATCGAAACCCACACCCAAAGGCTTGGGGCTCTAATTTTACAGTTCACTCAGATTTTATGCTTCTTTTGCTGAAACCGTTTCGGAACCTCAAATCCAGCACGGTGAAAACTACTTCTAAATCTTCTTTGGGTCGGAGTAGTGTCAGCAGCACTCACCTTAAAAGAAGTTGGCCTCAGATGAGCTCAGTAGATTCTTGGACTATAGGGTTGACTATATGTCAGCAGAACCGTTTGCAGAGAAAGGCTAGACTTCAGATCCCGATTCCCGAAATACCGCTTTCCAATACTCGATTAGGTTGCAATGAGGTGTATTCTAGCGTATTTTTGCTTGATCTTTTCCAGCCTTCCGGACATGATACCTATCTGAATTTTGGACTGAGAGTAAGTATCATCTGTGTACCAGCTAGTTAGTTGAAACTTGAAGCTGAGGAAAAACTACAGATGAACCCATTCAGATAATTCTAATGGGAAACCCGGGTTTCTCAGAGAAACCCCGGACATCAGAGAAATCTTCAAAAATTCTAATGTGAAACCCCTCCGAAACTTCGGCCTCGGGCTGGTCTGCTCGGGGATCATCCTGACGCGAATCAACACAGTCGCCTCTCATATGCGAATCTTGAAGTTGGTACCTCATGCAATATATCCGACCCTGACCGCCTTACGCCGGAATATGCCGCCCGCCCACTTCCTGTCAACTTGCTCCCAATGGTTTCGTCGCTGCGTCTCGCTAATCCCCGTTCCAACCATATTTTCTGACCGCCACAATTTTTCGAGCATCTAAAAAAAGCCCCAGCGATGAGCAGTGCTCGGCGGTACTCCCGTAATCCGTTGATCGTTATAGGGCTGCCGCCCGTGACCGCGGCCACGGGTCCACGGCACTCGTGCCACGGGTGCCGTTGCCGTTCCATTGACCATTTTATGGAGCTTTACACGGCACGGTTATGGCAGGGGTAATGTGTAATTGCCATCTCCACTGGGGCTCTGGGGCGAGAAAAGCTCAAATTAGCTGCTTAGAACTGGCCCTGCTCATTCATTTCCATTTTATTCATGGTTTATTCAGTGGGTTTGTGTCGTTCTCGCTGCTCGCGGCAATTTCCGAAAATGATCGCGGAGTTTAAACACAGTTAATGTTGATCTTTCCTCGCTGGTAAAGCTCAAATACCAATTGATAGTAAACGATCAAAGCCTACCTTAAGAAATTGGTTCAGGTTATGGAAGTATTCGAAAGCACATGGGTACCGGTGGGCCAAATTTTGACATCCCCTGGTCAAAGTTCTCGTTGACGTCGATAAACAACTTTCACGCGATCAACTGGACAAATACCAGCCTTTGGCGGGCCATAACTTGCAAACACGGCCGTAAATAGCACTGCCCGTGCCGTGGTTTACCCGCGGATTCGACGGCCGTGCCCGTCACGGGCACGGGTGGCAGCCTTAGATCGGAATGCGCCGGCATCAATACTCACCGTCGCGAAGTCATCAACTTGCTTGCTGACTCCCGAGTGAATGAGGACAACTTGGGTCCTAATACGAAGAAAGCCCGTTCTGGGCGCATGTACAAATGTGCCGGAAAGAGGGACACAATTGTTCCCATTGTCCGAACATAGAGTAGAAAAACTTGTGGAATCATAGTACTTACTATTCAACCTATTGGTTTCTGTGGCGAAATAATTGGACTCTGTTACTTGTATTGATGCATGGCGAGTGGGCCGGAACTCGGAGCCTCACGACGATACCGGCCGGTAGGGTTTCTTGCGGGAAACCCGGGTTGCTCAATAACACAGCAAATATTGTAGGGGTTTCTCATTAGAATTATCCAACCCATTCAAATTCAAAACCAACCCTGAAAATTGGGAAGGCAGCACGCTGCACCTGGACCTGCGGCTCAGAGGAAAAGCCAACAAAAAGCCCCAGTGGATCAACCCAAGTATTTGGACCCTTGCAGGCACCTTGCTGACCCTCGGACGGCGGCCCGAATTCAGTTCCGGCAGTACGGATATTTGCCACACGGCTGAAAAAGCAAGCACGACCAAACACGTGCATGGACCACGTGATACGAAATTTGGATCTCAGAAACTCGAACAGCTACGAGCGAAAATTGTTGTAGCGTCTGTTTATAAGAGACTATATAGTCCCCCACTCGAGACACATTCTGTTTTGCTGATGTACCCGTTGGTCCAATGGGTAAATCCCGGCAATCGCCTTGCCTGACCAAACCCCCAGTACGCCATTGCAGAGTGATCATGGAACACCAGGGGAAAGAGTCCTCACACCCTGACATCGCCGCTGAGGCGGCGGCGGCCGGCATCGGGATTGCGAGGGCGAGGGTGAGATACAAGCGGCCCATTTGGGATAAGACGGCTGAGGTATTTGCTGAAGTGAACTGGGAGGATATCATATCCTTTCATTTCGAAACTGGACAGGGCTCATGCGCGCGCATCAAGTGCCGGCCGTTGAATTAAAATGAATATCTGTGTCAATACAATTGTACGGAATGTATGTAGAGTTAATTGACAATGAAGATAAAGCTGCCAGACATGCAAAGTTCGACAGCGGCTCTTGGTTGCCGTCGGTGGGGAACAGCAGATCAGGCCGCCGTCTGACTCCTATCGAGAACACAAATAGGATTTCCTTGGACATTGAACCAACAACACGAGACACCGATGACACGCATACGGCGCGTCTGAGAGCGCGAGCTGAATAAATCAAGCTGGAAACCCCAAGGACTACCGTAAGATGATATGTGTGCGAGCTGGTCAATCCATGCTCAGTGTTCGGCCGACAGGATGCAGCGGTGAAGACAGGGAAATGGGGAAGCCAAGTGTTTGTGAGGCGGTAAGCGGCGGGGGCGACGTGGTAATAAAGCAGGACGAGTGCGTGGACGACGAGGGACGATATGAGAGTGAGAACAAACATTGAGAGTGACGACAAGGGACTAAGGTGGCATGTGAGATCAGGGGCAAAAGCGATGTATATAAATCTAACCTTAAGAATACAAGGAGGTAACGTATGTATGCAAAAGGTAAGACAATAAATGAGAAAAGGGAACCCTGGAGGCTGTATGTACGTACGATGGCATCGGAACAGCAGCGAATCCAAGACAATTGAATGCATGTTACTGCAATGGGGCCAGGGACATGTCAGATGGCAAGGGAAATGCATCGACGAGACGTAGAAATCGATAAGAAGACAACGTCGCGTGGAAAGCGCGTGTGGTACCTAAGAACTCGGCGCGCGAGGTTGTGTTAAGTGATCGAGCTGCATTGACAGATCCGATGCTTAGCAAGGAGCGAAGCTCATCACCGATCTCCGTTCCGGAATACCAGCAGAAATCGCGATGTAAACGGACCGCAACTGATGAACAGTGGACACCTGTTTCAATGTAGCCCACTTCAGTCACCCTTTGGATTTTCAGCCATCAATTCAAAGTTCAGAATGCCGCAGTGTCCGACGGCCGCCGGTTCGTTGAGGGCAACCGACGACGTTGTACAGTAGTAGCTGCAATATTTATTCTTGCACAGAAGTGGTGAAACTCGTAATCACAAAGAATGTCAACTGAAGTCAAGCACGAGGGGAATGACCACAGCAGAATGAATCAGTGACCCCTTAGTGGGTCGCACTAATTAGTGGGCCACTTGCATAATAGAAAGGGCCATGATGTAGAGTTTCAGAATTCGGTGCTCATAGGATGGAATATGACCTATTGCGACGCTGTAGGTCCAATTTTGAGGCCGAGTGATGCGGGAATCAAAAGTTGAGGGGTCAGCACGCGTGACTTGGGCGGAAGCGGAGGATGTACCTTCGATGCGAGCAGCTTGGGCCCGTCTGGGAGCGCCACCGCGCGTTGCAAAGGGTGAGCTGTGCACCAAGGAAGAGCGTGTCAGCGCGTGCGCATAGACGTAGATAGAAGGGAGAATGCACCTACCCTTCCCATCACATCCAAAAGCGCATCCAAAACTGCGCTCGCCTCGCCCTTGCCTTGCCCGAGATCCAGCACCAGCACCCCGGCCGAAGTCGAAGCCTGCAGAAAGATGATGTCGCTGTCAGCGCGGGGTGGAAAGGGAAGCGCATAACGCACCCTCCTTCCTCGCCTCCATCGAGCAGCGCCTCCGCCCCACGATACGCGCCCGCGCCATCGTCGTCATCTAAGTCGAGGTCTGCGGCAAGGGAACCGGTGGAAACGCGCTCGCTCTTCGCACTCTTCGCCCGCTCCCAGTCTTGGCCTGCTCTGCGTGCTGTGCGGCCACCGTATCGTGCGCGCCACCGTCGCATTCCGGACCGCGCCGCCGTGTAATTGCCTCGAAGCAGCACCGGCACCAGCACCGCGTCACCAGCGATCGCGCGGGGCACTTCGTGCTTCCGAGTCGCGAGGGCTAAGGAAAGGAAGAGGCGTTAGCACTTCGGCCGCGTGCAAGGAGGATTGCACCATCGCCCACCTGGCTCCATCCCTCTCCGTCGCGGTCTATAGAAAGCCGAGCGTCAGCGAAGACCCGAGTACGGAGGACGACGCACCGCAGTGTCCTGTCCCTGCATCGCACGACCGCGCTTCCCCTCCTCGGTCCTAAATCCAACCCCACGTCGTCATCGGCGTCTGCACCAAGGAACGCCGGCGTCAGCGGGCGGCCGCATGCAAGGCAGGGGAGGACGTACTCCCGCATACGCAGCCGCCTGCTTCCTATCGCGCATATCTTGGGCGCATCTAAGGGGTGGAGAGGCCGAATCGAATCGAGGGGGAAGTCTGCAACAAGGCCAGACAGTGTCAGTGCGCGCATGGAGATCAAAAGATAACACACCGAATGGTCCAAGGCGCGCCGTTGTCGTCCTCCACCGTCGTGCGGCATCGAGAGTGGGGTCTGCAGCAGGAAAGGAAAGGCGTCAGGGCGTGCGCGCGTAGAGAGGCGAAAGGGAGAACACACCGACTCATGTCGTCCACCGCCCACCTCGTGCGGCGTCGAGAGCGAGGTCTGCAGCAATCAGAGAAGGCGTCGACGATTGAGGGGCGTGAGAGGGGCGCTCGGGCTCTACGCGTGAAGAGCTAGGACAGAGGGAGGGGGAGACGCGTAGATTGGGGACTCGAGAAGAGGCAAGCGCGTGGATGGCGGGGTTGGGAGGGCGATGAGCCATAGTCTGTGCATCGAGACTTGATCCAAAGCACGAGAAAGGAAGCCCAAACGCCCAGTCACCGCCAATACAGACGCCCCTCGTCACCCACATCGACATATATAGAGCACCACCACGCCGTCCCGCACCTTGCACCCTAATCGCCGAGGAGCGATGCGCGCCGGATGTCCACGGCAGCGCTTTGTAAGTGGCGGGGGCGCGTAGGTGTGTGTAAGACTATCGCGCGATCTTCGTGCTAGCGCTGTTTCGGCGGGGTTCTTGTTTCCGTACATCGGCGAGTAAGCGAGCGTTAGAAAAACCTCGCGCAAAACGCGGAAGACGCTGAGAGGCAGGAGACGCCCTGATGGCATCACACCTTTCCCCTTTGGGCGATGCGCGATTATCTCCGATTTGCTTTCCCCGTGCATCCACCTCAGAGTTTACGATTGTCCTGACGCCGGTTTCCCCAGTGAAATGCCAGTCTGGGCCTGATTTCACTTTGGGAAATCTTTAGGAACAAAACACAATGTTCTTTTTCTCCTAGACTCCCATGTCGATTTCTTCTTGGACATTGCCATCTTGACGCACCTATTTCTCAGAGTTTCGGCGGCCATAGTACTTTCTTGGACCACTACCACATATCTTGGACACAGTTGCCTGCGCACATTTATTCTTAATCGAGGGATTCCTCTAAGTACGAACAGACTGAAATTAGACAGCATTTTAATTAGACTATGATACAGAGGAATGTGGCTATAAGCGCTCCCCTCCATGCTGCGCAGGCCTTTGCACACGGAGCTGCAGTGCTCCGATGAGTAGTACGGAGCCAATGAGCAGGTAGCACTCGATAAAGAGGATCACGGGGAGGGGTTCGAGGGTGTACGGCGGCATGCAGCACCCCGCCTAGAAAAGTATGCACGGGGCGGCGCTCCGGGAGGAATTCCAGTGGCGTGCCAATGCCGTTGAGCTGCGCCATCGCATGTGAGAAGCATGACAAACGCACAGCGCCGCGGGAAGTCGTGCTAGCGCATGGCGGTCCGCGTTGCCTGCCACCGCGCGGTCCAAGTGTCTCGTGGTCCTCGAGCGCGAACGTGTTGACGATGCGTAGCACGCGCAGGTGGTGTGCTCATCCGTGATGTACCTGCCGACCTGCAGGCCTCGATCTTGAATCCGCTCTGCACGAGCCAACATGAGCTCTCCGGGACCAGAAATGTGAGGGAACCGGTCAAAGCGACTTCTCGCACCGCCGGCTTCCCGAAAAGTAAATTTGTAGCATCGCGAGTTCTTGTTCAGAAAATATGATTTTTACCTCGGCCTGTAGCCCCGAATGACGCGCTCTATGATTGTCAAAACACTTGGGTGTCCGGGGAAAGGGTACAATGCATTGTACCGGATTTCAGACATTTTGAGCTCGGGTGGCGTACATAATACTAGTGAGGGAGCATCCCGTTCTGAAAAGATAGGAATGGATGCAATTTATATGAACTCATAAGTGTATACTCAAAATGTATGGCACAGGGAGGGAAAATGGATATTCTTTGCGAAACAACCCCTAATCCTAACTCTTACAGTCCCCCGCTCCCATTTCTTTGTTCCGGGGCTGGATTTCTTGTGTAATGACCTACTAGTTTACCCCCTCGTGTAGAGGATCAAAACGGATGGACATAGCCACCGTTTTGACCCTCTAAACGGGGCGGCAAACTAGTAGGAAATATTCGCGAAGAAGCGCAAGGCGCTCGAGGACGCTGCCGCCGCCACCGCTACGAGCCCTAAGGGGCCCGACAACATGGAGATGTAGACCCCCGTGCTCGTCGGCCTGGAGGGCGGATGTAACACAGGAATCCCAGGCGCGGCGCACCCTCTATCCCTGTTTTTCCAAAATACCTTAGCAGCATTTGTGAATCAACACCATCATACTTGTTCGTCGTCAAAGAGACCGCGGGGATATTTTCATACTATTATGGGGAGTGTCAATGATGATTTGAAAAGGAAAAAAGAGAACTAGTGGCTGATAACTTCCGATAAAGATAGATACAATGGTGCGGTTGGGCGAGTTTCCATGTTAATACGGAGACGCCACAGCACGGACATTCCATTACGCCGTGGTGCGAAAATAAAACTATCTCATCTGTGATCGATCGCGTCCCACATATACCCACCCATCCGTAGCGAGGGCCATTGGTGACAATCCGTGTAATTAGCGACGAGCAAGATCGGGAAGGCACCAAGAAATCTGTTAAGATGGAATGCTGCGGAGGCGACACATGATCGTTGCCTATATTACTTGAGACAGGGATATGAGACCGGCGATTCTCGCACCATTTGATATTTGATCCCACTCCTTTCTTCCCCATGTCCAGCATAACCGATCCGCTTGTCCTTTTGCACCGCGATGATGTACCGCGTACCGTCGGGTTCACCCTCTATGGTAAGTAGTCCTGAGTATCACTGTTGGTACGAGCTGACGCAGCGTCTCTCTTAGGCATGTACCTCGTATTCTTTGCGGTTTATCTACGAGCTGTCATGTACGCTGCACCCATCCTCTACAGTGGTGGCTTATTCTGGAAGTAGGCGCCGTCCCATGGAGACCCGAGTCTCCCAAGTCCTACTCGCGCCAATGATACTTCTATTTCTCTCCTCCACCACGCAATTTGCGTTCGACATGATTATGATCGTTAGCCTTGGGCGAATAGGATCCGACCTCGTGAAGATATTTTCCGGGGATATATTTCATAAGTATGAAGTTATCGACATTCTCGGCCAATGGACAGTCGTCACCAACGTTCGTTTCCTTCGTACTGCCTTACTAGTTCTCACTGCTGGTGCAGTTCTTAATCTGCGACTTGATGGTCATTTGGCGTGCTTTCGTCATGTATTCCCACCGCCGCGCGGTGCAAATTGGATTATGGATCGTCGCAGCTGTGGATATAGGTGCGTTGTGTATGTGGCATCTTCACCCCTTGCGGTCCCGACCTTGGTATAGTGCTCTTCATCTCTCTGGCTTCAAGACCCATGAGATCCTGTTTAATTACGGTCAACTCTCGACCATCGGTCGCCGACTGAGCAAAGCCGTCGCCTTCATCTCTCTCGGAGCGACTCTGGTGGGGACAGGCACCATTGTTGTAGCCTCTTGGTTCGTAATAACGCGATTCGAAATCTGGTAAGACTAACTGATGGTACGTAGGAGACAACGACGGTTGAGCAATCACCGCTTCCGCGAGAAAGGTCACGGAGATGTTTCGCCCATCCTGTTCCTTGCAGTAGAGACTGGCGCTCTTTGGGCCGTCATACAGGTTCGTCCATACATTCCCAATACCGGGGTTAATTGACCCACTGGCATCGGCAGCTCTTGTTCTCCATCCTGACGGCCATCGCACCGGGCGAAGTCACGTCCGTCGACGTGGCTGAGGGGCTAATCAACAGGTTCGCGCTTTATATGGCGGTATGTGCTGCTCCATACACCTCATTTGCACATCTCATGTCAGTTCTCATAGGCGATCCTAGCGACGGTTACGGTTCTCATCACAGGGTCGCAAAGGCGAATGTTAATTGAAGACCCTCTGAAATTCGGGACTGTCAGCGAGTCGATGCGCGTGCTTGAAGACGGTGACGCCCCGGCTGTGTCCGAGTTGGATCACCAGCGGCGCGGTGAGCAGGGAACGCAGCAGGATCTGTCATTGGGGGTACCGCGCCATGTGCGACAGGACACCGGCGAGGACATGCAGGCGCTGTTCAATATATCCTCCGGTGCGAATGGTAGCATTGCACAGCAGTTGAGAGATATGGCGGAACGAGCTGCACTCCTGCTTGAGGCCCGCACTAAGGCTCCAACCATTTTCGTGTATAAACGGTTTTACACGGTTATAACCGTTTTTCTTTTCGTTTAATTTGCTGCCCCTGTAAACGATAAACGAATGGTAAACAAACGGTTTACACGGTTTCAATACCTCCCACAGATTGATGGGTCACTTTATTAAGATGGAGGACCTGGTATCTAGTAATCTAACCATTCATAGATGGAAATAATGCCACAAAAGTCACCTGCTTACCATACGACGTTCAGCTGGAGGGATGTTTAACCAATGCGTCCCAATCGAGTAATTATTCACGTGATTGATGGCGCGCGGCAATCTCCGTCCCGCCTCTTGCCCGCCGCTCATATCAATCCCGCCCAGTCGTCATCTTCGACAGCATTATAGGTGGGTGTTGTTCCGGATTTCTACAGGCACACTTTCGGTGTACTGATTGTTGCACAAACTCAGAGAACCTGAGGAATAGCAGCTATGCAGAACCCTGCGAGGGGTAAGCGGAACCTAGCAGGGAGGATAATTCTTGGCACCTCTCTAAGTTTAAAATTCGTAAATCTCATTGAGAACATCACCGATGCTCGCGATACAATCCAGACATCGTTGGAGTCCCTGCTGCACTGATAAGCTCATGTCTGAACTCAGATGATCACCGCCCTGAAAAAAAAACCATTTATAAACGGTTTTAAACGGTTTTAAACCGTTTGAATACCGTTTTCGTTTAATTTGCCCGGATCTCTACACGAAAACTAAATGGTTGGAGCCTTAGCCCGCACACATCATCTTTCCGATGAATTACCTCCCGATTACCGTTCTGCTTACAGCCGCGAGTCAACGGTTTGAACCAGCATTCGATTACCAGGCTCCGATATATACTATAGTGATTCCCGGGAATAGAACCTGTGCAGTAAGGCGTTAAGACAACGGCGTCGATAGTTCTGGTTCCAGGAAGATGGGGAGCCAGGGCTCGCAGGGTGGATGTGTCGAGTTCGCAGTGGTCGATGAGAGAAGTGAATTCGAAGCCCGCAATTCAAAGGGAGAGAGAAGGAGAAACACGTGGACACAACGTGACGAGTCGCGACCAGATTTGGTGCCACAACAGACACAACACGGATCTCGAAATAATGAAAGCATCGAAGTCCCATGCGGTATCTCTGCTCGAAGAGGTACATCCTTCTCGTAAAGTAGGTGGGGGGGTCACGCTAAATTATGTGCCGAGAAAAGCCAGTAATTAGGCTCTCCAGCAAATTTTATCTCACGACACGCAAAAACAATCCAGAATGCTGAGATGTGAGGGGAGACAAGATTGATATTCCAATAAAAACACCACAGCATTTTCATTCCAACGACTACCCGAGCAGGTTCCTCTCACACGAGGCGAGGATCGCGCACTGGACCTGTGCGCCCGCTGCACTCGCAAGACCAGACACGACTAGCAGCGGCCGACAGTAAATGTGCTGCTAGTGCAGGTATTCCGGCGGGCCAAGCACCGTGGACGCAGCGGCCTCGAGCACCATCGCAGGCACGGCACCGCCCACCAGAAAGTGAAAAACCAAGGGGAAAATCGAGGAGAATGAAAGGCAGGAAATGAAGGCCAGAAAATGGAAGCCAGAGGCGAGGAGGCGACGTGGAAGAAGTAAATGTGCTCTTCATAAAGCAGACGCTCTCCATAAAGTAGACACGCTTTTCAATCTCGCGGTCCAGGCGGAGGGTGCACACGCGGGCGTAAAGGAGACGTGGGCCAGGCCCCGCGCCGCTCGTCATTCTAGCGAACGCGTACCTAGCCCCTACAGACAGATCTCCGCCAGTCAACCGTCGATCGCCATTGGGCTTCAGCGAGTCCAGGAGCACACACAGGAAAGTGAAGCAGCCGTGCGCACGAACGCGATACCGCGCAGCCCGTCATCCGGTTGTTCCGCACGCCCCAACCCCACCGCCTGCCATTCAGCACACGCATCGCCCCGTCGGGTACTCGTCCGCGCGCGCACCGAGGCGCCTAATCGGCGGGCCAGGGCTGGGGACTCGACTCGGTACTCGCAGGACAAGACGGGGATGGGGCGTCCCGCCTCCGCCTCCGCCTCCGTCGCGGCCGCTCGATAAGACGACCGTGCACCCAGCTCTCTGCGCCATTGAGCCCCCGCTCCGCATGCACACAGACCGGGAGCTCCGCATCCTCGCGCTCGTTCCAGGACGGTCATGCACCGAGCGCGCCAGCAGTTCCGTGTGCCAGCAGACTCGGAGCTCCGCGCTCCTCGGCACCTCCGGCTGCGTGCAGAGAGGACGTACCTTGGAGTACGAGGAGACCGCGGCGGTCCAGGAGCTCGTTGGCGGGAGTGAGATCTGCAGACAGCAACGAAAAAGGAGGGCGTCAGCACCCGTGACTCCGGCGGAAGAGGAGAATGTACCTTCGATCGGCCCATCCGGGAGCGCCACCGCGCGTTGCAAAGGGTGAGCTCCGCAGCAAGGGAAGAGCGTGCTAACGCGCGCGCATAGACGTAGAGAGAAGGGAAAATACACCTACTCCGCATCGCATCCAAAACCGCACCCGGTGTTAGCTCCCCTCTCCCTCGCCTCCTCGATCTCTCGCCCGAGATCCAGCACTCCCCCGCGCCGAGTACCGGTCGTAGTCGCGGTCGTGGTCGAAGTCTGCAGAAAGAGGCTGTCACTGTCAGCGCGGTGTGGAACCGGGAGGGCATAATTTACTCGCCTTCATCGAGCAGCGCCTCCGCCCCATGATACCCCCTCGTCGTAGAGGGCGACCTCTGTACCAAGGAAACCGCTCGCTCTTCACGCTCTCAGTCTGCACCCGCTCCGCGTGCTGTGCGCCCGTCACCTTCAAGACCGCGCCGTCGTCTAATCGCCTCGACGCAGCACCGCGTCCCCGGCGATGCCGTGCCTCGCGCGGGCTGCAGAAAGAAAAGAGGGCGTGCGGAGAAGGCGTACCACCGAATACGGAGCCGCGCTCTTCGCCTTCTTCCTATGGCGCACATCTTGAGCTCATCAAAGCGGTCGAGAGGCCGGATCGAGGGGAGTGCGCACATGGAGATCAAAGGATAATGCAAGGCGCGCCGCCGTCCTCCGCCCACCGTTGTGCGGCGTCGAGGGCGAGGTCTGCAGCAAGCAGGGAAGAAGGCGTCGACGATTGTGGGGCACGAGAGGGGCGCTCGGGCTGTACACGTGGAGAGCTGGGACGGACGGAGGGGGAGACGCGTAGAGTGGGGACTCGAGAAGAGGCTAGCGCGTGAATGGCGGATGCGGACAAGACGAAGGCGGGGGTTAGGAGGGCGACGCGGGACTAGGAACGGCAAGCGTCAACGAGTGGCCTCCGTGATCCTACGCGCGCGATCCTCGCGCAAAACGAGGAAGAGCCAAGACATTGAGAGGCACTGATGGCATCACACCCTTCCCCTTTAGGTGATGTGAGGTCACGGGTGTCGCTTCGTCACATCGCCTCCTCGATCCTCCCAACGGTGCGCAAGCCGGCGCTCATCGTACGTCGTCCAGTTTCTTTTCTCGACTGGGACTCGCCCAGTCCTATCATCAGTACGCGAGTCCTATCGATGAGGAAAGGAGAATAGGACTCGCCCCATCAAAGATAGGACTCGCCCCATCAAGGATGGGAACCAACATCTTAACAATCAGAGGAGCTATCAGATGTGTGACCGCAGTTCACCTGACCGACGGGCGGTGTATGTACCTGGTGCTGTACTTACCGGGTTCTTTAACCTATATTTTCCTTGTCACACCATGTTCGAGGTTGCGGCCGATATATCACAGGGTGAGATTAAAACCTACAGGTAGGTAGGTAGTATTACACCGCCGGTCCCGCTTATGAACACTGGTTTCCAGGAGATATCTAAGTGCACATGCACAAGTACACTATTACCCCTGGGCCTCCCTGTGCCCCCGTAGCCGAGCTCACGGTCGCAGCCTCACGACTCGCCGGGATACAACTAAAAGAATATAAAGAAACAAAATTAAACGGAAAGAATGAGGCCGGCATAGTAGATCAAGCACTTAAACGGAACACGAGAGTAGCGCAGAAAAATTTGAGGACATAGTGGGCATATTTCAGAACGAGGGTCTAGAGTAAATCACGGTCTTTACGAGCTCCTATGGCGGTCCGGATGCGCTTTTATTCCGCCGCGGAGCTTTCGAGTCTCCGCGCAATATATTCGGCGTTTTCGGACCTCCCGCGTTAAAAACAGACACCTCGATGGGGCTGTTTTTGATGCGCGCAACTTGGATCCCCGCGCAATATAAACTCGAGCCCCGTGCAATATATACTGGAGTCCTGCACAAAAAAGAGTCAAGTACTGTCAAAATAAATGAGGTTCACTAGTCCTCCTCTTTATCCTTCGGCTCGATTACCGACCTTTACCGAGGGTTTCAAATTGAAGACAGCCGTGCGTACACGGATACAGCCCCCTACGTCGCGGGCACTCCAACAGAGGTCTTCACCTCTGTTTCCCAGAGTTTCCAGTCATTCACTGACAAAATACTGCAGGACTCCAGATCAGCCACGAATCACCTCATTAATTGCACTGAACCAATCCAGTGCTGAATTTATAGGCCCAGGTTAAATCAAGGATCCCAATGACAGTCCCGTCCACAAAGCAGTAGCAATTAGGTCTGCTTCGTAGCACACAATTAAGAATAGATGTCTGAGCCATGCAGGGATCACTGCTGTCAGCCTCCGAGTCCTGGGACAGAACCATCATTCTATATTATGGTTTTGATCATGTCGCGCGGAAATTTTTACTTGAAGACCACGGGCAGAGAGAGATATAAGGAGAAGGTCGTCGGCTTGCGCAAGCAGGTATATTCGGACAGCAGGCAGGAAAACATCGTCCATGTCGGGCATCATTTTAAGATCGGCCAGAAATAGGTTCCAAAGAATAGGTGACACCGGGTTTTTTGTAAGAAGGCCGATGATAACTTTAAATTCCTCGGACTCCATATCGCCGTGTCACACAAAGTAGGCCATTTTCTGGTACAGCATTCGAAGCCAGTCAGAAGTTGCACCACCCATCCCTAAACAGGATAATTTCAACCACATCGTTGGTTGATCCGTAGAGGGAAAGACATTTGATGCATCGACCGCAACAACATACAGGGTGTGCCCACTCGCTCGAGCCCAGTCTCGCAGGCATCGAAGGATGAACAGATTATTATTGGTGTGATACCCTGGTCTGAGCCCGTTTTGCCAGTCAGGAAGCAAGCCACACACCTCTGCCCAATCGGAGATTCTCCAGTGTATGAGGCTTGTCATCCCTTTCAAGAAGCAGCTTTCGAGAGCGATGAGCCTGTAGCTGTCTGGATTATGTTTTGGTTTCATCCTCTTCAAGATCCCAATTAGATCAGACTGTCGGTTGACTATCGGAGCACCTTTTTTTGCGACACATGCATTACAAAGATGAGCCAGATCCTCGTTGGAATTCCCAGTAGCTCTTTATATGAAGCTTGGTCTTTTCCTGAGGAAATTTGTGGGCATGTTTATCCCAGGGTAATCCTAGACGTACTAATATCTTATGAGTCAGGAGGCATTTCCAGCGGTGCTCGGCGATCTGACTCATGATCCCTTCGGCCGGGTGATGGAATCCGAGGGATGACAACGTGGGAATTACTACTCTAAAATTCATACTCACGAATCAGAAGCCCCGCATAATATTTCTGTCTACACCGCGCCGCGCGCGACTCGAGGAACGCGTATGTAGTGAGACTTTGCGTGACAATGGTCACATAATGATGTCCACATGTCCGTGATCTGCCGGCGGGCGTGGGCTGATGTCTGTTGATGGTCCGAGTCCTATTCCCCAACGGCGAGTCCCATTCTCCTTTCCTCATTGATAGGACTCACATACTGATGATAGGACTGGGTGAGTCCCAGTCCCATTCTTCTAGTATAGACTCCTGGCGAGTGTCCACAAGTGCATGGCGGTTCTGTGTTTGTGTGAAGACCATTACGCAAGCCAGGCAGGTCTCGAGATGGACGACGATATGACGGGGTTGCTTGACAGTGAGATGATTTCGATGTGGATGAATGCGCCGAGGGGGTTTTCAGTGAGTGTTTATCCCGTATCTGGTTCCGTCGGAGTCTAATTCCTTGGATACCTGACCAATTTTGGACAGTAAACATCCGGGGACGTCTGGGAAAGAGGAGTTTTTTTAATCTCTATATTCTAGACTCGAGGATTGGGCAGCTTTTAAATTTGATTAAATGGACACGGAATCTCAGATACCGCATTCCCGCCTTCTCGCCGGACAAGTTGTCAGGCTGACGCAAAAGGCGAGAACGCTGTGGTTGCCTACACCTCGCCCCGCCCGCATAGGTACTCTGGCAACCGTCCAATCCCCTCCCGGTGATTTAATTTCACGAACAAGTTGCGTGCAACTCTCCCACCGATTTACGAACCCCAGTCGTCGATTCGTAGGTAGGTTGCTCTCCCTGCTCTAGCTGAATATTAAATGCTGGGTCTATATGAAGAAATGTGAGGGAATAGATCAGAATAAAGTGTTAAAGAAGCCGTCGATATCAGCAGAGACAGCTTTGTACGAGTAGATGAAGAGAATGCGGTTGGGGCAAGTAATGGGAATACCGAGTTCCCACATCTGAGGCATCCAAATACTGATGTACTCGAGGTACACCTGGCCATTGATGTTGGTGTTGAATCCGACGGCAAGCAGTGCATGGTGAAAATCGTGCACCCTGAGTGTGCAAGAAATTTGGTCCATCGGCGTCACGCGGGTGAACAGTCATTTGGGAGGGTGGATCCCGATCCTGAGGTCACAATCAATAACTCATGTTCAAGTCGACAGCCACAGCAATAGCACTTATATCGACAAATACCACAAGGCAAACTGGTATGAGGACATCATAGACCACGTCATTGTTGAGAGGATAACGAAGACCTCCAACTGAACCAGTGGAGTTGGAAGAGATGGAAATGACCATGGCAGCATCATCTGGATACATACCAAGGTGTTAGAGAGTTTAGATAACGGAGAATTCATGATTATCACCATTGGCTGTGGAAGTTGAGGGAATAGAAATGACCGACCCTTTGGGGGAATAGTGTGGTGCAACATCGACACAACAATTGAGGTGTGCATACCTTTGTAATGATAATTCAGTCCGGGAATTATGTCCGTGTCGTCTTCGTTTGCAACCAGGCGGGTTTGAAGAGCGATGGGAAGCAGCATAGATGGTACAGGGTGCGAGCATGACTGATCCACGGGAGAAACTGGTTCAGTATTTTATCAAAGATGGACTGAACAAATGAACTGAATCATCAGAGGCCATGGTTCTGGACGTTGAAGCTGGAGCCAAGCATGTCGGAGTGGGTATGTATGGAGAGCAGTGCACACAGTAGCGCCGAGGAGCTGGGGAGCCCCTGACAAAATATTTTGACCACAAAGGGCCATTATATTGTGGTCAACTTATTTCCCAAGGTGTGAGTCAACACCATTTTGTTCTATCCGGGCAACAAGAAAATTAAGACTTTGTACAAATATTAGTAAATGGATTAAACACCGTTGAACACTGATTTGATTATGATACTGCCAACAAGCAACTTCGGACTTGAAAAAATAATCTATATAAGAAATGAAGACTCCCTGTGTAAGCCAGACAAGACAATTAGACAAACATACATTCGTGTTGGCTGTCGGCAATGCAAATGCCGTGATCTGCTCCACTGACGCAACGAAAACTGTCGAGATCTCGATATTTCTGCAGGAGCTCCACTGAACTGCTGTATTGTTGTTTATAACTGTTCAGTTCATGTCCAAACAACCAGGGGCCCATTAAATCACAGAGATATTGGCTACCGGCAATATAAGCCCGTTTCCTCGCTCCAGACCACCATCATGTCCCATTCTAAGTTCGCCGTTATCACGCCCAGACACTCAGACACGTAGAAAATGAGGCAGTGGGCTGGGAGCGTGCTAGATGAGCTCTTCTTTCACGCATAGATGCCTGGCGAATTCAAAGCAAGTTTCGGCCTCAGAGCTTCGTTCTTGCACACACGTAGTCCTCGGAGTGCCTTCTTTGTCTATATAAGACAGCCCCGGAGCCTCCAAAATGATGTGATTTTCCCCAGTTGAACGCTCCACAGGTACTCCACCGCAGTGTTCAATTCCTATTTTATGTAACTGTCTTAATAGCTCTTCAGAATCCTCGCTGTCTCTCAACCAAGATGCACCATGGTGTCCAACTGCGACCTCTCATTCCCAAAACTGTCTCACAGATGAGGCCGGAGCCGTTCCAAATTGAGGCCAAAGTCTGAATTTGGTGAAACTGCCCAATGATCAACTCCAAACGGTTCTCAGCGAACATTTGAAGACAAGCCACCCGTTAACTTCCGTGGTCCACTGGGAATATCTGAAAAGGTACGCTTCTGTGTATCCGTTGTCCTTCTTCATTTCACATGGTTAGGCTGAGCAGGAATTTGATCGACGCTCACTGGGCCAAAAGAAGCGCCGGCACAGAGAAAAGAAGAATCGGAAATGTGTACGAGCTAAGGTTTGAGCATTCTTTCGCCTCATTAATGATATTTTTCAATCACAGGCAGCGCTGCTTGATGGCCCCATGTTAGTCAACCCGCGTAGATCTGCTGCTCAGCGGGGACGACGCCAGCGAGAACTCACAAAACAAATCCAAGGGTTGCTGCAAACAAAAAGCCCCGACAATATCCGATCTCGAGCACAAACTTTGCGGAGGAGGGTAGAGGAAGCGGCACGACGACTTGAGTTTGATGCAGTTTGTGGTAGGTGAAGTTACAGCACTCAGTGCTTCGAGATTCGAACATGACAAGTAGATCCGACTGAGGCTCTCAACCAAGTATTGGACAAGGAGTTCGAAATAAACAATCCCAGGCGTGAAAACAGGTACAGGCCAAGTCGTCGAGAACAGATATTGGGATCGGAGGAATATCGCCGACTGTTATCCGTGGCAAAGCAATCCGAACGTGAACGCCGGGAATGTGAAGCCCAGCATAGTTAGAAATGATTTACTTTGTGTCTGAGTGGTTCCTGTTCCTGTTTGCATCAATTTCCACGGGAATGAAACAAACGGCTTGCATAATGAAAAGATAGGGAAAGAACTGACAGTGAATGGGAAGAAATAAATGGAAGTCGACCACCAATCTAGATTCTATCTCCATCATAATTACAGTCCCATTCAATTTGTTGGCAGCTTATTAAGCTGCGAGGAGCCAACCGGAGGTTGGCAACGAGTGGCATCCAGATCTTCAGTTTCAGTTGCGTAGACTGTTGAATTTCTCCGTGGCGAAGACACGGGTAACTGCTAGTTGAGCCTGATATAAAGAGTTTATAATTGCCCATGTGTGTACGAGTTCTACCACATATGTATTGGCCGCTTTCAGCAAGTGTTTGTGGTGTAGCACCTCACCATTCCCTCCAACTCCGGAGGTCACAGGTTCTATCCTCACAAAAGGCACCATTCCTAAATTGGAATGTGGGTGAAGCTGGTTGAACAGTGTTGAAGAGTCTCTCTCTTTATAAAATTAGCGTGTCCGTCTGTCTGTCTGAAGCCTATATCCCCATTAGGGACGCCCTATCATTAGTGACGTCTGCTGTTAATTGAAGCCCCAATAGATGGCCCTGACAGCTGGCGCTGCTAACAAAGCCCTCTATTCCGCATTTACCATGCATCATTGATTTTTTTCTCCGGTAGTTCGGCACATAAACTTTGCGGGTCTCTTCCGAGTCTTCCCAAGATACTCATCTCCAGTTCCATCGCAACTTCGATCACAACTGCACCCGAAACGCCACGGTGAGAATTATGCCATACACTTGCGGCGAGTCATGGCGGCCGAGTCAGTATCCGGAATTACTAGATACAAGTGGTTGTCAGTTCATGTTTTTCTGTCAGTGGGAGCCTCACCTCGAAATGCCCTCCATTTTCCTTTGATGCTCAAGTGACGCCCTGACAAGTGGCAGTGTTAGCAAAGCCGTCTATTCCGCATTCGCCTCACTCCTGTCCTCAAGCCCAAAATAACTGACCCCGTTTTTGCTCGGATCTACGCGGATCCTAAATGACGCCCTGTCAGGCAGCGACATTACGAAAAGTGTTTTTCCTGAATTCCCTCCACTGCCGTGCTCGAGCCGAGTTAGCTAGCCACGTCGTCTCGCTGCTTACTGGGCGCTGCAGACTTCCGCCCATGAATCCAAACAGAAAATTTGTGTGAAACAATTAAATACATGCCTGTAGGTCTAAAAACGAAGCCATCAATTACGTTGAAGTTCTGGACAGAGAACTGGCCGTAGTCCCGGACTGAAGTCGACAAATCAGGACAGAAGCTGTAACAACCCCAGTTTTAAAAAAAGTAGAAAGTATTGCTATTGTGGGTTGAGCGGCCCAGACAAGAGGAAAGCCTGAGGTTGACCAAAGAGGAAAGAAGCTGATGGGGGAGATTGCCAGGCGTGGAGAGAGTGATTGAGTCCCAGCTCTACACTCTTCACTTACTCCATGTCCCGCAATGCACCTCCCACCAGTGTGGAGTTTTACAGGCACAGAAGGCGCCAACAACAAAGGATTCGTCGCGCAAATGAGGACAATTCCATGCAGGATCTACGACGAGATAGAGATGTCAATGCGAGAAAATCTGCTCGTGATCTACTGGCTGTTTCTGACAGAGGAGAGATTCGCCATCTTGATACCGACGCCCGGAGAAATGCTCGAAATGACCTTGATGATTTTCGACGCGCAGAAATACGTCAAAGTGACACTACTGCTAGGAGAAATGTTCGAAACAACCTCGATGATTCGCGACGTGCGGAGATTCGTCAGCGTAACACCGCCGCACATAGATCAGCACGTTCGAATCCAGCGGACAAACCGTGGTGGGATCGGGTTGCGGTCCTTAACTCTTCACAAGACATCGAGCCTGTTGGCCTTCGCTGGAACCAAAAATGCAAGCACTGCGGTATCACAGTACGTGTTCAATCGGATGACCCTTCTCATTCATTTCTACCATCTAAGGCTCTTGAAGGCGAACGTGTACACGATGTCTGCTTCGTTTGTGGTCCCAAGGGAAAAAAACCTGTAACCTCCACTTCCCATTTATCCAGCAGAGTTGAATTCGTTTATACACCACTCGAAAACAGCAGGCCTTTCGCGGAAGTTGAACAACTTATTTACTCTCACTGCCATTGCAGTTTTCGATGGTGATTTTATGAAATTTGACCCTGGAGTCTCCGCCGTAACATTAGCAGGTGGTCGAACTTATCACCGCATTCTCTCAGCCAAGGAAGGACAGCACGCGATTCGCTGGTTCATCCACGACCCGAAGGCCATATTTTCTAGAGGTGATGAGTTCAAAATTCCCCAATCTTGGATTCAGGACACACTTGCAGGCTTGGAACGGGTGAACCCATTTGTGCCTGAACTGCAGCGTCTCCTTAGACAGGATAGTGATGACGATCTAGCGCTCCATATCGAGCATGCGGACTTTACAACCGATGAAATTTCGGCTATCATCTCACTTGCTCCAGCTTCGGTGCCTTCTCGCCGCAAATTGGTAATCCAACGCAAAGGGAATGACAAACCAGTTGATATTCTCTCACCATTTGTTGAACCTCTGCACTATCTCCTGCTTCTTCCCGAGGGAACACTAGGATGGTCTCCTTCAAGGCTCACCCGAGACAATAAGAAGTTCAGCCAACTACGATGTTATCGAACCCGATTCTTCTTGAATGCAAAACAAATGTCCAGGTTTTCGCGATTGACAGGTAAATAAGGGTGTCTTGAGTGCGATGCCCTGAATAATTAAATTATCCCAGGGGAATGGTTGGTCGATGCATGGAGTGCCATTGAAGAGGCACGACTTACTTATATTCGTCACAACCAGCATTCAAATGCGGATGAAGAGGAAGAAGAGTTTGTTGGCACAATCGAAGGAGATGAAGAGCCGGTTGAAAATGTCCGATTACCGTCATCTTTCGTACATTCCCCGGCCTGGTCTGCAGCAAATATTTCCGACTGCCTGGCCCTTCGTAAAGCCCTCGGTCCAGTCACTCTATTTATCACTTTCACAACGAACCCACGCTGGCCAGAGATTCTTTCCCAACTACAACCTGGGCAGTCTGCAAATGACCGACCTGATCTGATTGTTCGCGTCTTCCAGCAATATCTATCTGCATTCATGAAAGATATTCGAGATCATTTTGGACCTCTTCTCTACTACATTCGAGTCCCAGAATTCCAGAAACGTGGTCTCCCGCATGAGCATATAGCTGCTGCTCTCAAGAATGTGCCTCAAACCCTTGCAGAGATTGATAAATTCCTCCGTGGAGAACTTCCTCGGCTTCTGGTCCCCTTCGAGAAGCTGTCAAGCGCCACATGACCCACATTCACAATCCATCTAGGACGTATCATCGCTGCGGGTGGCCTAAACAATGTCAGTATGGCTTTCCGAAACCAAGAAAGTCTGAATCATCATTCCATGAGCGTGGTATGTGGATCACCGACGACTTCAATTATATGCTGATTTTACTTCCAGGCTATTTTGAACACCGCCGCCGCGAGGAAGAGGACACCTCTATTGTATCGCATATCCCATGGCTCATTCTGAAGTATGATTGCCACATAAATGTTGAGTTTTCCACGGGTGTTCAGCTTTTCCAATATCTTTTCAAGTACTTTTTCAAACCTCTCGATTTTGTAAATTGGAGAGTATCCCACGACTTGCCCACGGACACGTCTTCAGGAAGAACCCGAAAGCCTGTAGATGAAATTCGGGATTATGAACGGGGGAGGTACTTATCGAGCATTGAAGCTGCGACGCGTCTTGCATCTTGCCACATTTCACAAAAATCTCCTGGGGTTAAGCGCCTTCCAATACACTTACCTGGACGCCATCACGGCCAGATGGCACGCAAAAATGACTCCCAGTCGGATGCTACCCTTCTGGTTCGATACTTGGCACGGCCAAAGCATCCTGATCTCGATAACCTAACGTATGTGGAGTTTGGCTCAATATGTCGCCTCGAATCACACGAGCCAAACAAAGAAATGCATGACTTGGGTGTTCTCGAAGATTTCTATCCTGACAGACCGCGAATGCGCATCCGGTTCTATCAACCAGGCCATGTCGGCATCTGCCGCATTCAAATAGTTTATCCTCGACATGGAGATGTATTTTACTTGCGAGCCCTCCTCCTCCACCGAAACGCCCGCGACTGGGTTGATATACGTACTGTCGATGGTAAAGTTTACGGGACATACCAAGAAGCAGCACGTGCACTGGGATTATTTGACAATACTGATGAAGGAATCATGGCTTTCAAAGAGCTCGTTGAATTTGGAGCTCCTCCTGCTCAACTTCGCTGGCTGTTTGCTGTTTTAGCCATTGAAGGAAGCCCAGTATTGACGATCTGGGAAAATCATGAGGACTCCCTGGGTGCAGACATTAAGGACAGGCTTTTACGAACAATTTCTTCTCCAAGCCCTGGCTTGATTCAAAATGAGGTTTTGCTTTCACTTCAAAATTTGCTCCAGGGCCTTGGAAAATCCTTACTTGAAATCGGACTTCCGGAACCAATGGAACAACAGCAAGAAGTTGACACTGAGCGCCTACGGTGTAATGGCGATCCAACAAATCTTTGTGCATTCATAGATGGGCTGACATGGGAACAGGTAATTGTCCGTTTCCTCACCCTATTCTCCTTCTCTGAAAACACGTAGCGAGCAGTATATGATCGCATTATACATCTCACATCTGTTGATCATCCTGCGCCAATTCATATTGATGGCCGCGCAGGGCGCGGAAAGACTTACGTCTTATATCCAATTATCGGGGCTCTACGAAAACTGGGCGAAATCGTTCTCCTTTCCGCCTCTTCGGCGTTTGCGGCCAAAAACTATCCTGCAGGACGTACTTCCCATTATCTCTATGGGATTCCAGTCAATGAATATGATCTGCATCTCATTTCCATGGTTGGTCCACGCAGCGACCGTGCAAAGCTTTTACTAGCTGCCAAATGCCATGTTATTGATGAAATTGGCGCCCTGCACTTCAAGGCCTTCGATTGCGCTGACCGACTGATGCGAGGTCTTACGGGATGCTCAGATCGGGTTTGGGGTGGTCGTATGCTTATTACAGTGGGAGACTTTCGTCAGGTGAGAAATAAGCTAATTTAAAATTCATCTCATCGAAGATATGATTCAGGTTGCACCAATTGTGCGGTTCGGAGGACGAACAGCCATCTGCAAGGCATCCATACGCACTCAAGCAGTCTTCAGTCACTTTGAAATTCTGAGATTGGAGGCCTCAATTCGCCAACGCAATGATCCTTCCTTCTCTGCATTCCTTGATGCTATCGGGGATGATTATAAGCATGAATACGTGGATCTTGGTCGACTATATCACACAAGATCTACACAAGAGCTCATTGACTTCGTCTTCCCGCCCAATGTTCTTGGCGATCCCTTAATCTGCATTCCTCGTGCTATTCTCAGTCCGTTCAACACCTTTGTTGATGAATTCAACATGGCAGTTCTCAACAACGTTCCAGGAAATTCACATTGTTATGTTAGCAAGGACTCTATTGAGGATGAGCTCCAGGGCTCAAGCGAAGCAGTATTTGATGACCCTGAATTCCTGAACTCATTACAAGAACCTGGGATTCCGCCGCACGAATTGATTCTCTAGGTTGGAGCAATTTGTAGATTCACTCGGAACTTCGATGCATCCCGTGGTTTGACGAAAAATACTCGCGTCATAGTTCGGAATCTGCTTCGACACTCCGTTGAAATTGAGACAATACCCTCAGTGGTAGCAGGCAAGGCCGTAGATTCAGTGAGTATGTTTCCAGTCTTAGAGATGACTAAATCTCACCAGTTATGAGATACGACTGCACCTCCCACGAATTAATTTTCATTTTCAACCTCAAGGCTTTAACTATGTTGTTCACAGAAAACAGATCCCCCTAGCCCTGTGTTATGCGACCACTTTCAATGGATGCCAGGGTCTTACTGTCCAAAAACTCGGACTAGACCTTCGGAGAGCGGTCTTTTCTCATGGCCAGCTGTATTCTGCAATGACGCGAGCTCCTGATGCCGAAAATGTCCTGATTCTGAAGTATGTAGATGATTTTTCAACCTCTACCTCTAACATTATTTGGAAAGAACTTCTGCTGTGAATTTACCTATTGCCACTGTAATTCACGAGATCTCTCATGTATCTTGCCTTTTGAATGCAATATATGTTCGCAAGTGAGAGCCGGCCCCCGAAGGGGGCCGGTGAGCGCTTGTTTCAATTAGGATTTGAACAGTCATTTTTGGTTCAGATTGTTTCCGTTGAACAGTACTCAAACAAAACATGGATCTGTTTAAACAGACTCTTGTACCACCCCACACACAATGCCCACCATCTTCCACCACCCTTAAAGGTGATTAATCGAGCAGCGATTAAGCAGGTTTATGTGTTGAGACAGAGATTGTTTAATCAAACTTCATATGGTTACTGCTGGCTTCCCATTTCATCTTTTCATTTCTTATTTTATTTTTCGTACGCTGACACCGTTCTTTCCCGGCCAATCTATACTTTCCCCCAATCCGTTGGCATCGCAGGAGGTCGGCCCTCCTGATATTATTTCATTGGTGTGCAAGGAGGCAGTCTCTTTTATTTCGACCCGCACCATTCGCGACCGGCGGTGCCGCTGCGTCCGTTCCCCAGCTATACGGCCCACCAAGCCCACGACCATGATGTCTGCTGCTTGCTCAGCCCGGAAGTCCCGCCTCGTGCAGGATAGTTAAGCCCCGAGCTCCGGTGTGCCAGATCCACGAGCCCCGAGATCGTATACGCACGTGGCGGGTCTACGAGGTCCGAGCCCGCGCACGGACACATCGCGGGGTGAGGTAACACGCCTATGACGGAGGACGAGCTTGTTCTCAACCCGGTGCTCCAGAGCATCTCGGAATCCGAGGAGGAAGTCGTAAGCCCCAGCGTCGATGATGGCGAAGTGTCAAGTGCATCGCACGCACCATTGAGCGTACCCTGCGTCCAACGCAGTGACTCGCACGTACCCCCCTCGACTTTCTCCCCTGCTCATGTCCATTCGAATTCCGACTCCACGACGCACTCGGCTTCGACCACCAGCAGCAGTGCGCGGAGCGAGATCGACACAGAAGACGATCCAGTCGCTCCACTTACTCCGCTTCCCGGCTCGTAAGTCGATCTCAGCGGTGCCCCACCCCCTACTAGCAAAACCTCGTCGAAGGCCACCGAGCCTCACGCCTACGCCGATCTGGAACACGATGCTGACGGCTTCGTCGATACAGCCGGGATGTAGAGATCGAGGATGACTGGGTGGATCCCGTCGAGCCCCCACTACCAGCGCCGGTCAAGAAACATTTCAAAGAGTAAGGGGAAGGGCAAAAGCGAGAAGCCGGTGCCTGTGCCCGTGCCTAGTCTGCACTATCCCATCCCCGTCTCTTCGTCCACCCTGGCACGGGCACGAGCACAGATACGGCGGGCGGACAGTGGATGCATGTGGCGCGCACGCGGGATGGTGGGCGGATGTTGTGTTGTGGGCGAATCCTACACTTTTGGTTGTCCGCTAAAAACTCCTGAATATCATTCCTAGTTTGAACGAATCTGCATAAATCAGCGTCAATTAATCTCTGTATTTCCGCGGCAAGTGATTGTCCCGTCCGCCGTCCAGTTGCAAGTTGCCGAACTCTGTTATACAACTGCACCGTGCAGGTCTCGCTTTTTTGAACTCGTTTTTCTGTTACCCTTGTCATCATGTTTTCGTTTTTTTTTTGTAATACCAGCTCATGTAAGTAAGCAACTTGACTTACCCTTCCTTCCTTGCGCCGTAGTCGTTTCCTTATCTCTTCAGACTCCGAAGGCACTCAAACTCATTCGTGTGCGCTTTACCCGCGTAATGCTACGGTTATTCCCATTGATGCATCAGACACACCACCGAAACAGGGACGGGATCATGGCCGAGTTAGCTTTGCTATTATTTTCAAGCTCTCAGTACTCCGGCCATCATTCCCGACTTCAATAAGGTTCTAAATTCCTCTTCCTCCCGAATTGCGACGACTATTGTAAATGGCCTGAAAGCACCTCATCCTCATGTGTAGAATCGCACCAATCGGAAACTGCTTATGGGATAATTCTAATGGGAAATCCGGGTTTCTCAAAAAAACCCCAGACATCAGAGAAATCTTCAAAAATTCTAATGTGAAACCCCTCCGAAACTTCGGCCTTGGGCCGGTCTACTCGGGGATCACCCCGACGCGAATCAAGACAGCCGCCTCTCATATGTGAATCTTGAAGTTGGTACCTCATGTGACATGCAATATATTATATATCCGACCCTGACCAGCAACTGATCAATAATTTTGACAACGACAAGCCTTATGTTTCACTACAATGACTTGTTGAACAGGTCGCCAGGAGAGGCCTTGTAATTCGTCATCTCCTTCGTATTTGGCACACTTCAATGGGTTCTGTTCATTAGGGTCGTTTACAGTAGCCCTTTTTCACTCCCTTTTTCACTCCCTTTTTCTGCGCTTTTTGAGACTGGTCCGTTTTCGGCCGGGTTTTGTTTCCTGTCTCAATCTAGACATGTAAAAAGGGTTGAAAAGGGGGGAAATTGGGGACCCAAAAGCAACAGGGGGCGAAAACACAACAAAAAGGGAGGCAAAAAGGGAAGAAAAAAGGGCTACTAAGAAACCCCCCCTCGGAAGCTCCCTTTTTCTGCCCTTTTTGGCTCCCTCTTTTCGTTCCTTTTCTCAATACTGTGTGTGTTTCATGCAGAGCTGGAAGACTAGGACATCCGTGAACACTTTGGGCACTCAGTCAACACTCAGTTTGAGGTCTGGTCCAGCTCTAATATTATTTTCATGTACCGTTTGTACTGGAAGCTTTGGTTTGGAAAAAAGGAACAGAAAAAGGGAGGAAAAAAGGGAGTGAAACAGGGCTACTGTGAACAACCCTATTACCTTGCCGTACTTCCTGATGGACGCTACATTTGCAACTGCTGTATGCCTCTCAATCTGGGCATTCCCTGCCGGCACTACTACCATGCTTGGATCAATGTTCAAGGCTTACCATTCCACATTTCTCTGATTTGGCCACGGTGAGTCTTCTAGTTTCAAATCTGAGTGTGCAGATTGGGTGATATTATTTGTTCCAGGTGGTACCAATACCCCGCCTTCGCAACTGAATTGATACCGGTGGCGTGCCGGACACACGAGCTTAAGCCGGAGTTTAAATTTGAGACTTCGACAATTCAGTCCATCTTTGCATTGAATCCAATTGATACGACATCCCATGCCGCAACGCCACCCCCTCGGACTCAGATCTTACCCGCTCGGGTAGTGTTCCACAATGTTCAAGTCGCAATTTGTCCTCTTTTGGCTGGTGTACAAACCAGTGAACAGGTAGATGACCTTGTTCAAAGTCTTCAGGATCTCCAGTGAGCCCTCACACACTCACTCCTTCGCACAAATCTGACGCTTTCATGTACCAGCCAGCGAAACATCGAGGAAAGTCGCTGCAAGCAGATTCTTGATCCACCTATGATTTCACATAAAGGTCGTCCTCGCACTGCGCGGCTCACGAATGCACGGGAGGGACGTAGCCAGGGAGGTGGAGTTACTGCCGGTATCAATACTCGTCGTCACGAAGTCATCGACTCGCTTGCTGACTCCCGAGTGAATGAGGACAACTTGGATTCTGGTCCTAATCCGAAGAAATCCCGTTCCGGGCGCACATACAAATGTGCACTATGCCGGAAAGAGGGGCACACTTGTTCCTATTTTCTGAGCATAGAGTAGAAAAACTTGTGGAATCAATAGTACTTACTATTCAACCTATCGGATTCTGTTGCGAAATAATTGGATTGTGTTACTTGTATCGGCGCATGACGAGTGGGCCGGAACTCGGAGCCTTAAGGCGATACCGGCCGATAGGGTTTATGCGGGTAACCCGGGTTGCTCAATGACACAGCAAATATTGTAGGGGTTTCCCTGAGAAACCCGGGTTTCTCATTAGAATTATCCCTGCTTATGTTGCCACAGTGCTTCTTAGACCATCTGATAACTTTTGACGGTTCTTCGAATGATTACTATCTCCGCCATCTCGGGTACAGTACTTCTCTTCCATTTTCTTTCTTGCCTGCGGCTATCCTATCCCTATTCCCCCGGGCATCCCGGCGCCCGCTCAACAAGGCTTTTTTAGGGCTTCGACCCGTCCCCGTCACTGACGGGGACGGGTTCCGTCTGACGGAGACGGCACCCGTCCCACATGCGATAAGATACCGTTTCCTGACGGACGGGTACGGGACGGGCTGACCCGTCAACGGGACACCCGTCCCCGGCCGTCGATGGGTTGCCGGGTCCCAACCGACATGTATCATGTGTCGGTGCCTTCGGGGACCTTGTCTCGCCACACGACTTGCGGGGAAGACGGACATTAACTAGCCGGGGTGGGAAAAGTGTCTCTTGAACGTGATTGTATCAAGCATCTGGGGCCGTTGTCGGCATCTCTTGCCGACCATCACCGTGTTATGGTCTGCCACGTGATCGCGTTCAAGCAACAAGTTCACTTGAAGTTCATGCGTCATTGAGATTGTGCGCATGCCAGAAATATGGCTGTGCAATAAGTACAGTTTCTTATACCTAAAACCTGAGACTAGTGCCCAGAAGAGAGGATTGTTTTCTTCGGCAAATCCATCCGTCAGACGGCCGTAACGGGTATGACGGACGGCACCCGTCCGTCAGGCCCTTCAGATTGACCCCTTGACGGACGGGTGGCCCCTCCGGTGTTTAAAAACGGCCGTTTTCGCGACGGCCGTCCCGTCCCCGTCGGTGACGGGGACAAAATGGCACAGAACAAGGGAACTGGAGGGGATAGCGCAAGGCACAGTACCTTTTGCCTCAATGCGGGCTCGATACTAATGACGGTGTCCGATACCAGAATTAGATACCAGCAGAGTTTGAACTTCGGTGATCTCGGGCCGCCAATCCTCGACCCCTAACTCTCGCACTTGAACACCTCTCTAAGAGCTCTGCGGCACATTAAACTCGACAGAAAGGTCGAAATGCAAATATAACATGCCATGAAGTATCATTACCATGCTTACTGGACGTAATATCTGAGCATCAAAATTTACCCGTCCGACGGCCATGACGGCCGGGACCCGTCAGTTGGGTGCTCCCAATCGAACCCTTGACGGATAGGTAGCCCCGTCCGTTGCGCAAAAACGGATGGGTCGAAGCCCTATCTTTCACCACCTAAACTTGCTTCGCACTATCCACAAAATATACAATTAAGCCTGACAGTGTATCATAAGCCCTTTCTCATCGCATGGACTTTGTCTCATAGCTATCATGAATCAGCTTCTCTGTTCCTTGTTCCTGCTTTAATGCTCAAAGACCATCAACTTTCCTTGCCGATCGCTCGGAGAGGGGTAATGCAGTAGTGTCCGGATGGACGCTGACCGTATCCCTAACCCCGGTGGAGAGAACCGAACTGCTCTAGGAGGACAACGCAATCCTCAAGACCCAAAGCAAACTAAGATTGTGGGAAACGCTACGCTACACGAGATCAACTGCTGACCAAGCTATGACCGACACCCTGCGTGCACTCTAATAAAGCATGCTCCGGTGATTCGATTCGATCTCGGCTTTACAGAGTCTGCAGACCCTTTGCGGTCGATCCGCGGGCGACGAAATTCAACCCAACACATTCTTTCCGCGGCTAAACTGTGGCTCGATCATGATAGTAATAGTTGCGTAAGTGCTTTCCGGTGCTTTGGGTTTACTACATTTAAGTAGTATCGGAATTACAACGTCTTGTGGACTGGCGCACTGTTTTTCTCCGGTTCTAGTCTTCCTCGCGGGAGATACAATTTTGGTGAGTCAGGACTATCAATGGACCATTGGAGGTACGCTCGAAGACCGACGGTTACGGACTTGACTACCCCGTCAACCACGTTTGGCGAAATGGTTGCAAGGTTCGGCAGCACAATTCTGAATGGCAGCTTTTTGATCACACGACGGGGATCCATGGCCAAGGATGCCTTGCCGGAGTCCAAGAGCAACACTGAATCGCACGCAGCCGCTTTGACATATCTGTCATCGTTCATGGCCAGGAGGTACTTCAAGTGTGTCAGTGCCAGTATGAGTCCCCTGAAACGCAGGGGTACCAGGCCAGTTCCTGTGATCTTGTCTATTTTCCTCAGAAGCGATGTCCCCCTGCTTAGTCACATACCGCAACCAACGGCCCCTGAAAGCTTTAAAGAAGGTCAGCATGCTGGGCTAGAATGGTGACAGCACATCATGGCCAAGTTCTTTGGGTCTCTACTCGCTTCTCTCGCTACAGCTGCAGTTGTCAGCGCCGCTTTGACCACAGGGCACTACCAAATCCACGATTTCCAAGGTAGATGTGTTAGTTACGTCGCCACCTCGACGAACAACTACGTTCCTGTTGTCACTACTCCTTGCGTTAATGGGACCCAGACTCAAATCGTAAGCACAGCACCCCTCTGTTATCGCTGATTTGCCCTAACGCTGCGAAGTGGAATGTCGTATTGGATAGTCCATTCGCCCCTACATATATTATCCTCAC
The DNA here is from genome assembly GCA_029204335.1 of Mycena vulgaris. Classification (NCBI taxonomy): domain Eukaryota; kingdom Fungi; phylum Basidiomycota; class Agaricomycetes; order Agaricales; family Mycenaceae; genus Mycena; species Mycena vulgaris. Next base: position 65,268 of record JARGYA010000297.1, on the reverse strand, counting down.
TACTTCCGGTGCATTCTCGACGATCACCTACGCATCATCAACTGCAAGCGGAGCGGAAATTAACGCCCAACATCAGCAATTGCAGTTGAATAGCGACGCTCCAGTTGAAGAAGATCTCCTCATTAATCAAATTGACACTACGCATTGGACGTAAGTGTGCAGGATGTGATTTACTTCTTCCGATTTATTGTTTGCAGTCTTGGTGATACCAGAGGCGGTGGACGTTGGACATCATGGACAGCTAGGCCTAACGCTCAGCTTGCTGCTCCGGTAGGTTTTACCACAGAGGAGTTCCTGCATCTGACTGACATGTATATTATTTAGATGACGTTGGAGGATGTAGGAGGCTCCAGTGGACCTGATGCACAACAACTATTCACGTTTGTTGGACCCTTGTGATGATCAAACATAAATCTATCGATGATCTCCTTTTGTAGTGTGCAGTACCCTAGCAATATTGATGAAAGTATGGTGCTCCAGCTAAGAATGGCCTCATTAGGTGATATCATCACCTGGAATGAGAGGAGACATTGTTCCTACTTGCGCTCAATTTTTCGTGTTCAGTGTGTTTTCGTTGTCCCGGCTCACTCTGAGCTAACATACATTTTCCTGTCCTCCCCACCATCAACACGACGTTGACGTTGACTTGCGAGGAGGATAAGCGGTTAGGGGTGGGATTAAGCAAAAGCTGAGTTCAACAACTTTCCTGCTCTCCGGTTCTATGGTCGGGCGAGGGGAACGGAGAGAAGGGCCGTAGGCCCGAGTCCGCGAGTCTGGTGTTTGTGGTGTGGACTGACGAGGAGGCGAAGCGACAGGATGGGTGAGGTTGAAGAAACGGAAAGCAAATCGGAGATAATCGCGCATCGCCCAAAGGGGAAAGATGTGATGCCATCAGGCCGTCTCCTGCCTCTCAACGTCTTCCTCGTTTTGTGCGAGGTTTTTCTAGGGCTTGCTTACTCGTCGATGTACGGGGGCAAGTTCGCGCGATAGTCTTACACCCACACGCCCCGCCTGTCTTGGCGGTGACTGGCTTCCGTCCTCCCGTGTACAGCCCTCTAGGCTCTCCGCCTATCTCCCTCTCCGCCCCCCTGCTTTCTTACATTCAATACTCGCGCGCGCTGCCACGTCTCATCGCGTCCCTCCTCGTCCTCCGTCGTTATCCTTCCTCCGCGCCACGCCGTCCCCTCACCCGACGGATGGCGCGATTCCATTCTCAATCGTCGACGCCTTCTTCCCTACTTGCGCAGAGCTGCACGAGTCGGCGCGTTCTTTCTTTCACCTCCATCTGCGCGCGCCTTGACGCCTTTTCTCCCCTGCTGCAGACCTCACTCTCGACGTGGATGAAGGCCGATGGGTGCGACCTCCGTGTACCGTTCGCTGGGTTATCCTTTGATCTCCATGCGCGCACTGACACCGTCTGGCCTTGTTTCAGACTTCCCCCTCTATTCGATTCAGCCTCTCTCCACCCCTTGGATGAGCCCAAGATGTGCACGATAGGAAGCAGGCTGCGTATGCGGGGTACGTCCTGCCCTTCCGCACGCGGCCGCGAGCTGACGCCGGCGTTCCTTGGTGCAGACGTCCATGATGACGCGGGGCTGGATTTAGGAGCGAGAGAAAGGAGAGCGCGCTCTTGCGATGTAGGGACAAGACACGGCGGTGCGTCGTCCGCCGTGCTCGGGTTTTCTCTGACGCCCTCGTGCTTTCTACAGACCACAACGGAGAGGGATGGAGCCAGGTGGGCGATGGTGCAAATCCTCCTTGCACGCGGCCGAAGTGCTGATGCCTCTTCCTTTCCTTAGCTCTCGCGACCCGGAGGCACGACACGCCGCTCGCAATCGCTAGTGACGCGGTGTTGGTACCGCTGGTGCTCCGAGGCGATTAGATGATGGCGCGGTCCTGGATGCGACGGGCGCGATATGGGGGAGGCGCACAGCATGCAGAGCAGGCGAAGACTAGGAGCGAGCAGTGTGCAAGAAGGAGCGCGCTTACACTGGCTTCTTTCAATTTGCTGCAGAGCTCGAGCTCTGCGACGAGGGCGCGGCGCGGCGCTGGATCGGGAATCGAGTGGCAGAGGCGCGACGCCGGCTTTGTTCAACTTTCTCATTGCACGCACTGGTACATACTCATAGTACACCTTCTCCGCACAGGGGCTTCCCTCCATGGCGGTCTGCTCCAGCGCAGCCAGAGCGTGCGCGAATATGCTTATTGACTGGTGACGTCGCCGGATGCGGTGCAAGTCGGCAGTTTTTAGGACGGCAAGACAATTTTTCGAGTGAGTTTCGGATGATTTTGGGGCTGAAGATACGAGGGGATATGTTAAACCGATATTCTCGCAGGAATTCGCGAAGAATTTCGGCAAGGTGGCGAGGTGCGCCGGGTTTACCGCAAGAAGTCGAGAACATCAGAAAAAAACACGAGCGCCGCCACCCGTGAGCAGATTTGGATGGAAAAGTTCAAGATTTCGAAACTTGTCTTTATCCAGAGCATTTCTCTGGAGACGTAATGGCGGGAGTGATAATGGCGGAGATTGGAGAAAGAAAAGAGACTGGCCCACCGGGACTGGTCGGACCGGTTTTCGGAGAATGAGAATTTTATTGAGGGCCGAAGGGCAACCAACTCATTCTTGCTTCCTGCCACCGCCTCCAAATTTTCCACATCGCCAACCAGTGGGCCAGGATTTGCTCTCTCTTCCTCTGACTGTCACTTCTTGGTCTTCCCATTGCCTTCTCCTTCAAAGTTCATGATCCAGGCCCTTGGCCTTTCCTTTTCCATCCAACGGCACGCCCCGCAAAACCTGTGAATCGGCTCTTCACCTGTAGTCTATCGAACGCATTAAAAAGTGATCAAAATACACGGTATGCACTCACAACCTCGTCCCACGACACCCAGCATTGGGTAATGTATCCAAATCAAACATATCGTCGGCTCGAAACTCCCCGAGGCAGGAGATATTCGTCAAAGAGCCTAAGCGCTGCTGAAATTACAAACGAATGTGCACGTTCTGTCGAAAATACATACATATCCTAATACAAACTACATCCATTCAATCATACGCCGGCGGGAGCTCTTCGCGCCTTTCAACCTCAAGGCGAGCTATCTGTGCACGCAGCGCCGCCATCTGCGCCGCCATGGTCGACAGCGCATCCTCCCCGTGCCCGCGCGCGGAGCTGCTCTCAGGCGAGTTTGGCGTCGGCGGGTATGCGTCTGCCGCCCCGCCCAAGTTCGTGTGGGTGGCGGAGAACGGGGAAGGGGTCTGTGGCGGATTCCGTACGTCGAGGTTCATCTGGCCCTGGGGATGGGATGGCCTCTCATCGAGCCAGGTTGGGGCGGGCGTGGGGCGTGACGACGCGTACTCGGCCTCCGCAGCGCGGTGCTGTTCCATCACGCGTTGGAGATTGGGATTGGATGCGTGCGATTGTGCATACGCAAACGCATCCTGTGGCTGACGCTGTTGCAATTGAGGCTGGGTCTGCAAGTGAGATTTATGTTGCTGAGGATGGGGCGGGTATGACTGCAACGTGGTTTTTTCGTCCACGACCCACGCAGTCGGAGGCGCATACTCCGCCTCAACCGCGCGTTGCTCCGCCATCACGCGCTGCATAGCCGCATCCTGAAGCTGGATGTACGTCAAAGGATCCGCCGGATTATGTTGCTGTTGAGACTGCGAGTGAGGGTGATAGGGCTCCGACGCAGGTGCCGGCGGGGTGTTATAAGACTGCGTCGGGGCCGGCGGTGTGTATGACGACTGAGACTGAGGCTGGTATTGCGGCTGCGGTGGGTATTGCGATTGCATTTGGTATTGATATGCGTTCTGGCTGTCGTGCTGCATGGGCATGGGTGGGAGCGGCATCGGCATGGACTGTGGCGTATGACTATGCTGAGAAGTTGATGGCGTTGTTGGGACACGCAATAACGCCTCGAACGTTTGAGCTGCGGGATCTGAACCGTACACCGGCTGTACTTGTCCTTGGCGGCCATACGACCCCGGGTGCCCTCCTCCCTGCGCGTAGTTTTGCTGCGCACCTTTACCGCGGCATCGACGAAGGAACAGAAATACGCCAACCCCCACGCCGAGCAGGAGCAGGACGGCGGCTGCGGCACCTGCTATTACTGCGACATGCGATTTGGATTTTTGCGCGGTTCCAGACTGGGACGGTGTCGCGGCGGGATGGGCGGTGTTCTTAGCCTTACTTGTCGCAGACGCGGATGAAGATGGCGGCTGCACGGAAGGGATAGTCGTCTCCGGAGTAGGATCGTTCGAGCTGTACATCCAATACGATCGGTTCTTGAACCTTGGAGAAAATTTGCAGGACGTACGTAAAAATTAAATAGTCGAAATAAACCACCGCCGTAGCGGATAGTATCACGGTATGCGGACCGAGCTCCATCGTGTCGTTCGAGAAGGCCAGAGTCCCGTACTGGGCATCCGAGGGTAGGTTAGAGTCGAAACCAAAGAAGACCGTGTGGCCATCGAGGTAGATGGTGTAACTATCAACGAAGCCATCGGTCGCCTCGGTCGTCTCGGGTATAGCTATGAAGAGCCAGACTGCCGTGCCTGAATATTCACGAATGGCGTATAATAGATTTTCGTCAGGAGAAAGAAAACCGAGCCACGAAAGACCCACCAGTAAACTGCATCGTCATATTCACATTCTCAGTGAAACCGTCAAAGACATTCATAACCCCAATCGTCCCATTGTACAACTTCGTCACGTCGAAGCCGGTCGTGTTGAGGTGGGTGACATTGGAGGCGGGACTATATGTTATCAAGGGAGAAAAATCGTCGACGGTCCTGTTCGCTTGTGCCTTGGCCAGAGACGTGTATACTGTGATAAGTGCAGCGAGAACCGGGAAAAGAGTGTGGAGAGCTCGAGGTGAGCGCATAGGCGGGCGCAGGGCGAAATGGGGGAAAGGAAGAGATAGGGGGACGTGAAGTAAAGGAGCACAACACATCCGGGCGCTCGATCTGTCAATTAAAATGCTCGATGAGTCAACTGACATGAGCGACGTGGGTTATCTGGATGGCAAGTCAGGCAGGGATTGACTGGTGACGTCTAATGCGGTGCAAGTCGGCATTTTTTTAGGAAGGCCAGACAGGTTTTTGAGTAAGTAAATTGCGGATGATTTGGGGCTGAAGACACGAGGATGAATTGGTTGTACCACAGGACTTCAAGAGCTATGGCGAAAATTTGCCCAAGGAGCTGTCGGGGTGCGCTAGGTACACCGCAAGAAGTCGGGAACCGTCGGAAAAAAACACGAGCGCGGTCACCAGTGAGCAGGTTTGGATGGAGAAGTCCAAGATTTCGAAAGTTGACTTTTCTGGCGCAATTCTCTGGATAATGACTGGAATGATAATCTCGGGTCCAGATGTTAGGGGGTGATGAGATCAGCGGAGTTTCAAGTCGGAGGCAAAAAGATCAGAAAAAACACCCGCGACATCACCACCCTTATAGGGCAGCGTTCCTCCATCATTTTCTCATCAAAATCTGCCTCGGATCATATTCCGATTGATCCTATTCTTCCTTGGCATACTTGGCGCTACATACAGTGAACGCCCGCGAGCGCAGCGAGCGAGCCCTATAACGTCTGGAAACGAGGCTACTGGAATGATAGTAGGGAAGGAAGAAGGAGGAGACCAGCCCACCGGGACTGGTCGGACCGGTTGTCGGAGACTGAAAGTTTTCCTGATGGCCGAGGGGCAATTCGAACTCTTGCTTCTTGTCACCATCTCCCAAAATCGTCCACATCGCCAACCAGTGAGGCAAAGAAATTCTGGGTCTCTTTTCATTGCCACGTCTCGGTCTTGCCTTCTCTTTCAAAGCTAATGATCAAGTCCTTGGCTTTTCCTGTTCTCGGCTTCATCTAACGGCAACGCCGCCGCGACGGCAATGAAATTTCTGTGGATGAAGGATATCATGTGTCTTGATGCGGCCGCGGCGCGCCCTGCACAACGCCCGATCGGTTTCAGCGCTCTCCACTCCTTCACTGCGTCTAGATCGTTGTGCGGAAGTATCAGCTTGATATCGTTTGGCACTGCTCAACGCCCGACCAAATTCGGACAGGCCCGTGCCTTCCCCGTTTCTAATTTGTCATGCTGATCGCCTTCCTGCATTTTGTGCCGTTTCACCTCACTCGGCACACAATCCCCGTAATGAAGAATCAGACGGGGCTCCGGAAGGTACTTGCAAGATATCTAGGCTAGTGCATCAACAGCAATTATTTTGTCCACCCACCTCCTCCTTGCTCGATATGACTTCGGATTTGATCCTAGGTTGTTTACTCACCCTCTGTCAATCCCTACAAGCCTACCATGGATATCTCCAGTATGTCGACCTAACGAACAATGTTCACTATCGGGTCATGCCCATCGCGTACTTTGAGCAAATGCTTGCCTCGCGCCGCCCGAGCATGACCATCGTGACCGGGATTCTTGGAATGGTCTACTTCCACATACACTAAGTGGACAAAAGAAATGCTCGACGGGGTTTGGGGTTTATTTCTGGGCTGAATCACTCCAATTAAAATGCTAGCATGAACAATCATCGATTTCATGGCGATACACAATGTTTCTCCCATACCCTCCCTACTTAGTTCTGTCAGAATAAAATATTTGGGCGTTTTCCGAGAAATCGAGTCTGTGGAACCACCGCGTAGCCAAAAATGGTCCATACAGTCTGAAAGTACTCATAAAATACACCTTATTCATGCTTTGGTCGATCTCAATTGAAGGTGTTTTGAGCTCATAATGGAAGTTACCCATTTTCGGCATTTTTAGTGTAAAATGGCCCAAAAATGCGAAAAATGGTCAAATTGAACACCCGCTGTGAGCTCAAAAGCCAACGGATGCAGGTCAGCCAGAATACATCCGAGGTCCATTTTATGAGTACTTTCAGACTATATACACCATTTTTGCATACACCCTGTTTCCACCAACTCAATTTCTCAAAAAACACCCAAATAATTGATTCCGACAGAGATATGTAGGTCATACTCGGGGCAGATTTAAGGAAGCGAAGTGTCGAATTTAAACAGGTCCCAATTAGGAAAGTGCCATGTGAACTGTCTAAATCTCACGGTTGAGCATGGACTGCTTAACTAGTGCATCTCTGAACTGTCAAATGAGGCTTGTACTTTTGTACCGTCGCGTCAACACAGTCAATATAATGTGCTTATTCACGTGTGCTCTGATTGGTCCAGCACGCCAAGCTTTGTCGTCTTGCATCTCTTGCTTCTCTCGAAGTATGGCACCTACTCGGCGTAGCTCTCGAACCAAATCATCTTCATCTGCTGCACCTACGCCATCGGCTCCTTCGAAGCCCAGTGGCAAAAAGAAAACTCGTGGAAAGGTCAAAGCAAAGGCGGCACGAACGGCACCAACTTCTGACTTGCCCTCGGCATCCTCGCTGCTTCAGCATAGTCAGCAAACAACGGAGGAATGGTACAAATCACAGAGTACGAAGAAGGGCTATGCGAACTATGTGAAGGGCGGTAAAAAGTGGCTGGTTGACTGGACTGCTGAGGGCCGCCTGGACGACGAGATTTCAGCAGATGCCTTTGACAATATCGGGGCTGAGACGCCGCTGGCCTTGAGGGCCCTCACCGCCTACAAATGCGAGCATTTGGAAAGGGGATTCGCAACTGCGGAGGGCCTTCGTTCCGCGTTCAAGGACTATTTTGAACGGCGAGTGGATAAGTTAATCATTAGGAAAATGCTCATTGAATACTCAGGGTATGTGGGTGCCAGGGAGAGTTCTGGAAGTACAACTCGCACACCGAGAAGTGGGAAGGGAATCCCGTTTTCGAGACCGGCTTCAAGAGTTATTATGAATCACTCAAGAATCGTCACAATCGGACCTCCACAGCTACCCAAGCACTCCCAATGCTGCCAGCCGACCTGAAGATCATCTTGGAGTATCTCGATAGTGAAGAGGCTGTCAAGTACTTCACCCTGATCCAGCGGTTGTATTTCAAAGCCTTTGTGACGACAGCATTCACTCTGTGGACTCGGTGAGCTTCTCCGGTTTCAAAGATCGAGAGAACTAAATTTTGCCAACTAGGAATGACGAGCTTGTCAATCTCCAGTTCAGAGACATCAAAATGAATCTGCGCTCGAAGACGGGGATCCCATATCACGAATTCTCGCTGATATTCCGCAAAACCAACAAGGATCCTACCAAAAGTAAGTCCTCCTACTCCGTTCGTCAGTTTCCGAGGGCTAACTAATTTCAGTTCAAAAATACAAGGTCCAAATCGATCTTTCCCATCCTGAAATTGACTGCTACACGCACGTTGAAGCCTGGAAATCCCAGATGGAGAGGCTATTGCGACGCCCTTTGACAGGCGATGATTTTGTGTTCCCCGCATTTGCATCCACGGGGCAACTCAAGTTCGGTGAATGTATCAGTCGCTCAGGGTTTGAGACCCTGATGGAGCTCATCGTCGAGAAGTCCGATGTAATGAAAGGTCGGAACGGTAAATTCACCACCCACTGCTTTCGTCGTGGTGGAGCCCAGTACCGCTTCCTCTGGGCAGAGCGAAAGTGGAGCTTGAAAGCAGTGAAATGGTGGGGAGGGTGGTCGTCCAACGAAAATGTGCCCACCTTTCACTATATTTTACACGAACACTGAATGATGAAATTCAAGGTTGGGACCCTCATGCGTTATCTCCTCGATGAGCTAATGGCTTACGAGGAGGGTTTCTCAGACATTATGATGGATGACCGTGCCATCGATCGCCATGAGACGTTCATGGGGGAGGATGAGACCGCACCACTTTTGAAGGCTGATCTTCAGAGATTCGAAGATAGCATCTTGGCAAAAATACAGGGGCTGATAGACGGACCCGGGTTGCCTCCCCCCCGTCCCCGAAATTCCACCGGTATTTTTTTTCAACACTTCAATCTGCTTAATTCACGATGGCTAATATTCTCATTACAGCCAATGTACTTGCTCCACCTCCGCAGAACGAACTCGAAACAAATCCCTCGCCTCTTCCACTGCACCATCTGGCACCATCGGTCACCCCCCCTCCACCAACACCCCGTCCATCTCGCATTCCGGAGACCAAAACATTGGATGATGCTCTGGAATATTGGGTGCATGGCTCGCCCCGAAAAGGGCTAGATGTGCCTCTCAAAAATTGGTCGGCCCTCTTCAAGTCAACGGAATATGCGTCCGAAGCGGTGAAGCTGGGAAATATCCGGTTCGTTTGTGAAGAATTTGAGGTTCAATGTGGGGGAAATCATGAGAGGTTTGAGGCGAAGTTCCCGGGGTTGCGGGAAAAGTTCACAATGCTGATGAAGGCGGTACGGGCAGAACGCAAACTCAGAGGTGAATCAAAGTCTCGGCAGAGTCGCAAGTAGTATAGTGAATAAAATTGTATATATATATCGAGTTGTGGGTAAATGAAGGAGGGAAGATATGCCTCACACCCGGCTACGTATTCGATGGTGCTCTCCAGCTGACACACTGAATTTATATGTGTAGCTCAACTGCGAGAAATGAACAGCCTGATGGTGCGCCGAAAGCACAGTAGATGTGGACTGTGTGAATTTTACACTTCATTGGTGGTTAAATCTGGCCAAACTATGTGGCGGCTCAGGGCTGACTATGCTGAAATTTAAGGCAGATTTAGCTCAGATTTAAGCGCTCAAAAATATTCATTATCTCCTGTTTTAACTTACCAAGACATCCATAATCTATGTAAATATGTACTGAGTTAGTCCTGACATGAAGCACTAGCCACCAGGCCTCATAGCCTACGAGCGGTCAGATTTTTGCTGAGCTCAAACCGGAGCAGAGTGCTTGAGATATCGACTCCAGGGTGGTCTATTCATGCATTCCAGTACTGTCATGTGTGCACACTCAACCTTCAACTGTGCGAAATTGACATGTCAATTTTAAACACTTTGGGCCCTGATGTCAATGCACAGCTGGTCTCCATCTGTCTCATATCTACATGTTGATTTTGAACAGTTGATAGATTGTGATTGATGTGTCTGACTCATCTTGCTTGGGTTCTCCGGGGTGAAATTGCCCCGTAAAAATTCCTAGGACCAGCTATCGATACAAGGAGCGGAAAATTAAATAGTTGGACAGCATCTGTGCTGCAGACTCGGTCCAATTCGGGCAGCGAGCACCGCGATCGAAATCAAAACAAACCTAGCTTGCGCGGGTTATGGGGGGTCGAGTTCTGAATGCAAGTTGCCTCGTAAAAATTCCTATGGCAAGCTATTGATACAATGAATGGAAATTAAATAGCTGGACAGGATCTGTTGTGTAAATTCGGTCCAATACGAGCAGCGAGCGCCGTGATCGAAATCAAACACATACAAACAAACTTAGCTTGTGCGGGTTATGGGGGGTCGAATTCTGAATGCAACTTGCCTCGTAAAAATTCCTAGGACGGGATATTGATTCAATGAATGGAAATTAAATAGCTGGACAGAATTTGCGGCATAGATTTGGTCTAGTTCGGGCAGCGAGCGCCGCGATCAAAATCGTGCATACGCAAACAAATCTAGCTTGCGCGGGTTATGAGGGGTCGAGTTCTCAATGCAACTTGCGTCGGGAAAATTCCTAGGACAGGCTATTGGTACAACAAATGGAAAATAAAAAGCTGGACAGGATCCGTGGTGTAGGTCTGGTCCGATTTGGGCCGACTGTATGCCTTCTACAGCCTGAGATAACGTATTCTGACACAAGATAGGAGGAATTCAACTGTCAACTTTTTACACTATAACTGCAGCTGTCTAGTCCCCACAGTTTATAGCGTGTTCCAACTGTAATTTACATACACTTGGAAGCGGCCTCCTGGTGTCATTATCCCACACCTGGACCTCAAATGTTTAGTTAGACCAGTGGACAGCTGCTTTCTTTTTACACTCCACATCTCCGACAAACGAAGTACGATGGACCACCAGATCAATATTGGGAACCTAAATTGTAAACTGTACTGCTCTAATCCTCCGCATCTATAGCTTTCATCGTGTCCTTGAGCTTGTCGGAGAGTAGTACGAAGGAATTAGCAAACACGGAATCCTCGTCATCGGCAATGGAATGCAAGCGCGCCAACGCCCAATGGATCGTATGTAGCAGCCGATCACGCTCCGGTGTGAGTAGGGTCTCAATGTGATGGCCCGATGCAGCCTCAATCGCACCAGCGATGACCTTCAGAATGTCGGGGTTGAGTGCGAGACGGTGGTTTGTAACATCGTTGGCACGTTGAGGGATGTCGTCGTTGTCGGCAGTCATCTTGATCATCCAAAGCTCGAGGGCTGCACCACGGACAGGGCATTTACAGTCCGTCAAATAAGAACCGTCTTTTTTGGGCGGGGCGGGCTTGGAGGTCAGTGCTTGACCGCGTACACCATCACATGTGATGCACTTCTCCTTACCTGCCTACGCGGAGTAAGAATCAATTCAAAGGTTGGAGTTTGGAGACACACCCGATTTGTCAAGACAGAGATAACAGGTGCCATGCCATTCTCAACACATCCAGGGTACATGGAAGGGGTCAGCCTGGCGTCAATGGCCATACTCCGACTCATGATGACCCTCTTCCCATCATGGATGATTTTTACGACTGGTTCGTCACTTGCAACTGTGAATACACTCGAAATTAACTCTGAAGGGAATAATAGAAGAACCATGTACCTTTATTGGGGGGCAGCACAGGTTTCTTCTGAATGTTTCCCACCATTAACTCAGCGGTGACAAGCCAGTCATGAAGGGCCGTAAGGTGAGACATTTCCATGGGGCCCCCTTCATAATCTATCTTCCATCCCAGCTGTTCGTAAGCGAATTTCGATCGCTCAACAACTTCTAGGACCATATCAAATATGTCCGCAGCTGCCTCGCGAAGATCCGAAAATCCGTCCGCAGGACTAGCGGGGTCGGCAGCTTGGACTCTGGTCTCGGAAGTGAGCCAGCCTTTCACAAAACGAGCGAGCATTGGAGCGGTGATGGAGTCCATGACCGACTCCATCGGGCTGACGGTAACTGTGAGCAGTTGGAAAATCGGGATGAGAGAAGTGAACAATTTATGTTACTGATTTTACGGTGGCGAGGCTGGCCATCGTTCCCACGCGCTTTCTTCGGCAGGGGGGCTTCGGAGCTACTGAGAGCGGGGTCGATAGGTGGATCTGATACATAGAAGGGACGTTAGTATAGGAATTCGGCAGACGACGCTACGAGAAGTTTGTCTGAAGTGCTGGAAATGGACACTCGGGTAACGTCTAAACTCCACAGTCCAGATATAGTGTCATCACTGAACACCATCCAACTGTTCAATGCACACGGTTGGGATTAGGTGTCAAGTGCGAGCATTTCACCAACTGCTTGGGACAAACAGTCACCCGGAGTGTCAAGAATATGCACTTCCTCAACAGTGCGCAGTTGGAACAGTTGCCAACTGTTGAAGGGCTACACCCCGTCCACAGCACCGTGGACATGGGCCCACCGATTGGATGCCAAGTCATGGGAACGAGAACTACACACCTTCCACAGAGCCAGGACTAGCGGCCGCATTACTCGGTCCTTTATCACCGGCGGCATCAGAATTCCCTTACAGGACATGATGTCAGATGTGAAAAAAAGGAATATGTGTAACATGCATACCCGGCTGACCGCCACCACCCGCGACGATCTGGTCGGCTGGAGATCCGTCGAGAGTCGGTGCATTGGGGTTAATGGTGGCTGGTGTGAACACTGTGAAAAACTGAATTGTGGGGATGTACACAATAAGGACATACATCCAGCCATGAAGACATCACACTCCGCGATCCGAGCCTCAAGGCGTGCCTTGTAGCCTGTATCATACCGTGAGATCGTTGTGGAGCAGCACCCAAAATTAAAGACCCACCAGGATCATCCTTGTCTACCTTCGCTTTTTTCTCCCTATTGTGCCTTTTGTAGTTAGTCAGAAGCTTCAGCGCCGTCAATCGCTCCGACGCGGCGGTGACGGCATTGATTGGAGTGATTTCAGAGCTGTCCATGGTCAAGAAGTACGTTTAAAGCTGAAGTGTCGCAAAGAGGTATCTGTCCAGAAGAGAGAGGGCAATGTCCGATCCGTTCCGGGGCGGGATGTAAGCACACCACCGGGGCGGGGGGTGTATAATTTTAACACCTGGCGCATCAGCGATAACGCGGGATTGATTATCTTCCTCGGGCCGGTGCGGCATACTCCGGGGGCCAACTGTTGGGATCACACAGTTCACGGCCGCCTCGCTCAACTGTCTTCGCCTGCCGACCCGTCGACCGTGGCGATCAGACAGTTCACGTGCACTGAACCCAACCGTCGTCATCACACGGTTGGTCATCAACTGTAGATTTAAGCAGGTTCGCGCGCCCGCCAAATCCCTTAAATCTGCAACGATATGTAGGAATAGTATGGGAGAACAGCGCATATCATCATGAAATTGATAATGTCCATGCTAATATTTTATTTGGAGTGATTTGGCCCAGAAATGAGCCGAAAGCCCATCGAGCATTCAAATATGTTGTCCATCCCAAAATATTAGGCTGCTGGGACATGTTCTCGACGGCTTTCGGTGCGAAAACAGCCCGAAACCAGAAAATACCGAATATATGATATTTTCACAAATTTATTTCTATCGCTAATTGCATGTGAATTAGCTGAGTAGATCCATCTAGTTTTCATGTGAGTCGGTGAAGAACTGACTGAGATATCGGGAATTCATTGAAAATATCCCAAAACAAAAATTTTTGGTTTGCGCCTTTGGTACTGCAATTAGCTGTAAACGGAGACTGAATATCAGATTCTGCATTCCCACCATCTCGCAGGACAAGTCATCAGGCCGACACAAAAGGCGAGCACGCTGCGACTTTCTACACCTCGCCCCGCCCGCATAGGTACTCTCGCAGTCGTCCAATCTCTTCCCGGTAATTTAATTTCACGGACAAGTTGCGTGCAACTCTCCCACCAATTTACGAACCCCAGACGTCCTCCAACGGTCAATTTGATCCTAAGATTCGTAGGTAGGTTGCTCTCCCTACACACGCCACGTCGGATACTCGTCCATAGTCCGATCCGCTTCGCGAATAACATTACGCATCGTGTTCCCAACTTATCTGACTCGGAACGCACGTCCAAAATCCCCTTGTCAAGGCCGACTTAATTTCGTCCATCGTTCTTCAGACTACATCTCGCAAAACCTCTTAAGTTACCGCTCCGTTCTGTGGTACAAAACAGGTGGCTATGCCCACAACACAGCCACAGGGTTTGCACCACAGAACGGAGCGGCGAATTAGTAGAGGGTAAGGTGACAGGGTGTATAGTGTGTCAGGCGTAGAGTCTCCTGGAGGATGTATATAATAACAAGTACAACGGAAAAAGCGGTAGGACAAGAGAGACGATATAACTAAAATACGAGTCAGAAAACACGGAAGGGTAAGCAAACTGCTCTCGAGCACACGTAACTTATGTCCTACCTTTGTTGTTTTGCCATAACGTTGATATTCAAAGTTACCACGGGAACTGCCTGGATAAGGCCTCCAAAAACGCAATTGGTGCACTCCGGAAATCATCCCGCGTAAGAGCTAACGGCACGAGACCATCCTGGAACGTCAGCAGCGTCTCATTCGCAGCGATATACTGTGGCCAAAATATTGTGCTCGACATCGCAGCGGCAGCAGTTGATGGATTAGAGAAGACGTTCGGATCGAGGTTGTTCGCAAAGTTGAGGAGATAGTCTGTTCCTTGGAAATCGCCTGGGAGGTTGAACAGGCCGCCGGGGGTGCCGAACCATTCTGTGAGGCGGTATGTGCGTCAGAAAAACAAGGAAACATACAGAGCAATGGAGATAGAAATAACACTGACCAGCCACGTCGGTCCCGTGGGATGCGCCTAGGATTGGGGCGGCTTTGCCTCGGACGTACACTACATTTTGCAGAAATCAGTTCAAGTGAGAAACTGGGTGTACGTAGGTAGAAAGACGCACAGTAGCTCCAATGCGACACCGCACCATCCGTCACGCTCAACATGTTCCTCCGAGGCGCATGGAAAAAGACATCTCCCTGGAAAGCTATACAAAGGACATTGTCGACAGACCGCACAAAGGGAAATGACGAAGAGAGTACAGTCTACTCACCCGCCAACCTCTTATACTCAGGCGTCAGAGCGTTCAAAATACCTGTATTGAACGGGCTCCCCATAGAGAGATCGTCTGGATAGAGCGTGCCGATTGTGGCGATTTGATCGTCGGATGCGTCTGGGAACCAGAACTGTTTCATGTACTCGAGCGTTTCACCAGAAGTCGTGATATTGGAGTTTGACAATGAGAAAAGGCTGAAATCAGTTTGGATGAGAGAGAAAACAGGGTTGTGCGGGTGCTTACGTGCCCTCGTCGGCGACGTCGCCGTTGATGAATGCTATACACAGTTCACGTTAGACATTGAAAGCCTCGACTAAGCACTCACGAATCTGCATGAAAATTATTTCATATCTGTATCAGTCCCACTGAGCTTGAGGCGGGCTGCTCACCTTGGTATATTCCCCCTTTGCCAGCAGATCCTGCGCATTCTCAGTTAAGAAAACTCCATCCGTCCACGGGCCAAACGCAAGCCTCAGCGACATGTACGAAAAAACGCTCGGCGTCTGGTTGACAGCGTCCAACAGGGTCTGGTATGGGACGGTGCGTAGGCAAGCTAGCGTGTCTGAGGCATTGGTGCATCCGGTCTGGTTCACGATGGAATCATAATACGGCTGGCCGGCGGAGATATCTTGAGTTGGGATCACTGATCCAGATTCCTTTTACACGATAGGTTATAATCTGTTTTGATTGAAGTGCTGATTGAAGTGCCCCACCATGACTGCCCCGCGGAATAAGCCTTCTGCGTCCCCATCATTTGTTACCATGTGCAGAGCGACTGATACAGAGCCGGCACTTCCGCCCCAGCTGCGTGCAGACGTAAGTGTTCATGCGCGGGATCAAGATTACGACCGAAAGAGGCAACTTGCATGGTGACTTTGGCCGGATTCCCACCAAATGAAGCAATATTTTGGTTCACCCAAATCATCGCTGCGCGTTCTATGGTTTCCTCGTGAATCCTATAGAAAAGGCAGTAAGTAAGAACTCACGATCCTGAAGACCAAGGTTTCCAGCGCTCGCTGCTTTGACTTCTTTGCCACCGAGGAAACCGAAAGCTGAATGACAGTCAATCTAAGGAACCAGAAGTACGAAGAGATCACAAAATACGACTGACCATTCAATCGATAATTGGCGGCAACGTAGATGACCGGTTCGTCGAGCTGAATGGAACGAGAGACAACGGTGGTGCCGTCGTTGTCTCGGGTGCTACCAAATTGAAAGCCCCCGCCATAGATCCACTGCGTGGATTGGTTCGCGTCGTTCGAAGGATGCAGAGGGCGAGAGACGCACGAAGAGAACAGGTAGGTTCGATGAGGTGGTGGTTCCTGCTGGCACGACGATATCCAGCGTCAAGCCTGTGAAAATCTCTTAGAAGGCATTTACGACGGAAAGGGAGACCTCGTACAATCTTCCTGCGGTTCTGGTGCAGCCGGCGCTGTAGAACTTCCGAGACCGAGCAGGTTCAACAGATTTCCAATGGCTGAAGTCAAAACGGCCAATATATTGAGAATAGGATTATTGATGAAAGCGGTGAAAGCAGGCGAGACAGTGCCTGATTGCTGTGGGCACGCCGGACCCTTTGAAAGGGCTTGGACTACCCGAGTCGAGTCAAATCGGAGCAAACGAAAGAACAACTGCAGCAGGAACATACAGGTACCGTTGAAGGGCTGGGCTGGAGCTGGAAGGTTGAGCCGGAGTGAGTCTGTGCTGGTTTTTGGACGAAGTGTAAGGAAAGAAAGAAACAGGAGGGAGGTGCGGTTTACGGCGGAGCGGCAAAAGGAATTCCAAGGAACTGGGTGAGACTTCCGGTGGTGAATCCTTGGACAGCTCCTTGCTGAATGGATACAATGGGTACGGTAGATTGGGCGTTGATAACGGCGGCCGCGGCACAGAGAGCAATGCTTGAAAGGCTGAGCATTCTGAGGTCGTACGACTAGGAGAGAGGGCGAGGCGATGGTGAAGAGCACTCTGGCTAGTCGTAAGATGTTAGACGCTAACGAAATGACATTCAGGAACGTGTCATTGTCAACGTTGTGTCAACGCTCATCGCTCCGATTCGCTCGCATCCGGGCCAAGCCTTATTCACGATCACGTGTCAACTCATTCCTCAAGTTTACCCCAAGAATGTCAGGGTTCGAATTTCGTTCCCTGCCACAATTGTAAAGGCCCTTATTTCTTTTTCCGGCTCCTTGGCCAGGTCTCGGCTTGACCGGCCGGATATGCTGGACATTCGTCTTTGGGATCTTACGTTATGGGCGATATACTGTGTAAAAACCTTCCTGTTTTTACATGTTTTCGATGTCCGCTTGCAATGTAATAATTTATAGTTATTTTTGTTGGGATGCGCTTGTGAGCTTGCGGGCTTGTTTAGAGCTTGTGGGCTTGTCGACAGGCTCACAAGCTCAAACACGCTGCAAGCTAACTGTCAAATGGCTGATGAATACACCCTAATTTATTCACAGAACTGAGCAGAACATCGGAAAGGGGTATCTGAAGTGGCAGTGAAGTCCAGCCTTTCTCTGTAAATGTTTCTGCTCACATATAGTGACATACCCTATAGTCCAAGAATCTGCTGGGGCCAAAATTTGTTCGGTTGAGTGCTGCTGACACTACTCCGACCCAGAAGAAGATTCGGACAGAACAGTTTTCACTGCGCTGGATTTGACACTCCGAAACGGATTCAGCAAAAGAAGCGTAAAAGCTGAGTGGACTGTTAAACATAGAGCCCTAAGCCTTTGCGTGTAGGTTTCGATTCATGGATAGCTTTAAATAAATGAACTTCGGGGACTTTGTTAATACAAGGGTCAGAATGGAGTGAGCTCCCCTTATTGTAGCCGGGTACCGGACTACAAAAAATATTAGTTACTTCATGCGTGTGTTTAACCAGAAATCTTTAAGGATATGGGCTACCCCAGCCCGTAAGAGCTTGGTGAGGCTGAACTTCAACTAACACCAAATTCCAATGCCATCATATTGTGGAGAGTTCTGAAGGTGGAGAACTACCTCAGGGAGGTCACTAGACATGTTCCGGTGCATTTTGGACGCAATGGTAGGTTCACGGCCTCAGAAAGACTCTAGACGATGAAATAGGGGCTGAATTACCAAATGCGGCAATACCACTTTCTCCATCACTGATATCTGGCACCACCACAACTACCGCTCTCACCGCGTCGAGTTCATTTCCGACTTGTTCTCTGGTTTCCCTTTCAATTAGACTTTATAAGACATGATAGAAACCAATGATCAGGGCATTTAAGCTCCGATCAATTCGGAAGCGCTTCAATTGGATTGGTTGCCACAAATTGACAGTTGAAGCTGTAAGGGCCACCTTTGCCCAATGCCCTTGATCCAGTACTCGGAGAAAGACTCGGAGTGCGAATAGCTACGTTGCGGATTCCGCAAGAATTCCTCCCAGCCAGAAAAGCAGAAAAGGATAGCGCTGACACCTGAGGGACTGAATCGGGGATAAGAATGGGGGGGGGGGGGGGGGCGTAGAATAGCACCCCGCATGTGCGATGGAAGCGGTGGGTGCCATCACCTCGGAAACTAAAGCTGAAGTTAGCGTTACGGGCGAAATGGAAGCTACCGACGTGGGACCCGCGCTGGACGCTGTGCAATCAGCTGTGGAACTCATTCAGAACGAGCGAATCGCATGACTGCCGCCGTGGATGCCAGGTCGTTCCCGGTGCCCGACGTCCCAACATTGCGGTGAGGACTAGCCCGCCATCGTGATATCAACCCGGGGACGATCATAGGAGAGACCGAAGACGGCGATTGAGCGAGGGATCTGTGGCCTATGAGACATCTAGTACGTGACAGGCGCCCTTTATAAACACGGCTGCCTTCCCCCATTCCGCATCCCATCCTCCCTCGGCAGAATGAGTAGCATCCATAATTCGAACGACACACCCGTTTCGCACATCGCCACCCCAGGAGCGCTCGGCTTCTTCGCCTTTGCGTGCACGACGCTCGTTTTTGGCCTGAGCACCGTCACCGCGGGCGGGGTCCACCACTCCAACCTCGTTGTCGGCATGGCGATCTCCACCGGCGGTATCGCGCAGATGCTCGCCGGCATGTGGGAGGTGTGTCCCTTTCCTTCCCTTCAATATGCCCATCCTCCTAATACAAATTCGATGTAGTTCCCCACCGGGAATACTTTTGGCGCGACCGGTCTGTTTCCCTTGTGCTATAAAGCGACTGACTAACTGAGCAAGATGGGGTACATAGCGTTCACGCTGTTCGGCTCCTTCTGGCTCTCGTACGCCGCGATTCTGATCCCGGGGTCTGGCATCCTCGCGTCCTACCCCACCGTGGGCGAGCTGCACACCGCACTCGGGTTCTTCTTTACAGCGTGGTTCGGTGCCTCCCTCCTCGTAACGTGCGTCCCGCTTTTTCCCTTTTCGGGTCCGTGGCCCCTCCGCAGTCCCCGCGACGCATCAAATTATAGAGCCTGACCGCCAGCTGCTTCCCATCCCACTCGCATCCATTTCTTCGGCATCCTATGATAGACTTAACAAGCTAACCCTCGCACGCCCAGGTTCGCCGCCCTCCGCAAGCCGGCCGTCTTCATCGCGCTCTTCGGATTCCTCAGCGGTGCCTTTGCCTTCCTCGGCGCGGGCGAGTTCACCGCCGTGCAGGGGTGCGTGTTCGCTTCCTTTCCTTTCCTTCCATATCCCGTACTTTTTGAGTGCGCTGACACTTCCCCAGTGTGACGCAGGTGGGCGGCGCGCTCGGCATCGTCACGGCGCTCATCGCGTACTACATCGCGGTTGGGGTTCTCCTCGCCGCAGACCGCGCGCCGGTGCTCCCTTGAATTGAGGACGGGTTTAAGCGGTGATTTGGAAGTAGGGTACGGAGGTCTCGTGGGTGCTGTGAGAAATTTGGGGTGCGGCGCATGTGGTGCTGGAGTTATGTAGTCCTGTTTTTACTTAGGGGCCGTGTTATGACGCAATCGCGGAGTTTCAATTCGCACATGCTTCTGCCGCTTCTTTTCGCCCTCGCGATAGCATGCGCGCGGAGGAGGCCAGCATCCGGGACCAGACGGCCTCCAAGGATATCTGGGATGCCCTGCAGGCTCGCCATCGTAAAGACGGGGTCGTGTCGCAGATGTTTCTCTTCCAACGAGTGCTTGCTTTCGCTACTCCCGCGCCACGAATCTTAACACCACTACGAACGAGATTAAGGACGTGGTGAAGCATATTTTCGACATTGGCTTACAGTCTTTAACCGTGAAGCGAAATGATCAGACGTTATCACAATTTCTAAGGCAACCATTGAGGAATTTTGATCAAGATTCCTCATAGAGTGACAGTACTGGATGTACACTACCTGTCAACGAAAGGTTTCGCCTTATTACCTGCCATTCTCTTGTAGAACGGCCGCATTCTTTCTCGGACACTCCTTAGTTGAAAATTACGTGGAAACGAAATGCACGCTGTTCTCGCACGGTAGTTGATCTTTGACTTCCGGGATGTTGATATTCGGGATCCTCGACCTCGAAAACCCCCAGGCGTCCTACTAGCAAGTATTTTCTACTTAAGGACCGAGCATAGATCAGAACATTTAAAAAATCTGCCAAATAATAGCTGATGCGAGGAAACTGCATTCTACAGGGTCCAAGGAAGACCTGTGAACAGTTCCTCTTGTACAAATGAAGTAGTTGTCCATGCGTATAACACGCAAAAGAATTGAGCCTATGGGAACCTCCGGAGGCGCGGGATAGTCATTGTTTCGCTTCTCGGTAGATTTCGCTTCACGGTTAAGGACTGTACCGGACGAAGACGCGTTAAACGTCGTTATCATGCTCAAGCACTCTCCGGGGAGTTCAAGAATATCCGCGAGAACCTTGATACCCGCCTCAGCCCTGCATCTCTCACGGTCAAGACAATTACCGACCGCGTGGAACGCGAGCAAGCGCGAATCGCCGCCGACAAAGCGAACGGTATGGAGACCGCCCTCGTCGAGGAACGTGTGGCACCGCATGAGATGCATAGTCTCGTGACCAGACTCTTATGACATCCCAATGGGAACCCTGTCATAAGAGTCTGGAACAATCAGCGGCTGCGTAACCGTAAGTACTATGGCTCTATCAAATTTGATGGAGTTTTCCCACAGGTTATCCCTCCGGTGCGTATACTTGTAAACCAACTCCTGGTCCAGCCATGCCCTCTATACATTCACAAATTTGGTTGAGAGACTGGCCAAGCCTCATTGACACTGAATCGCCTCAAGACAAGCTGGAGCCACCTAACTGCAGTCACTGTACCTTTGCTCTATCAAAATTTGATGGATTTTTCCCACCTCTTCTGCATAGGCGTAAACAGACTTCTTGTCTATCCACACCCTATATTTATCCACAACATCATAAAGGGAAGGTTCCAATCATGAGTACACCATTTGCAACAAATCTTGGGGCTGGTGAAACTTTTTGGTGAAACACAGGCTCATTATTATTTCTCGGTAAAAATAAAGAAAACAGCTATTTTTTTTGGTTCATCTTGAGTTCGGAGGCAGCAGACAACTCTGGTTTGCCTTTGGGACACCTTGTAAAGATATAAAGCACGCTGACTTACAGTGAACATGTTAAACCACGCGCAGAACATGGGGCATAACCTGTGGGAAAACTCCATCAAATTTGATAGAGCCATAGTACGGTTACGCAGCCGGTGATTGTTCCAGACTCTTATGACAGGGTTCCCATTGGGATGTCATAAGAGTCTGGTCACGAGACTATGAGATGCAAATCACTGAATACAAACTATAAAGGCCTCATCTTCAAGCATAATTTTCAGTATCCGTCGAAAGCAACCAGTGTCAGTGAATTGGGAAATCGTCCTTCAACTCTGAACGAAACTCCCCGTTCGTAGGGTAGCGAAGAGGTCGACATATATCAATTAACTCGCGGTCCTGGAGAAAATCACTGATGTCAGGTTGAACATATGAGGCAAACTGCATATGCCAGAGGAATGTCGATTTTTAACGAGGTAGCCAACAGGGCATTTGGGCCAAAACATATACCTCAACACAAAAACACCTACGTCCGAAGCACATACTCAGATCTTGCCAACTCCGGCACCCGCCACCACGGCCGCCTTCACAGACGCCAACGCGGTCAGACTGTACGAGTACGGCACACTCGTAAAGTCCCCCGTCCGCGTAATATTAATCTTGCCCGTGCCCCAGTCGTTCGCTGCGGGAGGAATCATCAGCCCGCAGACACGATGATATGTGTATATAGCGGGCCACTCACCCGCGCCCAGGTTTGCAAACCCATCATCCTCAAAGTCGCCCGCGGGCCCGCTGTTGGGCGAGTCGTCCGGAATGACAAACCCGTAGGTCGACAGCGGCTCTGTCGAGTTGACGAAGACGTTCCCTTCGACGAGGACCTGCCCGAGGGAACGCGTGTGGATCCCCTGCGAGAAGAGGTTCTCGTAGTAGTTGTTGTAGACGTGGGCGTGTGAGAAACGCAATGCTATTCAGTGAAGGTCCGCCTCAGTCCGAGGCTATCAGTTGACTCTGATGGGACGGGCGTACCAGGCGTGCGGGTGTGGACGTTTTTCCAGTAATTGTGGTGGCTATGGTTGATGATGCGTCAGCTGGATCCCAAGACGAGGGGCCTGTTCGTACTATGTGATGTGGAAATGGCCCGTATCTAGTACGACCTGAGGCGGGGACCAATACTACGGTGCAAATCACACACCTTCGCTGCCGTTCTCGGGGTCACCGCCAACCAGGGAGCTCTGAAATATGCCAGTCAAAAACTTGGACAGGCGCACAGCCCAAGTCGTGCAGATATACCTTGAAGTGATCATGGAAAAAGTTCCACGAAACCGTAATGAAATCGGAGGCGTGGTTAACATCGACCTGTCCATCGTAGAAATCCGGCCCGTGCGTCAAGTCGCTAAAGAATTCGTTGTGGTCGATCCAGATGTTGGTGGAGCTAGTGATAGTAATGCCGTCGTTGTCAGTAACTTTGTTGATGATGAGGTTCCTGATGATGATGTTCTTCTGCCCCGAAATCTTGAGCCCGACACCCGTAAGGATTGCCTCTGGGCCGACACCGATTATTGTGGTGTCGCTGGCTGAACGATAACACATATAAGCGAGATACCAGGGGGGAGCACGTAGGATGATACCCACCGACGCTGGTCTGCGAGGAGAGATGGACGGGCGCAGTGAGGAAAACGGTGATAGGTTTGACTGTCTACAAGATATCAATGAGGCTCAACAATCGTCAGATCAATTAGAACAAACACAAACCTTCACGGCCGTTTGGAAAGCAGCAGCAGCGGAGACGGTAGTGGTCGTTCCGCCTGCTCCACCGGTGGTCCCACCGTTCTGGGTTGCGTATCCCGCTAGCTGGGCCGCCGTCAAGGACGCCGTCGCCAACGTGAATGAAATGCTCGGATAAAACAACATTGTCAATGCGATGGAGCAATGCCAGCCCGGTCACCCTTTTAAACGACGGCTTCCTCATCTTCGGTGTATGTGACGACGAGGATCAGGCTCTAGCTGCACGGACCGCCGCGTCCGTAGAGAGCAGCTTGGCGCTTTTGACCATCTTCTCTTGATCTTCGGTGAAATGAGAAGAATTCGGCAGCGGCTCGCCGAGTCCGCTGACACAGTCTATTGATGGAATGAATAGAGGATGTTGAAGTATTGCGCCGCCTAGCACTGCTGGTGGCGCGCACGGGTCCGTAGACGATGTAGCCCCTGTCAAAGTTCTGTCCATGAAGGTCTTGAAGGTATGCGACAAAGTGGAGTGGGACAATTAGTAGCCCGATCATTTTGAGTAAAAGTCCTACATACACTGGTTGAGCATTTCAAGTTTTTCAGTGAAAATATTGGTGAAAAACTCCCTTCATTTTTCACCCTTTTTTCACTGAAAAAAGTCTATGAAAATTTAAAACTTTTTCAGTACTTTTTCATGTCAAGGTGAAAAATTCGAAATAAAATCAAAAAGTACTGAAAAAGTCGTATATTCCTCACATTCTTTTCAGTGAAAAAAGTGTGAAAAATGAAGCAAGCTTTTACCAATATTTTCACTGAAGAACTTGAAATGCTCAGCCAGTGATATAACGAGTACATACGGTATCAATGGCTGGGGTATGGCTGTAATAGTGGGACATTATTATTTTTACCACCACCCCTGGTTTTTCATGGAAAATTACACCAGCCAGAGTGTTTTTTATGTTTCATACACAGGCTAGCACTCGACATGGATTACACAGCCCAGTAATCTCATGACTAGCACAGGTCTCGGTTTGTGCCTTCAAGAAACACCACCACATGCCACTCGAATACGCACAGGTCGATGCCTCCTCCAAGATGCACCGGCGTCAGATGGCTAGTATTCCCCCCGGTAACTTTTAATTCATTCCTTAATTCCATTTTCTCTTCCTCAGGCTTAAGTTCTCATCTGGGTTTTCCTCGAAGGGCCCTCGGCATTCGTGGCTGTGGGTGGATGTCTTGGAACTTGTCATAGGGTACTACCGGTACCTAGATGCAGATCCCTGAATCACCTGAGCCTCGGGATGTGGTGAGTCATGTTGTGTCGGCCACAACCACAAATCTGTATCTGACATCCAGTCAAACACAGTACGGCTGTTGATCCCTCTGCTGAACAAATGGACAGTCATGGACCTGGAGCTGATCCGTACAGCTTATTTAAGCACATTGAACCATGTTCTGATATTTTCATTGTTCAACTATATTCACCGAGTACTGTCGACTTGTCGAACTTGAACCTATTTGATATATCGATATCCCCGAGCCCGCCCCATTGTAGGTCACTTTTCTCTTCACTAAGTTAAGTGCGAACTTGAAGGAATCACCGAAATCCGCCTATGGATATGGTCACGTCTGTTTACGATTTACCGGTGAGTGCGCTCGCCCAGAGTCTACTATCCGAGCGCATTTTGGTTGTTAAGTTATTTTAACTCCTAGCTTTAAGGGATAAATTATGTAAAACTATATTCAATCAAGTTGGTATGAAACACTGGCAGAGATCTTATGTAGGCGTTCCTGGTAGCACGGGACGGTTATCATCCGTTAGCGAGGGGCTAAATGGTATAAAAAGCGGCTACTCCAGGCACCGAGATTACATTGACTTTACCCTACCCACTCTGGTCAAGATGAAGTTCTCTAAGAAGGCAAGTGGCCTCGAATCCTGTGCTGATGTCCCTCTTCATACCTTCCAGCTTGTGGCCATGCTTTTTGTCGCAGTCGCTGCCGCCGTTCCCACTGAGATGTTGAAGCGCGAGGTATAATCCTGCATCTCACAAAGAATTCCTGCGTACTGACACATTAGCAGCTCGGCAGTTCCCTTGAATCGGAGGCCGGGGGCATTGTTCACTGCAATGCCATCTGTGTCTCTGTTGATTGCGTAAGTGCTATCATGCTTTCTACAATGTATTCGGGCTAATCAGGGCCTACTGCAGGGAGACTGTCCCGTCACGGTTCGCGACTGCTTTGGGCACCCTTGTGCTTGTGAGGATTACTAAATTCATTGTCTGGACATTGTGTTGCCCTTTCCTTCGAATATTATTTCAACCTTCCCTGAAACGTCACGTTTCATCAGCCAGCCATATATCTAGGACCTTCTGGGCGTGTACAGTCGGAACTCAGGAAGCGAAAAGGCCACGGCGTTCGATACCTTAGAGGATCCCGATTGACCCAGTTTTTTGGAACGAAAGCTACTCATTATGATGACATTTTGCACAAAGGAAATTGGGAAAAGCCTTGCTGCTGGGCATGTGCGACGCGACTTTGTTTGGACCATCATTTGCAGTGTTCTAGCACATGTGGCGTGGTCCTCATTTTGGTGTACATCAAATCAAGGCTGACAGGCCTCAGAAAGGCGTTTTCAGAGTCGACGAGAAAAAATACGAGTTTCTAGCGATATGCGTGGTTTATTTGGGTACCCAAATGAACTAGCCATATGTAGAAATGGTGCTGAGATTTCTGAAGCCTGATTCCATGAAAACAGCATGAAGCCGGGTACAAAGCATGAATCCGGACATAAAGCATGAAGCTGTGCATAAAGCATGAAGCCGTGCATATAGCATGAATCTGGTCATAAAGCATGAGGCCATGCATATAGCATGAATCCGAAGAAAAGTATGAAGCCGTGCATAAGGGAGGATGAAGTTGACCTAGACGAGACTTGAGTTTCAAACAGTTGCGGTGGCCAGCGGGAGCAGGGGTTTGTAACACTTTGGCGCGGATTGCGTGTGGGATTACCACCACCCAGACACTCTTGGAATGTACCTGCTGCAGGCAGTATCAATGATATTTTTCCCTTGGCTGACGATGCAATTTATGCTCACCATGCGCCGCTTGGCCTCGTCACGGTTGAGCTTCTGCGCGGCAATCGACTCTGTCCGAACACTCTTCTACTCGGATTGAGCTCCTCAATGAGGACAATTGGATGCCATGGAAATGTCACATACTGTACTAATCCGACCAAGTGTTCAGGTGACGGGTGACACCGACCTGTGAACTGAACACTTGGGGCGTGGATGACGGTGACGGGGGGATTTCCTGGCCCAAAGAGGCCTAAAAGCACTCCAAAAGTCTGGCCGGCATTCGCCGACATGCCTTTTATGGTAGTTATTGATGGTATTTGTCAGAATGAACACCTGTAAAAATGAACACCTTGGATGACGGGTGACAACCCATGAACACTTGGTCGGATTAGTACAGTAGATTTAATCTTTAATGTGAGTGATATACTTTCACTGACTACCTAGCTGGCCAGATGGGGTAGCTGTCCACTTGCGAAATACAACCGTTGATACCGGGAACTGCTAAGTGGTTGGACTTGGGGAAGGGACTATGACCTCCGGCGTGGGTCTGTACCAAATTTGGGGGGCAAATTGATGAGTTGATCGAAAGCTATGACGCGATTGATCGCAGGCCGAAGGGTGAGAACATCATTTTCTTAACTCTGAGTGGTCATAAGTTCGACACATCACTGGTTGAGCAATTCAAGTTTTTCAGTGAAAAAAATGGTGAACAATATCCAGGATTTTAGAGAAGTTTTTCACTGAAAAAGTAGGTTAAAAATTTAAAACCTTTTCAGCACTTCTTGACTTGTCTCAAAATTTTCACCTTAAAAATGAAAAAGTATTGAAAACATGCTAAGTTTTTCACTTATGATTTCAGTGAAAAAAGTGTGAAAAATAATGGACATTTTTCACCAATTTTTTCCCTGAAAAACTTGAAATGTTCAACCAGTGCATTTCTCCACTAATTCTTTGTCAATCCACGACTTTCAGGGCTCATTCTTCTTCCCTACTCTCAGGCATTTTTCCGACTATACAACCACTCAAAATTTATTCTGCGCTCCTTCTGTCATAATGCCCCAGAAATGATTGCAACACGGCTTGGAGGACCACAACACAAAAGGCTGTCTATCAAGCGACCCATTAACATTACAGGTCTGGCACTTAGCATAGCTCATGGTGATGTATAAACCTTGAGTTGTACATGTGGTTGGTAATTTTCTTTCTTCAATGCCTCTCTCGTCAACGTCCAATGCGCTCTATCACTCTATTTTCGGCGACAACAATGTCTTAATGCCGGGTTCTCAACAGCGCGACGCAGGGGTGGAGCAGCCTGGCCAGGCATTATTCTGGCCACCGCCGTCCTCTAGCTCCCGCATGATCCTCATTCTATCAGCTGCGTGGGTCCCGGCGCTTTCACACCTCGTTAGAAGCGGCACCTTATTATGATTCTATAGGTCTGACATAATGTTTGGATGTCTAGAATAATCCATTTAGGTCCCTTGAACATATCCTGCACTGCAGGATTATTATTTGAGCCAGCAACAATGAATTGTCGTCGGTGGCCAGGTACCCCATCAATTGCCCTCTTGGAAGTTCCGATGGAAAAGAATTCACCAAGCACTCAAACTCTCACCAAAATTCTCACAACTGGTCTTAAATTGACCATAGGATGTATACCGGCTATCCCCAACTCTTGGGCCCATGGTAAGACCATACGCGAAGCACCACCCAATCGGGCAAAAACTCTAAGGTGGACAGCTTCCCGACGGTAAGTAAATAGTACTTAAACGCAAGTCGGATTTTTCTAGAAATGCCAGACAACCTGGCAATGTTAGGGGTGCAAAGCCTTCAATATGAATTCACTTGAAACATGAGAATCGGGAGCTTATGAGGTAGACAATCATGGCAATGCACAGAAAATGGAAGTCAACCCAAAGGAAGTTGGTTTTATTTTGGAGTTTGTCTGCGGGCTCGTGCCGCATTGTTTGAAAAATTGGGCCCTATTCTGGTACTGTGGGGAATTTTTTCCTTTGGGATAGTGTTACTAGGGTAAAAAGCTTGGTATACGGAGTAGATTAGGGGCAATCCCGCAGAATGGCCTGAGCACATGGGCGCGGGTGTGGACCCATGGACCCATATAGCAGCTTTCGCGGGGGATCTTCGCACCGTTGGTATTTCAAGGGGAAGGACATCCACGCAAGCTGAGAGCTGAGAGTGGGACAGAAGAAAGAAGGATCAGAGTCACGCTTTAATGACGTCTTTTCGAACAAAGCTAGTACCCGAAATTAAATGCCGACTTTATGTAGCCAGATCTCTTTATTTTCTCAACCTGTGGCCTGGAATTGGTTCGTCTGCATGACATCTGTTGTTTTTGTTCTACTGCTAGATCCGCCATCGATATTAGTGAGGCTGCGGAACTAACCAAGATATCAGAGCATCATGATGCGCCATCACGCGGGTCGGGTATCGCTGCTCGCTCTGCCCCGGTTCTACCCAGAGTTTGAAAATCAATACGTACGCATGAACCGACTGATCAGCCGCATAATATTCCTAGAAACCCGGGACGGAATCAACCTCGCGTGGTCATAATAATCTTTGAGTTGACGGCGCACTGAGCTAGTCTCTCGTAGACAGACGCTCTAACATGAAGCTAGTCTGTTAGTAAGCGCGGGGGTCCGACCGTGTAGCGGCGCTATTATGTAATATGACATAAGCCGTCGTTCGAAGCCCACCGTGAACACTTTTTAAATATTGGAATGTATGTCTTCCTCAAGAAATGTGGTCAATGACAACGACAGAATAGTCAGAATAAATTTTCCGAGTGGTGCCGATTTTTCTGAAGATTGTTCTATGTCTGAGGATGAACACCCGTCTTCCATTGGGCTTCGGCCGAGAAACGGCCATAAGTCACATGACGAATGCAGCGATTTTAACGAGACAGCCACAGTGCCTCATTCAGAAGCTCGAGGAGACAGAAACGTAGATTCGGCTTCCTTTATATGTTCTGAGGCGTGAATATATAAAATATCGCGTCGTTGAGACATGAATTTCGCGACTCGGAGTCTGCTTATGTCATATTACATAATAACTTCCTACACGGTCCGACCCCCACGGTAACTAGACTAGCACTGAGCCCGTTCCAATGACTTGCGCTCTCCGAGAACGGCGGAGTCTTACCTGGAGCTTTCTACGCATCCCGGTTGTCTTTTCGCCGATTTAGCTCTCAGTTTCGTCTTGGTACAGCTATAAAAAGAGACTACAACTTCGGGCCACGAGCTTGAACCCCGCAATGATCGGAATCGTCAAACACGGGTGGAATCAGGTCCCATCAAATTGTCGCTCCCTAAGCGAGGATTTCTTAACGATTTGGCCATGGTGCTGTAAGTATTGATGGCCATAGACTCACCGAGTCACGCGAATACTCCATCGTGTCTTCCGACTCCAGACTCATTTCCCCCATGTTTGCGCCAAGTTCAAGCCCAATTCATTTTACGGTATGTTTCAAATCTGACACAGATACGGCTACATCCCTCGCGTACTCAGTGCAACAGGCACCCGCTTTCGGTGATATCCGATGAAACATAAACGGCAACTTGTCACCGCAGTGCTCTGGGTCTATATATGCGGGAAACTCCCGCCGATTCATTCTTTCTCTCGGACCCCAATGCTCACCCTCGCACTCCTCGCGTCGACATCGCTCGTCTCTGTACAGGCATACGTCTGGCCTTCGCCACGGCTCGACGCGCTCGAGGCGATGCGCTGGGACCAGAACCGATTCGGTATCGCCCCGCTCATCAGGCCCTGCGACCTGTTTATCTTCGGGCCGGCAAACTCCGGGCGCTCAAACGCGGCAGACTGGATTCGTACGGTTGGCCCCTGCTTTTTTTCCATCCAGTTATGATTTTACTGACCAAGTTTTCTTTCTTTCTCTTGGTTTATGTAGGCGTACCACGACATGGCGACGTATAATATCACAGACGGAACGGGGGGCCTGGACGCATCGATCCGCTTTGCCGCGGAGCAGGCGCGGCCGGAGGTGCGTTGCCCGTCCGCTCGTACTGCGATCAACACTGAAGACTCGAAATTCTCTATAGAATGCCGGCGACGGCTTCGCCAACACCCTCAATGTACTGCAAGCCGTGTCGAACCGTTATGTTTCCAGTTCGTTGACATCTCTTACATTGATCGTCCGTGGCTTGAATGAGCGCCGTCCCCAGTCGCCGACGCCCTCGCCCTCGGCGCAATCATGGCCGTAGAGAACTGCGGCGGCCCGGAAATTGCCTTCCGCGGCGGCCGCGTCGACGCAGCGGTGCCCAATCAGCCGGGGGTGCCCGAGCCGCAGGAGGGACTGGACTCGCATGTTGAAAGCTTTTCGAGGCAGGGATTTACGAAGGAGGAGATGATTGGGCTGGTTGCGTGTGGGTGAGTGGATGTCTTGCTACTTGCAAACCTGTCGGTGTGTGTATGAACTGAGTTTAACTGACTCGCTCGCTCGGTTTTGGTAGACACACATTCGGCGGTGTACAACACGCGACCTTCCTCACCATCGTGCCCGACCTGCACGACTCAAATAACGTCGATTCTGTCGCGCATTTTGACACCACAAATACGCATTTTGACAATAATATGTGCGTTCATGCGACGGCTGATCCTTTAATTCAATTGTAATCCCGCGTAAACTGAGCCTTCATCCCATTTTTCTTGCAGTGCGACCGAATACATTTCTGGCACGACACAGAACCCGCTCGTCGTGGGTCTGAACGATACGACGAACTCGGACAAGCGGATCTTCGGAAGTGATGGGAATGCGACGATGGAAGCGTGCGTAATTGCTTCTTCCCTTTCCTACTTCCGTACTTCCTTCCTTCATGGCTTCCTTGCTTCCTTCATTTCAACACTTCCTCCTCAAACCCGCCATCTCACCGATCCGAACCTGACCGCTGACTTGGAATGTAGATTCGCCCTGTCGCCCGACCTCTTCGCCTCGACGTGCGCCAACCTGTTTGCGCGCATGCTCGACGCCGTGCCGAAGGGTGTGCAGCTCACGGATGTCATTACCCCACTCCCGGTCAAGCCGAATAGTATCAAGCTTATATATGACGCCGTGACGGAGACAATTGCGTTTTCCGGGGAAATGCGGGTGCGTGATCCTTTTTGGTTTAACCTGCCACATTCAATCAACCTCTGTTTTCAATAGCTGTGGGACGTCCCGGCAAACCTCTCCCGCATCGTGCGCATGCTGTGGGACGACCGCTCGGGCTCTACCAGCACCGCCAACAACATCACTCTCAGCGCAGGCAGTATCATCCCCATCGGCAGCCGACACACCGCAACCTGGTACCTCTTCAACCCCTTCCCGTTCTCCGCGTCTTCTGGCGTATCGAGCATCCGCTTCGTCGTGGACGGGAAGCTGGAGGATCAGCAAGGGAAGGGCTTCGCGGTAAATGATGATTTGGTGTTTGCGAACAGTTCGTGCTCTGCGCCGGCGGGGGGTGAAGGGACGTTCGATGTCGCGGTAAGCCTGCGGCGTCTCTTCCGTTGTTGATGGTGGAACCCGCTGACCCACACTCGGTACGGCACAGGTGCGAAAAGATGTGGCCCCGACGCGCGTATACCTCGAGCAGACGTCGCGTGATAGCACGAGCCGCCCCATTATCTTCGAGATCGAGATGACGCCAAAACCCGTGGATTCCAGCAAGGCGTACGCGATATGGAGCGCTGATGTTTCGAACACGTTCGAGTCGTACACCATTGGCGCGGAGGTGGGCGGTGTGAAGGTCACGCGGGGGATGGGGATGTCACTGAATCAGTTTGGGAAGTGTTCGAGTTGAACGAGTAGAGGTTTTTGGCTGGCCAGCGCCTTGACTATGAGCGGGGAGGAGCGGCAAGAATTTTAAGAATTGTCTTTATGGGCACTCAAGGGCCAGAGTAATACGTATTAATTTTGGACTTGGTTTTCAACACGCGCGTTGGATGGAAGCCGCGCTACGACGTCGGGACCAGAGATGAGCCAATGGGGCACACAGCGAGGAGGGCGAAAGTGGAGGAAACCCAATGTGAGTACGCATAAGCTACGACATACGGGGCAAATACTCAAATGTCACAGGCTATCAGTCCAGCCCCATCGTTTACCTTCCGAGGCCTGCATTTAACTCAGTGATAGAAATTAGTCCCGTAAGTTCGGCAGGTAGCACACCTTCATCGGAACACTACTCCAGATTCCCGAGTCAAGTCAGTGCAGCGGGAGAGGATATGAGGGATCGGCAAATTCAACAGCGGAAATGAAATAGCCGACGCGACTGATACACGAGCAAGAGCAAGATGCAATCCGGGAAGGAAGATTGACCGGTGCCGCGTATGCGACTGACTCAGTTACTCGATAGGATATCAATGAAAGGAAGTTGCACGAAAGTGTCAAGTCGAGCTTACAGTGACTTGAGCGGTCTTCGCATTTCCTAAGTTAGCTGGTTCGGTAACGTTTCATCTCGAATATCGCACCGGCATCATTATATTCGGTGTCCTGGAAGAAACCCGAGTCAGCCTTGTGAACAACGTTCAGAAATTTGAAGATCGCGCAGTATCAAGCAACACGATATTTGTCCCCGGCGGGGCCACAGTAAGCTTCGAAGGCCAATCGATCTTCTCCAACCCAAAGCCATCCAGCACGACCGTCCACGAGCCCGAGTTCGGTGGCACTTGCGGGACGTGCGGTGTATTCTGCACGGCGTCGTAATCCAAGTCGTACTCGGCGATCGTGAGCGACCCGTCCCCCATCCCCTCCTGGTCGCCCGTGCGCGACAGGGAGGTACCGATGTAGTCTGTCCCGGACGCATTCAGGGCGAACATGTTCGCGAGGACGGATTGACCCTAGGTCGCGGTAAAGCTGAACGCCTGCTGCACCGCGTCGTTGATCTCCGACGAGCCGAGGGTGTTGAAGCCGAGGCCCCACAGTCCGAAGATGCCGTCGTCGAAATCTAGGCGCTTCGTCTGCGGACTGGGAAACGAAGGTCGACCCAGAAGGGCGGCGCTGAAAAGGCAGGCATGCCCTGGTCACGTCGAGGAGTGCTAATGAAATAGATAATAAGGAACAACAAGACCCATTGGTAGCGAACCGTGAACCACGCAGTTAACGGAACCGTGTACTGGCCGTTGTTGTAGATCAACGCTACTTGCGTCTATAGTCGTTAGTGATCGTTAATATATTTAGTTCAAGAATTCTTATGCCAAGCTCCGCTTGGAAACTCACCGATGTTGAGGGGACTGCCGAAGCGCGAGTAACTTAATACGTCGAGCAACGTGCAAGCAGGCGAGACGTCTTGCTTACTTAGGACAGTCACAAATAGCTAGCTTCTTCCGAGCACTCGCGTCGGGATGGACTTAGCTTAGTTCACACAGGGGAATTGCAGAGAAGATGGTAGTTTAGATTCAAGTGAAGTGTACCCCCTTGCGAGGGTTTACAGGTTTATATATACTGTATCTACGGCGAGTCATCTATACTCACATGCCTGAGTACAATTGACTCATTCGGGTGCGCGTTGAGTATTACGGACGCGTTTCGGAGTCAAGGGACCGCGATCCGGTAGCCCGAAGTCACAGGGACCGTGGCAATCACATGTTTGTCGCGGTCACGAGATCATCTCGACAGAATGAAAGACCAAATTCAACATAAGTAAATTCCATTGTAACTTCATGAAAAGTAGGTAGGCATAAGTCATAGGTAGTACTGCGAGTCTTTAATGTGCAAGGAAGCTGATATTCTAATATCCATAACATTAGCCCCCCGAGACTCGATGTACTGCCGTTTGTCATCAAAATCCGAGAGTGCCATCGTAAATTCCTTCCCCCGCAGTCCGAACTCGGTCAGCCGCATCAGTGTAGTCCTCTTCCATCCGCTCAAAACCCGTGCTCATAATCACATCCATAGGCCCCGCGAGGTGATGATCAACCGGATAAAGGGCGGCACCAATTTGAGTTGGTCCCTCCAGCACTCCGGCATGAGTATACCAAGGCCGAATGAGCTGAGCGATTTCAA
The DNA here is from genome assembly GCA_029204335.1 of Mycena vulgaris. Taxonomy (NCBI): domain Eukaryota; kingdom Fungi; phylum Basidiomycota; class Agaricomycetes; order Agaricales; family Mycenaceae; genus Mycena; species Mycena vulgaris. The sequence continues at coordinate 30,839 of JARGYA010000297.1, read as the reverse complement.
GATCCAGAGCAGTATAGTAGAAAATCCCCTCAGTGCGAGGGAAAATGGCCTGAGCCGTAGGCGGAGATGGGTGAGCAGCGGTGATTCGACGAAGGAATTCCCCCTTCGTCATGCCCAAGATCGCGCCAAAGTCCCAGGCCGAAAATGGACCCTTAACTCGGCTACGAAGAATGCATTCAGCTAGCCAAAAAATATTGTACTGTACCCAGTCACTGAAGCGTTCGGCGGCGCGGATCGCGGCTAGGCGTGTAGGGAACCGACGCCGAAGGAATGGGTTGTCCGGGTAGCTGAGGAGTAGCGATATGCTGGGCATGGGAAGACCAACTTGTCGGAGGGCATCGATCGGAAGGTGTGCCGGGATAAACTGTGCGGCCCGAGTGGCGAGATCGATGCCGTGAGCGGCGCAATGTATGACGCGGGCGACGAGGAATCCCCCGCCGAGTAGACCCCATGCGGCGGGTATGCTGAGGCCGAAGGTGCGGACGCCGTACTGAATAAAAGGCACCGTGTCCGCGAACGAGAAGTGGTGGTTGACGGCCAATGAATTGAGTCGGACCAGGAACATATGGTACAGCTGTGACTCAATTCAGTGTCAAAAGAAAATGAAGAGAATGTGAATTATTACCACCGGACACACCACCGAGTCCCGTAGGTGTGCCAAACAGGGATTGCCCGGAGAATGATACTCCAGGACTGGAGGTAGAGGAGTGGACATTGAGACGGCGTAACAGCTCAGAAATCGCGGAGGAGGTGGTAGAAGACAGGATGAATGGAGTGAGCAATTTCTCGCTGAGGTTTTCCACAATTATAGTGCAGCTTTTATATGTTTTCGTTATCTCGGTGTCTAACAGAGCCCGGATGGACTTCTTCTTGGTGGTCGGACATATGACCTATTTTTTCGAAATAACCAGAGCGTGCCTGGTGTGAAACGAGGGGCGTGTTCAGACTTAGTATTTTCTGGAGTTTAAATCTCATGTCTTCCAGCCGGCAAATCTGGGGTTTTCTGGGACGTTCATGCGGACGCCGTAGTTGATTCCCACTCATTTAGAACTCCCGGGGCATTCTGGAGGCTGCGTTTAGTCATCCATTCATCATCCCCGGGCCCAAATCCTTTCCAGCGGACTTTGAATTCACGGACCCGTCTTCCACCCGGCCTCTTGCGCCATCGCTCGCTTATGATGCGCTCGATTTCAACCTCTGGTAGCTCCTCAAAGTCAGCGCGATTGAGTCGTTTACTGGGGCGAAGGCCGAACTCAGGAGGAGAAGCTTGGTATTTTTCCAAATGGGCTATGTTGATAATCGGATGAATTCCATACGAGACTGGGAGTCTGATCTGATAGGTGATAGGACTCAACTTCCGGATAATTTCGAAGGGCCCATCGTACTTCATCAGTAATTTTTTCCCTCGCCCCTTTTCATCTTTGAGAAGCCGAAGTGAATGAGGGTTGAGAACCACCAAATCACCTTCTTCAAATTCCCAGGTAAGTCGTCCCTCATTATATGCTCGCCTCTGGAATAATTGTGCAAGAAGTAACGCCTCCTTGGCTCTGGTTCTGTCTGCCTCAAAATGGTCAATCATCTCCTGTGCCTTTTCGTTGATAACCGATAACATAACCTGGTTCTTGTGGGGCTCTTCTATGCCTGCCGCTTGGACCTCTGCATCAGAATCATGATCTGTATGACTCACTATATCCCCCTGAGATTCTGGTGCATATGGTCGTACTACCGCTTGTGGGTCCGTCATCAGCTGACTGCCGCTCATGGGAATATACCCGTAGAGTAGATATGCTGGAGCGAATCCCGTGCTTGTGTGCGGGGTGGTATTATATGATAATGACAAGCCGTCCAAATGAGTGTTCCAGTCATCCCGAGATGGGCCGATATATGCGCGAAGTGCAATTTCCAGGCCTTGATTCATGATCTCTGTTTGACCATCTGCTTGAGGGTGATATGAAGTCGTGAGGCTCCGCTTCATGCCCATGAGGCGACATACTTCCTTCCAGAAATCGTTCCGCCATCGTGTATCACGATCACTGATGACTTGTCGGGGTAAGCCGTACTTGGAGAACACATGTTTGAACAGTAGTTGCGCGGTCTCGACTTCAGTGATGGAAGTATGGCACTCTATGAAAATCGCATATTTTGTTAGCTTGTCAACGACTACGAGAACATTGTCAAACCCGTTCGAGAGCGGAAGCTCAGGAATAAAATCCATGGTGATTACTTCGAAGGGTCTTGATGGAATTGGGATCGGTTGTAGCAAGCCAATCGGGGCGTGCCTCCGAGGCTTCGATTTCTGACAGATATCACATGTGTCAGTATAGCGCTTGAGATCGCGGGACATTTTCGGCCAGTAATATGTTCCCGCGAGCCGGTTATAACATTTGTGATAGCCGCTGTGTGCGCCCTCAGTCACGGTGTTATGTACTTCATCCATCACAGAAACTCGAAATTTCTCAGGAACACATAGGCGGTTATTCCCCTGCCAATCTTCAAAGTACAGGAGCCCTGACTCACTATAGTGATACTGAGGAAACCGGGGATTTATCCAATTCTGTTCCTGTTTCCAGTTGGCTAGGACAACCTTGAATACCTTGTCTTCTTGATAAGCGTCTTTCCACTCGTTGATCTCATCTTGCGAGATCCCCACGAGAATTGAGTATGAGCTTGAACTCACGAGCGGAACTGAGATGCCGGATTGACCGGTTGCTGTTCGGACCGGAATATCCCCGAGATTGATCCCCGTGTCCGGACCGTCATCCGCCGATTCGCTTGCCGCGTATCGTGATGCTACGTCCAGTAATTTCTCTTCGAATCTAGGTCCCAATTCCTCGTACATGCTCTTCAAGGGATCTTCTGTGATGTCAATATCAGCTGATCGAACACTGTCTGTTGCTGGTCCCACTTGAATAGGCACTCTTCTGCGAAGTCTCGAGATAGGATCAACGTTTGAATGAACGCGCCCGGCTCTGTGGACAATTTTCAGCTTCGGATACGCAGCAAATACTGTTCCCCATGTTAACACTCTGCGGTTCACATTCTGGTAGGTTTTGCTCCATGTCAATGCTGCGTGATCCGTGATTCCGAGGATTTCTTCCCCCTCGATGTAGGGCTGGAACTTGATCAGTGCTTCCTTTAATGCTAGCGCTTCTCTCTCTGTTGGAGAATAGTTTCTTTCTGCTGATTTCAAGACCCGAGACCAGTAGCAAACTACACGTTCAATATGAACTGTGGTTTCCTCGAAGTTCTCTGCCCATCTCTCCGGTTTGGGGACATCATCTACTCCTTTGACAACTGCCACCAGCACGGGAATCGGTTCACCTGCATTGTAGGCTCTCTGCAGACGCTCATAAGTCCGTGTTCCTTTGAGGTCCTTGATCTGAATTGGCTGAACTTGTTGCAATATTCCTGCCAACCCGTAATCACAAGCATCTGTGTAAACACGGTAAGGTAGTCCTCGAATCGCAAATCCCCGGACCGGTGCGTTTGTGAGTATCTGTTTGCAAAGCTCGAACGCCTCCTGGTGCGTCTCATTCCAGTCCCACTTAATGCCCTTCTTCAGTAATTGAAAGAATGGATGGGCGACCCAGGAATAAAACGGGATATATCCAGAAAAATAGACCATCATCCCCAGGAACGTTTGGAGTTCCGAGATATTTCTGGGTACGTCCAAATCCAGAATAGCATCGACTTTCTCCTTATGTGTCGATAATCCCAGGCGCGAGACCTTTTGGCCAAGGAGAAGAAGAGATTGATATCCGATGTGGCATTTGTTTGGTGATAAGGTGAGATTTGCCTTCGCAATTGCGGCGAAGACTTGGTCCAGATGGCTAACATGCTCTTCGAAGGTCTTCGAGAAGATTACTATATCATCAATATAGACCAGCGCAAAAATCCACAGAAACGGTGCCAAGATATTCTGCATTATTCGTTGGAAAATACTTGGACCGTTTTTGTAGCCAAAGGGCATCCGGCGGAACTGCCAGAGTCCATTGTGAGTGCGGAAGGCTAATTTCTCTGCAGCAGAGTCTGTCATGGTGAGTTGTGTGAATCCTGCCAGAGCATCAAGAGTTGTTAGCCATTGAGAGCCGTTCAGCGCTTGAAGAATGTCATCCTGCCGAGGTAATGGAAATTCGTCTGAGATTGCCATGTCATTCATCTTCCGCAGGTCGATTACCATGCGCGGCTTCGAGTTGCGGTATACGATAAATACTGGAGCCGCCCATGGGCTTTTTGAAGGTTCGATGACTCCGAGCTTGATCCAGGAGTCCATTTGTTTGTCAATGACCTCGCGATTGGCCGGTGAAGCGTGGAAGGGTGGGAGCGAGACAGGTTCTGCATCTGGCTTCATAGGTATGTCAATATGTGCTGCATAATCGCCTAATCTACCGTCCAATCCAAACGCTTTACTGTTTTTCAGGACGATCTCTTCAAGCTTTGCACGTTCAAAGTCTGTTAAATCGGGCGAAAAATCAACTTCACTCAGCAAGCGGTCTCTTGATATGTCCTCTGGCGGAGGTTCTGCTGTCTTGGGACCTCCTTCAATCGGTTCTTGAGCCAGTGGATCGTCCGCCTCTGTTGCATTTCTCTGAGCTTTGGACGAAATCTCAGATTCACTGCGGACGGCCGATGTTTGAGAATCTGGTGAGTTAGTACTATCGTTCTTACCTGACACTGTTTGACAAAATACACAGACATTTCCTTCGCACTCATGAAGGTCATTAGAGTCACTATCCGTTTCCATTTTCTGGTTTCCCACAAAGTCTGATTTTCTGGCAAGTTCCTCGGTGGTAAGTTTCTCGTCGATCATAATTTTCATGAATGAGGCGTGAGCATTAATTCGTGTCTGTTGTTCTGGGGAGAATTTATCCATTCTGTCCAGCCAGGTCTTCGGATTCTTAGCGATTCCGAGGACTTGGCCTACAGCTATAATGACTGGGATTTTCGAGAAGTTTGCAACATGAACTATAGGATTAAAACGCGAAATCAGTGAGTCCGCGGTTCCGAATATGTCATCTTGATTTCCGTGGCTCATTAATTTTCTTTCAACAAATAGAGTATCAATGCCGTCAGGGAAATTGGCGTCAACAGCTACAGCCATGCTCGTTTCTGGCTGAATAACTGTGCGTGAAGTTGCGCGTACCTCCCCCTGAGCCTCTCTAAATTTTCGGCGCTTCTTTCTGGACTGATTTTTCCGGTGAATGCTAGCCTTGGTACGCTGCTTGCTACCAGTAGGTCGCGTGATGATTTTGAAGGTATGTCCCTCATTATCTACCATTGAGGGGGTTGTTGAGCTGGAAACCTGGATCTGACGCCCGGATTCTCCGAACACCACATAAGTTCTGCCCTCACCTTTCATCACTGAAATTGAGTACTGATCTGAGAAGTCGTTTCCTAGGATGAACGGTGTAGACATACCCTTCACCACGTAGGCATCCACATTGATTTTAACTGGACCATCCGGACTATGAAAGAATAAATCAAGATTTACGTATGAATTTATGGTGCTTTTGCCGGTAACTTGAATCAGGCTGATCTGCTGCCCGATCCTGCTCCGTGGTGAGTTTACGAGGTCGTTAAGGGTTTTCCAAGAGATTAAGGTGATGTCAGAGCCAGTATCAATCATGACGCCGATCACATTCGTGTCCAAGTCATTGACCGTAGCCCAGGTTTGAACAGGTTTCGATCCGAGGAAACTGCACCCAGGTGGTCGTGCCATAAATTTTTTCAATTCGATTAGTGGGAATTTCGCTGATGCTTCGTTGCTTGCGAGAACAGAATAATTTGACACACGAATTTCTCTTGCCAGACGGCGTCGAGAACGGCGATTCAGGGGAGGTTTAGCCGGTTCCTCGGGCAGTATATTTTCTGCGGTGTTGAATTCCAACTCTTCCTCCTCGGTGTCAAATGGTGTTCCAGCCGGTACAGGTGTGAATTTAATAATGAACGGTTTTTCTGATGTGGGAGTGTCCGGCAGAATGTGCTCTGCGCAAGCGAATTCTGATTCTTCCTCATCGCTATCGAATCCAGTGCCCGGTGGTACGGGAATCATTTTGATGAAAGGTGCTAAGGGTGCAGAAGTGTTTTCGGGTGTCCGTGAATATGTTGCCATTGTCCAAGTTGCGTACACCATGTCACTCGATGATTCAGACGAATCAATATCCCCCTTCAGGGTCGAATTCTCCGCCAGGATTTCTTCGCTTGAGTGAGCGAGCTGAACTGGAGGTTCGATAATCTGAAGGGGACTACAAAAATCCTCCGAGTCGCTATCAAGTGAGTAATACATGTCATCGTACTGATTCTGTGCTTGAATATCCTCCTCTGATAGTTGAATCATGTTAACTCGGGCTGAGCGATTTCCCTTGAAGGAGTGCTTGCATTCCGGGTCCCAGTGATTCCCACTGCCGCAGTGGCGACAAGGGCGAGCTCCTTTGCTTGCAGGAGTCGCGCGCTTCGATACATTTGCGTCGTCCTTCGGGAACTTCGGTGGATCCATTTTCCCACTCCATCCTACAGCATTGACTCTGGCATTTCGCGGATTTTCGCGATCCTTTCCACGATCATTGTCTGAACGGTATCCCTCGTTAAATCCTCGCCGAAAGTTGTCCAGCTTCATCAAGGTATCCTCGTGGAAACGAATCGCCTGTTGGAATTCCACTCGGTCGCGGTAGAGCTGTGTGGTGAGGACAGTGTTCCATGTCGCGGGAGCACCCTCCATCACCTCCATGATCAATGCGGAGTCATCCAGGGTATAAACCATAGTTAGCAATTCAGTTTTACGGATAAAGTACTCACCTGGTGTTTCCTTATAGTGTCCTGCGTCTCGATAATAAGCTCGGTTCGCTTTCAACTTCTGCCCATCTAGCCACTTGCGATTGATGTAAAATGTGACAATTGCCTCTTTCAAAGTATCCCAGTTAACCTCAATATCAGCCTTATAATCCAGCGGTAGGGACCAATACCAAGTCTCAGCTGAGCCAGTTAGACGCTTGGGTACGACCCGTCCCAGTTGACGAAAGACAGTAGGTGATTCCATGGCTATATCATTAACTTTAGCCAACCACTTCATAATCACATCTGTGTCTCCATCCCACTGGGGTACGGCATCGTACTTTAATTTCCAGTCGAACTGGGCCTCCTGTTGTTGTGGCCGGAACGGGTTGTTATTCCCAAACGGCTGACCTACGGGAACTCCCCCACCGCCTCCTCCCGGAAAGCCTCCGCCCCCAGCACCACCGGCGGGAAATCCGCCGCCAAGGCCTGGAAAGCCACCGCCTCCAGAACCACCAGCGGGGAATCCGCCACCAGGGCCGCCGCCGCCTCCGGGGAAGCCGCCGCCGCCACCCCTGCCTGGAGAACCGCCGCCACCGCCACTCGGGAATCCACCACCGCCTCTGCCGGGAGAACCTCCGCCTTTGCCACCAGAATTTCCATTCTCAGTGGGATTTGCAGAGTCTCCGTGGTGTGGACTAGCAGAACCTCTGGACGCTGGGCGGAACGGGTTAGAGTTTCGTGGTGAATTGGGTGGGGCTCGGTCTTCCGGTGCAGGATTATATGAAGTGTATCCGGCAGCTCGTCGCAATTGCTCCTCTTCCATTGGATAATTGGCATGTCCAAATCGACCTGTTTCATTTGGTTCCTCCTGCGCGATTCGTTCTGCAACAGGTTGAAGAAGCTCACTCATTCGACGGTTACCTCTCGCAAGCTCAGCGCCACGCGATCTCCAAGGCTGACGGGGTTCAGTATTTCTAGGAGGCTCACCATACTTCGCAGATGCGTAGGTTCGCCTGATATCGGGAATACCGCCCCACTGAGTAAGCCGAGTGCCGCTAGGTTGATTCTGGGAGACATTAGCTGTCGAAATTGATTGACCCGCCCCAAAGGGAACATCGATAACTTGTCCAAATGGCTGAGTCGATTGAGCTGTCGGAATCGGTGTGCTAGTGAAATTGGATGTGTTCTGATGAGTAGGTGCGAGGATATGGTGAGCATTAGCTGGAAGATGAGGAGGTAAGTCTCTGGGACGTTCCTGCTGAGTCTGAACCGAAAGATGAGGAGGCAAGTTCCTTGTACGTTGGGACTGGATTGCCGAGATCGTTTTCATCTGTGGTTGGATTCCACGAATCGTCCCGTTCACAAAATCATACTCGTTGTCCAGCCTGCACAAGAAGTCCTCGACCTCTAGCCTGAAGCAGACTCCAACAATTTCGAATTCGTTCTCAAATCGCCAGCTATGGGGATTCCCGTCTTTTCCTAGGACAGGTAAAAACGGTATAACCGCTGCATTTAACACAAAGGCCTCCGTTGCGTGTTCCCTGCGGGTGTAGAGGAGCCTCAAGAGAGTTTTGAGTGGATCAGCTTCGAAACGATAGACTGATTTGACCACATCTGACACTCCGTCGGAATCCCCATCGGCCCGCGCCTCATTCCGTTCAACTCTAAACAAAAGTGAATCCAAGGTTTTAAGCTCCTCCTTGAAGACTTCGTACCTTAAGCGCCTCGAAGCAAACCTGAGATATGGCAAGGACGGTTTATTTAAACCCTTTGCTCCTTTACGGATGCACTCAACTTGTCGCTTAGCTACTTCTGAGTCGGCTTTCATGGAACGTCGTGATTGGAAGGTAGGTGTAATGTAGATTTGAACGTAATTTGGCCCATCAGCTTGAGGAAGTAAGGCAGACTCTGGGACAGTTCCAAGATAGTCCAGAATCTTGGGAAGCATGAGTATTGTTGTATCACCCGCCGGTTCGGATTCCGAGTCATGCTCCGATCTTTCTTCCTCGTGATCATCCTCTTCATCGGCATCGAAACGGCCAGTCTCGTGTGCACTCTGGGATGAAGGTTGTTGAAGAGGCTTCGGGGCTGGAGTTACAGGGTCAACGCTCTGGCTAGCCATGATAGTATGTGGATCTAATGTGAGTTTCGATCAAGCAAGGCTTAATTACAAGAATTCCCAATGTGTCCACCAGTGTTGTAGATCAACGCTACTTGCGTCTATAGTCGTTAGTGATCGTTAATATATTTAGTTCAAGAATTCTTATGCCAAGCTCCGCTTGGAAACTCACCGATGTTGAGGGGACTGCCGAAGCGCGAGTAACTTAATACGTCGAGCAACGTGCAAGCAGGCGAGACGTCTTGCTTACTTAGGACAGTCACAAATAGCTAGCTTCTTCCGAGCACTCGCGTCGGGATGGACTTAGCTTAGTTCACACAGGGGAATTGCAGAGAAGATGGTAGTTTAGATTCAAGTGAAGTGTACCCCCTTGCGAGGGTTTACAGGTTTATATATACTGTATCTACGGCGAGTCATCTATACTCACATGCCTGAGTACAATTGACTCATTCGGGTGCGCGTTGAGTATTACGGACGCGTTTCGGAGTCAAGGGACCGCGATCCGGTAGCCCGAAGTCACAGGGACCGTGGCAATCACATGTTTGTCGCGGTCACGAGATCATCTCGACAGAATGAAAGACCAAATTCAACATAAGTAAATTCCATTGTAACTTCATGAAAAGTAGGTAGGCATAAGTCATAGGTAGTACTGCGAGTCTTTAATGTGCAAGGAAGCTGATATTCTAATATCCATAACAGCCGTCCAGCTGAAACGCGCCAACGCCAATGTCCCCACTGACAAAATTGGAACCATCGCCGTAGCGCACGGTGGTACTCAGGCCGGTATCATTGAATGACGGGAGTCCGTTCGACCGCGCAACCCTCAGAGTGGGGTCGGATTCTCCTTTCAGTGCGCAGAAAGTGAGAATGCTCACCACAAATCCGTGCTGCCTGTGTCGATGAGCACATGGACAACTGGACAGGGAAGAATTCCCGGTCAGCATATCTGGGGATCGAATGGAACGCTTTCTTGCCTCGGCCGCTGATCGTGATATTTGTGCCGTACTGATAAGACCTTAGATTTAAGGCGAGGTAGAAGGGGGAAATGACTGACGTGTTGATCCTGCGAGTTAATGAGATCGTTGTTTGCATTAGAAGCAGCTTTGGGCGGACGCTGAATGGTAACCTGAACCGCCGAGGATTCAAAGGCGAAAAGAAGAAAAGACAAAGCCAGAACGCGACAGCGCTCCACATGGTGCGAAAGGAAGGAGAAGAAGGACACTGCTTACTGTCTCTTAGGTATTTACAGCTCTTTGCAGAACTTATGGCGCGGCGTGTTTTTCCCTGTTTCGGGACATTTTTCAGAGAACCGCCGTCCCGCTATCAATTCCTGTTCGAATCGCTCGGGATATGGACTGTTTGAATTGCGCTTGAAATGCGCAGAGCAGGTCTCTTCGGATTTCTAAGATCGGCTCAGAATCGAAGTTTCACTGATTTCACGGCACTTCTGCGCAGCTCCCAGCAGTGCACCGCCATCCGGAGGATCCCCGTACACTCCACCGGTGAGCGCCGGGGTAAACGCACGAGCGGTGCGTCGCTCAGGGAGACGTGAAGAGGAGGACACGGAGGTGCGGGCGGGGTTGCGAGCGCGGCGGCGAGCCTCGAGACATATGCAAGGTGGCCCAAGACGTGTCCGCCGAGCTGTAAATTTGATTAGGCAACGCTAGAGCTAGTGGGAGAAACTAATCATCGATTGATGCGGTCAGCCGTTGTAACGAATCTCCAGGATAACACAGCAGATCCCAAGGTTTAGAACTCTACTTCTTACCATCATGTCGGTTTCCTAAATCTGTGAAACGTGGCTCCTTTTTGGACTAGGCCGACTACCACGCGGAGCACTCGTGTGCGGTGCATTCCCTGGACCTTTGGCCACATCCTCTGGCCGGCGTGCCCAATGGCACTCAAAAATTGAATGTCGGCGACCTGGCACATATTGGATGGCGTCACCTTATTCCGTGTATTTTGGATCCTATGGAGGCCCCGGAACCCCGGTTTTATCTCAATGAACTCAGTGTACCATCCGGGGTGCGCACACGATGCACCTGGATGCGGATGGCTTTGCCAGCGTCCTGGACGGGGATTTGAGGAACCGGCTTTTCTTAGCCCCAGACCTGGATGCGCACGGACCATCGGACCCGATCGGCCGCCTGCGCCACTTGTGCGCCACATCGGATCAACAATCACGCATTCCCGCGTACGGTTCGCCCAGGTACTGCTGCACTCGTCCGGGAGTGTTGACGCCGAGACGTCTTAGTGTATTTCCACCCCTGTGGATTTCCCTGTAAATTCAACCTCGTTTCCTTGGTATTCTGAGATGTGCTCGACCCTTTCTAGTGCCGAGCTGTGCTGGTGCCGACTCGAGGCACCTCACCTCATAATACTTTCCGAGTGTGTTCCCTGTTCTGCTTCCGGGCATCCACTCGATGTCCGATATTTTCCGAGCGTCCGCTCGATGTTTTCCGGATGCTACGGAATTCATTCGGGTGTGGGCCTTCTTCGGAAGTTGAACACACTGAATCGCTATACTCCTTTCTCTTGCCACGACATGAGACTGGTTTTAACTTCTCAGCTGTGGATCTTCTTCGGAAGTTGAACACGCTGATTCGTGGTCTCGCATACACCTGCAAAGGGAAAGACATATGACAGCTATTTGTGTACTGGTGGATGCTGGGGATTTTTACCTGGGAGGAGAGAACCCCTCCTGCACACCAGCCTATCATGCTGGTGGTCAGGTCCCACAGGGTTTTAACCAGCGGTCCTGCCATACAATCGGCCAGCCAGTCCACAGATGGCCAGCGTCTTGTATGATTGACCCCCTGGAATGGTGTGGTGCTCAGTTGGCATCTGGTAGAATTCTGTATGGATAACCACCCATACAGTACTACTTGTTTGTCTTCCGTAAACTCGTTGTTCAGTCTGTGGACCACGCGAGTATAATATACCCCCCCCCCCCCCCCCAAGCATTATTTCGCTATTCGAATAGAGTTCGTCCGCGACCAAGTAGATGGGGCGGCTTAGACTGCGGAATAGATGGCACGGAGGAACGCCCCGGACTGATATGGCAGTTGAAAAATGGGCGACATCGAGAATTGACTGGTTAACATCGACCAGTTGAGCCTCTCGATGTCAATTCCGACGTGCGAACCAACCAAAATTGGTTGCGGATGAGAAGGCCGCTTAACTTTATTGATTCTGCGTCATTTTGAGCATGTAGGATGTCGTCCCACGGAGGAATCAGCGGTCGAGAGGAGAACAATATCACAGTGTCTCAACTTTAGCTTGGTTCTTGTTGACCGGGGGTGTAGATCGAGGTTCAAACATTCATTGTAGCAACTACGAAGAATCGGATGTTGCCAGCGGGACATCTTGAAAGGCAGACATAGCGCTGGGATGCAATTGAGGGTGTTGATAAGTGTTGTCAGAGTTCGGTACTTATGAAAAATCTCTGTTCCAACGTAAGTAGAACGACTGGCGCCCCAAAACAATGGAGCCAGCAGCAGAAAAGAATGCCTGCATCGAGGGGGTGCATCAGCAGAGGCTGACTAGCCGCTGCGCTAGCGCAAATCAACGATTTCCAGCGCGGCCTCGCGCATCTGGAGGTGGCCCCTGTCCGCGTCCTAAAAATCGACATCAACCTCAACGCAGCACTGGCAGAAAGACGATAGAAGCGCACCGTGTATATTGGCACGTCGGGATGCGGGTAGAACGCCTGCTTCGCGGTTTGGAGACCGGGCGGGTCGGTGAGGCGGAAGATCCCGAAGCTAGTAGAAAGGAGAGGAGTCAGTGGGGATGGAAAAACAAACAGCGCAGGATGACGCGATTAGAGATTTAACGACGAAGTCAAGATGAAACGAGAAACGCAGCGACTGAGGAAGGCGCGAAGTAAGTTTTGAAGAATGAAACGTACTTGGGATCCGACTTCGGCGCGCAGACGACTGCGAACGACTCGGGGAGCATCCGTTGGAAGCTCGCGAGCGTGTGCAGATCGACTGAAGACATGAAACACGATTGTGTGGGGTGGGTGTGGATCTGCGGGAAATAATATATATATATCAAACGACGCGGCGTGATGAAACGCGAAGAAAGGAGAATAAATCTTAGCCAGCCGAGCGTTATAAGGCCGCGCTCCTCAGTAAATTCCAGGACGCCCTTCTCTTCGTCCATGGTGCAGGTATCGCTCGTTGCGTGCTGCTTGGGGATGAGTAGCGTTTCGACGGCGAAGCGGGATTTGCCGCTGCCATCGTTGGAGCCTCGGAGTCGCGTTGAGACGGAGAAAAAGGCAGACACGGAGAAAACGAATGAGAGAAGAATAAATGGACATGGTGCAGGAAACCGGATGCGGGAATGCCGAGAAGTGGGAGCTTAACAAGGATAATGAAACAAAAATGGATACCCACCTCGCATGACTTCCCTCCCCAACAACAGCCCGCACGTCTCTCAATTCCGCGCGCTATTCGCGTGAGGGAGTACCACCGTCCGCAGCCCGACGTGGGGCGAGGTGTTGCGCTCCGCACGGTCAGCATCAGTGCGCGCAGCGGCGGCGCGCGTGGCGGCGAGCGCCTCTTTGCGCGCGCGCTCCCGGGGGTCTGGCTGTGGGGCGAAGGAGTTGGGGTACGTCGCGGTGGGGGTGAATGCTGCCGTAGCTCGTGCGGCGTCGAGTGCGGCCCGCGCGCCGACGCCTGCGAAGCCTACCCCGCTTGCGTCATCAGGGACAAACGCCGGGGCAGCGGGCGAGAGCGCCAGCCCCGTGTCCCGGGGACGTACCCCTGTGTGCGTTGGTGTGTCAACATATGGCGGGCGAGCGCGGGGTACACGACGGGACCGGTAGTTGGGAGGCCTTCGAGGCGCAGGGCTGGATTGGTATCAGCAGACGATGGGTGAGAAGATGGGGAGGAACACGCGCCGCTGGTACTCAAAGCGCTCATGCGCTGAGCGAGGTCGTCTTACTGATGCATCGGCGTCGGGGAGGTGGCTGCGTGACTTGTAAGCAGGGGATATCGACTAAGGAAATAAAATGAGAACAAGGGGAGCAAAATAACGGCCAGTAATTTAATCAGGGCATTGAAACAGACACGCAGCTCGTCCGCCACGCCCCGCCCTCCGAGTCTGTACTCTCCCCGTCGTATTCGTACTGTCCCGCGTGCGCCGCGCGCAGCGGCATCGGGCCCGGCGCTGGCGTCGTGTGGATCCGGGAGGTGTAACTCGAGGCCTGCGAGGAGGTGGCGTGACTGGGCGCGTAACTGGAAGACACCGCACCGCCCGAGTCCGGCGGTCGATTCGGGTTCGCGCCTCCGAATGAGACGTCAGCGCTTGAGGGGTATCGAGGGCCTGTGCCACTGGGGTTCGTAGGGTACGGCGGCGACGTGGTGAATGACGGCACGCGGGAGAAGATGGGCGGGAGCGCAGACGGCTGCGGTGTGCTCGGATGCGCGCCGCTCGACGCGAGGGAAACGCGGGGATCGGAATTGAAACGCCGGCAGCGATGGTGGACGAAGAGGGTAAATACGCGTCGGGTGAGGGGTAGGTCGCCGAGGGCACGAGACTGGTGTAGCTGGGCGAGGTAGAGGGCTGAGATGTTGATAACGAGGCGGAGGATGATTGGGGTAGGAGCCGCTGGATATGGATGGCGGCGCGGTATATTGGTAGGGGAAGGAAGCCGCGCGCAGCAGCCTCCTCGCGCTGGGCACGCCATTGTGCAGCCTCGTCTGCGATGAAGCGCTACGCTTGGGCGTGGGCTTCTCGCGACGCGCGCTCTTGCGGCGCTAGGGTGCTGGCACTGCTGCTATTAATAACGGAGACGTGAAGATGTGGAACATAAACGCACCTGGGGGGCGTAAAGAAAGGGACGGCGTCCAGCGCTGTTGGAGTAGCGCGCGTATCGGTCGACGAGGAAGGATTTGAGGTGGCCGAGGTTGTGCAGGACATCTTCCCCGTTCTGGAATGAGAGATGAGTATGTGCGGCACGAGGGAGTGCAACAGAATTAAGGTCTAGAGTATGGGTGGGAGTAGAGACGACAGAAAGGTAAAGGGTTAGGTGAGAACTTGATAGAAGCGCCAAATCTTGACGTTGCATGGGTTGGGCAGGACAATCAATAATGAAAATACGACGGACCATGGATTGACGGAGGATTGGAAATTGCTTTGGTCTAGCCCAACGTCCGACGCCAAGAGAACGAGGATTGGTGAAGACTAGGACTCACTGCCGTCAGGTTAGCCTTCTGCTTCGCCGTCAGACCACTCCCATAATCCCGACGCCCCGGGATCTTCTCCACGATCAGCGTCGCCGCCGTCGCGTATTCGACAAAAGCGCGCTCCATGTCGGTCCAGCATCGCTACTCCCTCGCAGATTGCTTGCTGTGGCACCACCGCCAGCGCCAGATGCGAGCGCCTTACCCTCGCGTCGATGGACGTCGGCACGCCGCAAATAGTGCTTGAGGTCGAGGTTATTTGAGGCTGGGGCGTCTGGACCAGACTGTGCGACGGCAGCGAGCTCAGATATGGTTGCTGGACGCGTGGTGGGCGAGGGCGGCATTGGGGCGGCATGAGGCGCGGCGATGGTGGCGGGAGGGCCATGTGGCTGGCACGTGATACTGCGGGTGCTTCCGGTCCGGATCACCCCCTTGTTCTCGCCATTGTCCTCGCATTGCTCTCCGCTTTCTAAGGTCTACATGCCTTGGGCATTTTGTTCGATCGTACAGCTCTACTCTACGAACTCTTTGAGGTCAACGGAGCGTTCTAGGACTCCGAGAGGAGCTGGAATCTTGCTGGACAGTGGAACTTGTGCTTTAGGCCATTGCATGCGCATGGCAGAACGAGTCCGGGACGGGTCTTCATTATACTTTTTTCTCTATGTGGACAAAGATCGGAATAATGATCTGATTAACCTCGCGCATATATGACCGCTACGGCCAACTTTTCCCCATATTTGTGGAGTGCCATTGGATCATAACGGCCTTCAAATGAGGCATCTCGTATACACGCTCTCCCGGTCGATATTCCGTTATGGAACCATACTGTACCACTTGAATCAATGAATCTGCAGGTGAAGTGATTTTGCCCTCCGTATAGTATGCCTCTTAGGTTTAGCTTTACCATGACACCTGCAGAGTTGAATCTCAATTGGTCATTGAAACTTAGTCTGTTGTGGTTTATATCAATTAGCACTATGCCAGGTACATCCGTCAATTTTGGGATCATGAACATTTTTGAGCAAACATTATTTAACTTACAGGCCGGATAAACGCCTCGGCCGAGTGCCAGGTTATCTCTAATCCAGTCTTGAAGTGGAATAGGAACTGGATAATCTCGTCTCCCACTTAAACCCGCTGATAAAGAAGCTTTGAAGAGCGAGTATTCGAGAGGACCCGCAAATCTGCATGTCAAACATGACTGTTTCCCTTAACCGTACAACTTCCTGGCAGCAACACTCCTGCTAATTTATCTATAGATGTAGAACTTGGGCCGTAAGGAAAATGACCAGGATTTATGCTGTGCATCTGACTTCTTAAACCGTCTCTAACTTGTCCCAGCGAAGAACCTGCTCGACGTACCATTGAATTCAAGTTTAGTGCATATTTTTCCACCAAGGGACTCAAGTCACTGAACCTGTCAGTCCACACCAAGTTATCTTCAGCTCATAAGTTGTTCAATATAGTGAATGTTGCATCGTACGCACAGCTGTAGTTTCTGGTATCCCAGATCAATCCTACCGGCATTGGACCCGGCACAATGTTTGCAAGGGACCAAGGGACCTGGCAACTGTACTTGGCCCAGATGTGGGTGCATCAAACTTGACATCCAATCTAGAATGTTTAGCCTTTTTTTGGTCCTCATCTGCATCGGCTCTCACAGCTGCATTCTTACACTTATTATTTTTTGGTATAGATGGTTTCCACTCACTGTAAGTCACCCTGGGCCCCACCCAAAAAATTGGAGGATGGAAGTGCGCTAGATCTCGGTGGTTAGATTTCTGTGGCACTCCGCGGCAGGAAACCCTCGTAATCTCATCCAGAATTTTCAGCTCCCTCAACTCTTGTCGAAGATACCCCGAAATGTCACTAGCAATCTTTGCCACATTCAAACCTTGCACTATCACAGTTCCGTCTGCTATAAAATCGCGAGACAAAGCCATGGGCGTGATTTGTCTTAAGTGTAATCAGTCATCTTAAAATTAATTAATGCCATGATCTGCTCTCCCAATACAGAAAGCAGAGTGTTGTCATCGAGAAGCACTGTGATATGAGAAACGGTCCGCACTAAAGGGACTACGTTAATCGGTAAGCCTTCAGCTTGAATATCCCGTGGTGGATTAGTCAATTTCACAAAGAGGGTGTCCAGTATCTGCTGGCCTATGGGACCTATGTTTTCATTCCATCCGACCACAGCCCTTCTCATTATTTTTTTTGCTCTCGCTAAGCTTTCACTCAATGGCAACCCCGCAGCCTCAGACTCATCTCCTCCTCGGGCCCCGGGCACCCCGAGGTGTCGTGCCCGTGAAAGCGCGACCCGTCTGCACGGCACTAGCCCCGCCGAGCTCACCTATGCCGAAATCTCTGTGATGCTCGTCACGGCGCTCGCGCTGACCAATGGACCTTATACCGGAGCTGTGGCAACTGTACCTCATCAGCCAAATCCTTCGCGGCTTTGACAGCATTTTCCTGGCGGGAACAGGCTGTGAAAGAGCTTGATCCTTGAAGGACTGGCCGTCTAGGGAGCAAGAATTTTTTTGTGATCCTTATTAGCCCTTTGAAGGCGCTCGAACGGAACCAGGTATGTGAAACACAATTAAAATACCACATCCTTGAGGGCTAAAGCAGGGAAACAGGTGGACCAGGCGTGGGAAACGGGGATTAATGCCACTCTAATCACCTAGTCTATCTCTCACCTGAAATGGCCTGCTCCGACAGCTTCATCCGCCTTTGGAAAGATTTGAAATTCTGCACTCGGATTACATCCCTCTTCGTTGACGGAGCACATTGCATTTTTATGAATGGGGTGACGAGTTCCGACCCGAGTACAAGAAGCTGGAAATTTTGCGCAGCTACACAGGCCAGGAGGTCCCAATTTTCGCCTGTACTGGAGCACTATGGCCTGAGTTAAAGGTTTAATCATGAGCGCAATTGGTTCGCGTTGCGCAGAAGATTTGCATCGTTCCAGCCACATGGAGAAGATGTGGGCAGGTGGAAATCGAACATCGTAATTGCTGTGAGTCGGTGTGTATTCCAGGAATCGTGCTGCGCGATCTTTTACAGGCTTGATCTCGGTGGTGACAGTGATTGACAGGAGATGGCGGACAGAGTCACAGAGACACAGAGAAAGAGCACCAGTGACAAGATTAGATGGAGTTTGATGTTCAGAGATTCCTTTGAGCCGTCGCCAAGCTTGTCCTCCCAGTAAGCCGCGTTGAACCGGAGTGAATCCATGGAGGATGAGACGCGCAAGGTGATCGATCGCGTCGGGTCACATGTGTCGCAGCGCGTGACTCTAATTGATGGACTGGCGACAATTTTTCTAACACGTCGGAAAGGCGTACCGGAAATTCTGAAGAGGTAGAAGCTCACAATTTTACTAGTTCCTTCGATAGAGCACATAAAAGCCGGAGAAAATATCCCTCAAATTCTTGAATTGGCTGTGATCGGGATATCAGGAGTGTACCGAAGATATTGTTGCAGCAGACCAGATTGGCCTCAGAAAATACCGGGTCAAGATAACATCATTTTCAGACATATAATAAACAACTTTGTCTCTTGAGGTTGAGAAGAGGAGAACGAATGGAGTCGCACAATTACTTCAAAGGTCCTCACTGTTTTGATTACTTTCAAGTCCCGAGATTAGCCGGCTCGCCGGTCCGGAGACAGGAGCGTCGGTCCGAAGAGACCCTAAATAGATAAACATAAGCAAATACATCGACCAGAAAGTTGACGACCGCTGTCTTCCAATTTCAGATGTGTCGGGCTGTCTAGGAGAATATAGAGAAGAATAGAGGATCTAAATCCAAATAACTGGACTAGAGAACTGAAGTGAAAAGCAGACAGAACAGGAAAGATGTACGACGGTCATATTCACCGACAAATCGAAGAAAAAATTACCATTTAAGGAGACCAAACTCCCACATGTCTTAAACGTCATCGATCAAAAAACGAAGAAGTAGGCGGATAATGGAGAGTAAAAACGAGTCTAAAATGAAACATTTTAGGACTCGTAATCTCGATTCTCGAATCTCGAGTCTGGATCTTGTCCGATTTTTTTCTGCCGTCTGATGGATTTAGTTCGCCTGGCCTTTAGATGCTATTCAAAGTCACAGAGCTATATACTCCTCATGGACGAACTGACTACATCAACTACTTACGCCGCCGGAACTCTCGTCCGATTCCCCTTCAAATTTCCTCTTTATCTCGCACCCTCCACCCAAGGCGATATCCGTGCTGGCACCTACGAGCGACGAGTTTATCAATGTCTGATTCCTCGAACCGATGAGAATTTTTTGAAGAAAACCTAGTTCAGGGACGATAATGAACCCAGAAATGCCAGATTGGCTCTGTGTCTCTTCCGCTACTCTCTCGCCCTTCGTCGTTCTCGAGGGAGTTCGACACCAGCAGATCGAAAATCCACTCGGATTTTACTGCACCCCGACCCAAGTTCTGCGTTAATTCGATGATTCGATTCGCGATGTTCCCACGATTCCCAAAAGTAAAGGCCCAAAGTACATCCTTGACTCCTCCGCGATAGCCACGACGGGCTTCGCCTGGGTCATCCCCTTCAGCACCGCCAATATGACATCCCCCACATTGTGCAGTCCCGTCGAGATGTCTTCCGCGTGCTTGAGCTCTCCGCGCGCGATCTTCGCCGGGATCGTCGCGTAGAACTCCTGATAGTGCTTTGGCATGAGGCGGAAGACGAGAATGCTGTGCATGTGGATGCAGTGGGCGACGACTTGGCCGAGGTTCTAATTGCGAGCAGTCTCGCGGTGAGATGATCGATTGTGGAATAAACTAAGATATGCACCTTGATCCCCTCCTGGGCGGTGTTGTATCCCGAGATCATCCCGCATTCCTGGTTTGTCGTTAATTATGCGGCGTGCGCCGTATGCTATGAGAATCGTACCAAGAAGCGGGCGTTGATTGCAGAGAACTGCAGAGCTGCGTCCAGGGAGTCGCCGCCGACATTGTCTCAGTAACTGCACCTTCTCAGCCATAGCGCCGACAACGGGAACGAGTCACGTACACGTCGATAGGCCCCTCTTTCTGGAGCAACGCCCGCGTGTCGGTTGTCTTGTAATTGAAAGCTACGTCGGTGCTCAGGTTCTTGATGACCTGAACCTTCCCGTCGGAGCCGGCGGAGGCGATTACCTTCATACTCGCTTGCTTTGCCAGCTGAACTACCATCCTACGGCATGATTTAGTCGCGATTACTGTTGAAAACAAGCCACATACGAGCCAAAGGCACCTAGGAATAGGGCGATATTAACAGGTGGAAAACGGGCTAAAAGTGAGATATTTAGTTATCTGCACCGGCGGTCACGAATGCGACTTTTCCCTGCCGAGAAATCAGTCTCTGAAATGGTGGCTGGATTTGCAACGTACCGCTTTAGCATCCGCGTACTCTTTCCAGCCCATATATGACGGCAATACCTCCACGTATCAATTTAACCCAGTAATTGACGCAGAATATATCACTTCCCGGGCATCCCGGCCGCGCCAAGGCAGGTCGTCCACGAGAGATCGGGGTATTTCTCAATAATCTGCAGCATACCCAGTTCCGGGAAGACTGTATATTCCTGGTGCGCGCTGCAACATAGGGAACTATCAGTGGTCTTTCCAAACGCATTAGAGTAGTGCCTAAGTAATGTCGCACACGAACCGTTCTTCGCTGGATGGGCGTACCCGGGTCTACCTGGGTCTGATCAAAAGTCCTATTCATAGCAAGGACACTGTTATCTGGTTATCTCTTGCAAGAACGTTGCACGACACCCTACCCGGATCTACCTGAGCCTGGGCACGAGTTCGATGCAACATTTGGATAACGTTCCGCGGCTGGGGAGCAACGCGACACCACCATAGCGGATGTTCACCGCCTCGCGACACGACTTAGGACGGTGCTGCTGGTCTTACAGGATCGATTATCATCATCGCCCGAGGAGGGATCGATTGGGGAGGAATAAAGAGAGAGTTTTTGGGTCCCGAGCGAGCATGCTAGCAGTAATAATATTAAGTATCGAGCGAATCACCTATAATGCGCCTTGGGACGGCACCATTTAGGAGTAGACTACAGCCAAGCAGGGGGAGGGTCAGAGATTTTCAGCACGAACCGACAGTCGCGAGGACGATAGAGCAGACCTTGGAACAGAGGCGAGTCGAGCGGGGCGGATTGGAGGCCTAGATATCGAGTGGACATGCTTGTGTCGGAAAAATGCCAAATTCCTTGCAAAGGCTTGAATCAACTTATGGCCTTGAGAGGACTAGTGAGTGGTTGAAAGCCACTCAGCCACACCTTCGAGGCACTCACAAGCCATTGCAAGCCAAGCAAGACTTGCAAGGAGTCCCAAGCTGTGGCAAGGCATGCTATACCGACTCGCAAGGCATCACAAGCCGCGGCAGGGCCTGTAAGATCGGCAAGTCTTAAGACGACTCGGAGATCTCTCCCCCACTACTTACTTAGTGCCCGGGGTCACAAAGGGTCTTAGTTGATGTTATTTTACACGCAATTTGCATGCAGCTGCGGCAGTTCGTGTTATTTTAAGATTGCCGAGAGGTGTGGAGCTGAGTGGAGCTGCGTGGAGCGCAACCCGATGGCCCGAGCGAGGTACATAACTCAGTTCGTCTCCTTCGAAACTTTACCTATATACAGATGCGTGGTTGAATTCTTAGTTGAACCAGTAGTCATAGTTACGTTTGAACTTATTAGCACTTATGTATCTCACTAACTTGGATCATTACAAAAATGAGAAGCACCTCAGTTACAGCTGTCTCGAAAACGATAGACAATTTTCATTTTAGAGCAAGGTTCGGCAGTCGTTCGGCACGGCGGATCCACATCCAATTCGGGACATTCTGACGTCATAGTTCCTCACGCAACTTTCGAACGCTCCCCTACCGTACCTCTTCTTTGGTTTTACTTCTGAAAATATGGCTCGAGGGAATCATCGCCACATATCGGTAGAGCAGAAAGGCTCATTACTACCATGGCAAATTGCCGCGACGATTTGGAGACAACGAGAGTGTCTAAATTTGGCACAACTACTGCCCATCCTTTTTCTTACGCACTGCGAAGTGGTTTACAAAATACTCCATCATCTCTTCGACCTTTGAACCCCACTACATACTCAAGGCTTCGTAGTAGTTCGTGCATCAGTGCACTTCCTCCTCGTGGGCCATGAGAGAGAGAGAGAGCGATGCGGGGTCACTGCTCCCGCCGCAGCCGTTGAGCGGTTATCCGACTGACTGGATAACTCCACCGGTTTTCATGCTAAACCGTCTTTGAAATTGGCTCCAGCGTGCCGCTTTAAGACTAAAAAGATTTCTTGTCGTCGAATCCCCGAGTCTAAATTATAAAATCTATTCAAACCACATCTATAAGTACTCCCCAAGGCTTCGGGGATCAACATAGATCACGCTCTTCCCTATGGTATCCACTAAGAAAATACAAGTCAAAGAAGGGGGTTCGACTCCCGCGGGACGCCGTAGTCTTGCAAGGAGTTCGACGTTGAAAGCATTGATATCGCCCATTTCATTATGAGTTCCCGGGGTGCTCAAGTTCCTTGGCCGCAATGCGGGTGAGAAATTCACAGGTTATTCAACGCCCCGCCTCGGTCTGCCTCCCTGCTGTACTCAAGGCTTCGATCAATTCGATTCCCGCCGAAGCCTTAGAACAAAGGGTTGCAATTTATTTCGCCCTTCCTTCATGAACATCCTAAACACGCTAGAAAGACGATGGATGGGGAGGCTGCTGGCTTCCTACCTGCTCCATGCTGAATCTCTTAAAATCCTCACCCATAGACCCAGCAGAGTCCCAGGGCAGCTGTCCTGAGCCCTCCCGGTATACAGATTTGTTCGGCACACATTTGAACAAAGAAAGGCTTCGTGGAGCAGTGCAGATCGCTCTTACAACATCGCAAGGTACGAGTGAATACTTTTGTAGTCTCTTTTTTTAAGAGACTAGATCGCTCTCCTTGTATAATAAAAGCCGCCCCATACGGGTGTTACGAAAGAGATGCTGTCGAATTTGTTTTTGTGCGAGTGCGCCGCTATTTTCTGCACACAGGCTTGCCCCACGGCTATAAGATCTCTCCAAAATCAGGTTTACAAAAAATTGAAGGGATATACGACTCGCATACCTCAGGCAACGAAATGTGACCGGCCCACGTGCGCGTGACGCGACGCGGCCCGCCAGCGCACCCATTTCGTAGCAGAGCATTGGGGTCAGCACGCCAGGAGTTCCGTCCTTCGATAATCAACGGGCACCATGGGCGACAGAAAAATATAATCCAATAAATTGAAGAAGCGGCGCAATACACCGTTACACGTCGAGAAGTAGCGGCAGTATGGGAAACGGTCTAGCGCTCGTGGCACTAGCAGCTCCGAGTACTCGTGAGCATCGCCCACCGCAGCCGTGGCACGAAACGAGGAAACAAGATATGGCGTCGGGTGGACCGCGCACGCGCCCCGAGCGATTCCCGAGCCTCACACTCCCGTCACGCCCACTCGTGTCCGACGCACACCACCCAGACGAAGCCTGGGGATCACACGAACGAAGCCTACGGCGTAGGGGCATGATGGGGAGGGGTCCACGGCAGCACTTGAGGGCGACAACACAGCAGCAAATGCCTCACGCGCCCAGCCACACGGATCGCAATGGCGCATTTGCATTGCTGCGAGCGCCACGCCCGCCCGCCCGCGTCGGAGGTAACGGGCACTACCAGCGGGCACCACCGCCGACGTAGTGCTCGTGGGCAGCAGGAAGCACAGAGGGAAGGAACGACGGAACAGAGCCTGAAGTGCTGAAGTACGCACCTGCGTCAGAATCCGAGGACCTGCCAAGTGCGTGAGTCAGGATACGAGCTTCAAAGAAGGGAAGGGGAGGGAGGCGTACCGCTCGCTGTGGATCGTTATGCTCGCCCGTCGACCCTCCCCGTCCGACTCTACTTTGCAGCCCGCGCACGCTCCCCGCCTCGCACCCCCATACCCGTACGCCGTATCCACACCCGTCCGCCGTAGACCACGACCCTGCCTTTCCGTGCAACGGCTCGAGCCCCAGCGCAGTTCACGGCGGCGTAACCGAGGCCCGCGCTCGCTAGAGCACGTCTCTCCTCTTCGGAGCCATCCTCTCATCCTTCCCACCATCCTCCTGCTGCCCCGCCTTACTGCCCACTCACCGACCACGCGCCGTGCGAGCGCGTGTCGACATTGACATCGTGCGGCTCCTGCCGCCGTCTGCCCACCCGCGGTGCTGCTTCTCCAAATCCTGCCGCCGATCCTCGTACGTCGACTCGCGGTGCTCCTCCCCCGTCGTGCGTGGACCATCCACCGGCCCCGTTCGTAGAGATCCCGCCGATCCATCCAGCCGCGCCACACATGCCGCACGCCCTCGATACACGACACGCGATCTTGGAGAGACGGCGAGCTCCGCAAGCATAGATCTGCGAGCAGCGTTAGCGACGAGCTCGGGAAAGAGAGGGGCTCGTACCCACATACCTCCGGCTTCACTCCTCCCTCCTCTCCTTTTCCCGCCAACCACACACACAAGGCGCGCTCCATGTCCCCTCCACGCATCCACCCCCTCCTCTACAGCGGCGGCGCTCCTCGCTCAGCCAGCGACCGACGGGGGCCCACGCGGGCGCTCGTTCCCCTCCTTCTCCTTGTATCCCCAGAGAAGACAGACACGAGCTGCGAGCGCGGACGTGCACCCCTTCTGTCCGCGCCGTGGTGCACCCAGATGTGCGACGCGCGGAAAGGACTCGCACTCCCACGCGCGCCCATAATCCACGCCCTCCACCCGGCGCCTTGTCGTCGTCGGACCCCGTGTCATCGTGCCTCCCATCTCTCGCGCTCCCGTCGTCCCCCGCGCTCCCGCGCTCCCGCGGTCCACGCAGCGCCGCCCCATCCCCATCCTCCGCGCCCCCGCCGGACGCCGCGCGCTGGGAGGCCTGCATCCAAATCCAATGGCGTGCCGCCCCGCCAGCACGTCCTCAGTGCGAGCGGGGGAGCACGGTGAGGGGCTGACGAGCACGACGAGGAGCTAGAGCGAGGATCACGACGGGCGAGCACGACAGGCGGGGGCAGGACGAGCACGAGGAGCTGGCGTATCATGCCATCTTGCATCCCGCCGCTCCCGCCCTCCCCCCGCGCTCCCGCCCCCAACGCAACGCATGAATAACGGGCGCAAGACGACCACGAGCACGAGCGCGACGTCCGCTTCAAAAACAGGGAGTGCGAGGGGCGGAGGGTGGCGCGACGATGGGGACGGGGAGGAGGACCTGGGCTGGGGCTGAGTGGGGGACGCGGACGTGCTCTGTGCTGAGCGCTGAGTGGGCGCCGGGTGCGGATGTCCGCTGGTGCTGGCGGGTGCAGCGCGCCCGCGTTGGTGAGCGGCGTGCGGGCGAGGTGGGACCACCGCGGCGTACGTGGCGAGGATGACGGTCTTGCGCGGTCGGGCTGCGCTGTATCGTCGTCATCGTCCGAGGGCGGGGGACCCGCTGGAGAATGCGACGCGGCGCGCGACGAGGGGGAGGGCAGCGAGCGTCGGCAGCTACCTACGCCGGGTAAGCGAATGCGGGAGAGGGAGCGGGTCCGAGGGACGTACTAGAATTGCGAGTGGGAGGGGGGTATTACGCTGGCGACAGCGACCTTCTATTGCGAGCTTCCAGAGATATCGAGCGAGGGGCGCTTGCAGATGGAGGTGGTGTGGTCGAGCTGCATGTACTCCGTCGTACTTATGTAGACCCTGGCATTACTTGAGTAGCGTCAGTCAATCTGAGGCGGGATGTCGGTCAAAGGACATAGGATGCGTACCGAAGCCGGCCTCCGCGTACGCAGAATGGAGACGGGGTAGCATGTAGCGTGTGGGATCAGAGTCGCGCACGACGCCGAAGCGTGTGAGAGTGCGACTAGATGTGGGGTTGGGCCTCTTCCAATTGAGCCGCGTGACTATTTGCACCTGTTTATTCTCAAATAACGTTGATTTCACGCGACACACGACTTCCTCGTACTCCTGCGAGTTCAATTCATAAGTAGTCGGGCTAAATTTTTGGATTATGACTCTTGATACATCAATGAATCGTCTGCCCCGTTCCTAAATATTTTTCTATATCACCACCTGCCTAGGGTCAGCTTTACCATTTGCGGCGTGAAACCGGGATTCGGAACGGGAATTTCGAGTGCTCCGGGAGATGCAGGTCCCGAGATTGTCCCAGAACATGGTTAAAGTGTCTCCGAGTTGTTCTAAGTACTTCCGTAATTTTCCTAGCCCCGTATTTATGGTTGTTCAAATTATGGTTCAAGTACATTGTAAAATGTACAAACAGTAAAGGTAAGAGGTTACTCATCATCATCGTCCTCTTCGGCGTCATCCAGGTAGCGTCCGACAGCTAAAAGGAGATGCTCTAAGCGTTGGGTGTTATTCTTGAGGTTTGACTTTGCTGGAATTTGTTTAGGCACTGTGTCGAGCAATCGGTGAGCGGCAAGTTGATCTTCGAGCTGAACTTTGCTGTAGCCCTTCAGTTTAGCTTTGTCGGTGACAATCACGACTTCTGCCGCATGGCTGGCGATTGCGTCGCGCTTGTCGACACGGGCCTTCTTTTTCTTTCGCCGAGTGGTGACGGTCTTGGTAATGTGTTCTCGCGAGGCAGTTTTCTTCTTCTTGACAATCCCACTTGCGTCAAATCGACGGTGCTCATCCAAAATGAACTTGTGGTGCTCGGTGCTGAAGTTCGCGTCCATGAATGCCTGTGTGTTGTTCCGGCTGAACATCGCACGAGCGTTAAATGCGTGCGTCGTTGAGTTTACTTTGCTCCGCTTGTCACCACGCATCTGGCCCAAAATACCCTCGTTCGCGTCGTTCGTTGTGGGCATGAACGCGTTCGCCTTCTCCTCTTCCGACATTCCCGCGATGAGACCGTCCTCGTCAAATTCCTCTGTGAAACGCTCCCAAGCCGGGAGGCTGCTCTCGAAGAATGCGACAGTGACCTCTCGGAGATGAGGAAGGCTCGATGCCAGCTTGCGGACGGCTTCAAGAGCATCGGGGCGGCGCCACGGCTGACGATCGAGTGTT
This sequence comes from Mycena vulgaris, assembly GCA_029204335.1. Taxonomy (NCBI): domain Eukaryota; kingdom Fungi; phylum Basidiomycota; class Agaricomycetes; order Agaricales; family Mycenaceae; genus Mycena; species Mycena vulgaris. The sequence continues at coordinate 3,682 of JARGYA010000297.1, read as the reverse complement.
CCGAGTTCAAAGGAAGCGTTTTCGGCGAGGATGAGGTCGGGATTTCCGATTATAGCGGATACATGTGCCTTTACTTCTTGATGAAACGGCCCGAGATCGAGGAGGTTGACGGCTTCCGTCCCAGGGCCGCGAACACGAACAGCGTAAGGATACGAAATAGCCAGGGCATATAAAATCATTGCGCACAACTCCGTCAGTGTTGGGATATCATGAAGAGCCTTGTAGATGTTTTCCTCGAGGTGATTGAAAGCCATTTTTTCCTTCTTGTCCCGGACTTCCTCCAAAAGGCGAATGTAATGCTTCAGATAGGTGATGAGTTCGGCTGCGGCATCGAGATTTGAGCCGTATCGGGTGGTACTTGTCCCTGGGAATCGGTTGGAGTGACCAGGCTTGATTGCCCCGAAGTAGGTAACATGCGTGTCTTGAAGGCCTTTTTTGTCGTTGGCGTGGTTGAATAATGCCCCGGCAAGTAATGTAGTCTTCACGCCGCCGGATTCGCTCGCTGCGAGTGCACGTCGCTGAGACGGGTTCGTTTCCGCGGCGATCGTGGATGCATCGGCTAGCGTCGCGGCGTTGTCCTTGTTCGCAAGTAAGACCGGGCCTTGGAGGTGAGGGTTTGCCTTCCACCACGCCTTCATCCCATCTGCCCCTCCCTTCGTTGCATTCAAGTCCTTATGCATGCAACATCCGCCCCAGAGCATCAATTCGAACCGCCTTGTCTCCTCCTCCGACAGAGCATCGTAGACGTCTTGGCCGAATGCAAGCTGCAAATCCTTCATCGTCTGTAGGTCATGCTCTTCCTTCTCCTCGCGCGACAGCAAGTCCCATTCCTCCATGCCTCCGGCGCCCTCGATCTTGCCTTCGTTTGCCTTGTCAATAATCAACTTGAGTTCATCCGGAGACGTGGCGAGGAGTTGACGGGTTCCGAAGTCGAGCAGCCCGAACTCGGTCTTGAGCTCGGTCATCAAGCGGAAGGTCTTCTTTCCATCGGCGGCGTGATCGCCGTTCATCCCCATGAGCTTGGCGAAGAAATCGGTGAGGCGGAAGTAGAGTCGTTCTTGCTCCAAAGGAGGGCAGCGATTGTAGATGGAGGAGTATGCTGTGATGGTATCAACCCAGCCGCGGACTTGAGTTTCGCTCGAGTGGTCGGTATCGGAATCGATGAGGAGGAGGCGTACACGGGGGACTGTGGGGGAATCATCGAGGTAATTGGGGGCCGGGACAGCCATATGGCGGCCGATGTATTCGTTGTTTCGATGAGACGTGCAGTCACTGCTCGCAGTGAAGCCTACCGCAGGGATAAGCAGTCATTCTCGAGTTAAATCATACTTGGAACGCACCCGAGGAATGTGCCATTTCGTGCACAATCTGAATCTTGGCAGCAACAGCTCCTTCACCGATACAGCGGGCCACTGTGCGTCGTGAGATTCGCCGCTTCACGGTAACTCCAACAGTTTTGCAGACATCTTCGATAACAGAACCAATAAACTCCTGGGAGCAACCGTGCTTGTGAAGCTTTCGCGCAAGCGCTCGGACCTGCGGCGAGTACGTTCCACCATTGGTTAGTTTGAAAACCATAGCCTTCGATTTCGCTCGAGCGACGGCGTTGGACTTCACAGTGGGGATACGAAGGACGCGCATCTGAAGTTTTTTGATTTTCTGGCGCAACTGTTGACACTGGGCGTGCAAGTCGAAGATTTTCTGTTTTTCGTTGATATTCGTTGATTCTAGAGCGGATAGAGCCTGCTCCAACGCGGAATTAGCAGATTCTAGACGTTCCGTTTGGTTCTTAGCCTTCCGCAGGTCCAGCTGCTGAAGATGTTGTAGGGCTTGAGAAGCTTTAGCTGTCGTAGTGCCGCGAGATGTTTTGCGACGTTCATTGCGAAGTAGGGCGTAGTTAGATTTAACTTGAGTTTCGGCGCGATCTAAAGATGCAGAAAGTTGAGCATTTCTGCGTTGCGCGAAGGACAGCTCCTTTCGGAGTGTATGAATTTCTTGTTCCTGATGCACGACTTCGTTGGCCAGATCGCGGATTTCGTGGTTGGTGTTTTTGATTAGACTGTTGAATTTAGTGGTCAAATCTGCGCGGATCCTCTCTAGTTCCGATGTTTGGTACTCTTGCAAATGCAGTTCATTTTCTAGGTCGTCAACTTCATGAGTTTTGTCCGCGAGCTCGTCAAGTGTCCTGTCGAGTAGCTGTGTCGCTTCATTTAGGAGGGATTGGAGTGCTGAATTATCTACTGGGTGATTGCGAGTTGAAAAAGAGGGACCGAGGGCTTTGGATTTCGACGAGGCGTTGGATAGCGGAGTGAATGGGTCGAAAGGTTTATGTACGTGATTAGAGGCGAAATTTTGAAATTGAGCGGCGCTACGCTTATTATGGGGCCGTTTTTTGACTGATCTAGCTTTAGGCATGGGACAGGAAAAAGATTATACAGCTGAGGTGGAGTAGGGGCGAGAGCAAGTGACAGAGGTGGTGCAAGTCGACAAGCACAGAATAGAGTGGTGCCGGAGTAGGCCAGAGAGTATTGATAGAAATTAGGGGATATCTGGGAGGCCATTTATTAGTTGAATCCCGCCACAGATTCAAGAAAAGCACAGAAACACACTTCCGGTCGCGGAAGAGTGTCTTTCTGCTCGTTCCCGCCGGCCAGAGTATGTGTAGTCTAACGTGCACACGGTGAGCTATTTCGGGCCAAAGAAGCACACAGACCCTCGAGCTCACCTAGGGAAAGGCTTCAGCGGCCACCTGTAGCATCCAATACCACCAGGGAACCGTGCAGACGACGCGTCGCGCAGATCTGATAAGCGCGCGTGACAAGTCACTCAGTGACTGATGGTGTTCAGCGCGGTTCCGCTCGACGTTGCACCACAATTGAACTGCGTGTTCTGGCACCTAGTAAAAAGTTCTGTGAGCAATATCAATCAGAAGCTCCATTATTCTCAAAAAACCGCAGCTAAATTGAGGAATATCATTTTTTTCTCCTTTGGTGTTGGCCTACTCCCGGGTGTTTCGTGCGCAAAAATGGACTTGAGGACAATCTGTTACAACAAAACACAGATGCAATTACTTTGAATTTAACTGTCTATTCAGTTTTTCAACAGCTCAATAGAACCCCGCACAATATCGAAAATGCTGATCCGCTGCCGAAACAAGCGGGCAGAATAGAAGTTTCCGCCGGTGCGAGTTGAAAACGGGCTCAATTCAAAAATCCTTACAACAAAACACAGATCAGGTAAACTAATTGAGTTCTGTCTGCTAGATTTTACTCTACCTGGCCTGCACGAGACATACTAATGAAAATACCATTCTCACGTGTAACAACACAGAGGTATTTCGATTGAACACCGATCTGAACGAAAAGATAAGGGAAGAAGAAGAAAATTCGTAAGAACACATCTACGACCACTATAGTTAAAACGGCTGCCTAGGATTTGTAGAATATATGTTTGCCCCGCCGTAGTTGGAAAAACGGTGTGTGTGCCGTCCTGATTCGGGCCCAATTGAGACCAAACAAGGACAAGCATCACGCCGCTCAATCGGAAGGGGCCCAACCCCACTAGATGGTCCTACTGCGTCTGCGTCAGCGCGTGCATTGCACAGAGAAGCGAGGGACGCACTGGACTGAGGACGGGAGCAGAGCAACACGCTCCTGGAGGAGGAGCGGAATCATCTTATCAA
>JARGYA010000296.1:0-174329 GCA_029204335.1 Mycena vulgaris | reverse complement strand
TCCGCGTTCTTTCCGCGCTCTTCCGTTGCGCGCGCGCGCTTCCCTTGCTTCTTGTCTCTCTCCTTTCGTTCGTGACGATCTGCCCTTGGTTTCGTGGCGGCGGGTGCGTGCGTGCGTGGGGATGTCTGGGCGGCAGCTTCGTGTCTGTCGGCGTGCCGACAATCGGGTGGCGCTGCGCGGCGTCTTCGTCCATGGGACGGGGACCCGATGCAGCGCTGGGGAGGGGGCGTGCGAGGTGCGCGTGGTGTGCGTGTGCGGGGGCTGTGGTACGGCGGACAATCGCGTGGCACTGCGCGGCGCGGGCTCGGGGCGGGCGGGGGTGGTGCAGATGTACCGGGAGGTGCGCGCGACCGCTTAATCTGGTCGCGTTGTTGTCGAGCAGCGAGGGCAGCGCACGGGGACGCGGACGCAGTTGGGCGGGCGGGACGGGACGCGGCGTGGGGGTGCTTGCGGGCGATCTGCGGCGGTGTATCCCGGCGTGCGGATGGGACTGCGGACGGCGGGGGAGGGCTTACGGAGACCGATGGCGAGACCGATGAGCACCGCGCCGTCCGTGCTGTGGCCTCGACGGGCAGCGGTAGCGCGGGTGGATCCGGGACGATGGCGACGGGATGGTAGTTGGCGCGGGGCGGACGGTGGTGTCGACGGCGACAAGGTCGAGCGGTGGAGGCAGCGGGGACGAGGAGGATGATGTCCTCCGCCGTTTCGCGCTCGGGGATGATGCCTACCTGCTGCTTTCTTTTTCTTCTTCTTCCTACTTCCTTTACCCTCCGTGTTGACCTTCATCCGTACTTCACGATTTCTTCACCCTTCCTTCTCCTTCTCCTTCTTCTCCCTCCCCTCATCCTCTCCGTATCCCACATACTAACTCCCTCCTCCTTAGGCATATGCCTACCCCCCAACCGCCTTCTCCGCCCTCCTCTCCTTCCTCCCCGCCAGCTCCCCGTTCTCCTTGGCCCGCTCGTCGCCCTCTGCACGCGCCTCGTCGCGCACTCCAACGCATCCGGCCACACCCCGCCCTCCCTCGTCGCCGTCCTCTCCCCGCTTCTCTTTGGGCTCTCCTCCCCCTCTTCTGGCTTCCCCGCGCCGCCGCCCATGCCGTCGGGCAGCAATAAGGATAAGGAGCGCGCGGCGGCGGCGGAGGTTTTGTATCCCACGATTGGGGATTCAGCAGTTTTGGGGCGCGTATGGGGAGTTTGTGAGGGGGGCAAGGGCAGAGGAGGGGATGGGGGATGGGGGAGGTGGTAGCCGCGAGCATCAGCGAGCAAGTCTCTTGGCCGTCTCGTGTATGGCACTGATTCATTTTCGTCCTCCTCGCCTGATTCCCTGCGCAGCGATGAGGGATATAATGAATGTACATGTCCTTAGGCTTTGCAACAGCTCTTACAAATCTGAGTGATTACGTATTGAATTGAATTCCTCAGGATGGGTCATTCGGTCGGATTCGAATGAGACCCAATATTCCAATTTTGTATGGCGCTTCTGACCCATTTCCCCTACAGTACGTTACTCTCGGGGCCGACTGGCGGAGTTAGGTGCAAGAGTGATGTAAACTCTGCTCCTTGGGGTTCTCGCCATTTCTTCGGGCGTTGAGTCAGCGTATTTCACGGACGCGGATAACGAGCTCGGGCCGGTGACGCGGTGACGTGGGAGACCTCTAAATAGATTTTTGTGGGTGTTGTTTCGGTCCTCTCATATTTGCTTGATTTTATTCATGTCTCCTCGCTGGCATTGAATGCAGTTCAAGAGACTTCTCACTGGGAGCATTGAGGCTTGGAATGACCTATCTCCCTTCCTTGGTTGATACCGAACTCTGATTTTTGTCCGATTCCCACAAGATGCCGTGTCGTTCCCATGTCGTTCCCATGTCCGCCACCGGCAATGCAAACACGGGTGCTCGGGCACACTTTGCCACCGACCACCGCTGCCAGCTACATCCCCCCTTCCCTTGCTCCCATACACCGATCCCTCCAATGCCGAATTCTGATGCAGAGCCTCCCAGACGTATGAACTTGACACCGATATTGTGATACACTGCTAATGTTTTCCTTCCCCAGTTGTCGGCCTGAAAGAGACACTCATTGATACTACGAAGGGTGCGGTCCATTTGGCGGCCGTCGCCTTGAGTGTCGCAGGGTCGGCAACGCAGAAAGTGCCGTATCTAGGCGCTATCTCGACAGTACTCACAGAAGTATTGAAAATCATTGATGTACGTGGTCAGACACATGAGATACTAACCATACCTAACTTGGTTCCAGGAGGTTGATGCCTGCAAGTCCGCCTGGAGGAACGTCGGGTCTAAAATCAAGAAGATCCAGACGGTTGTCGATGATTTTCGGTCGCAGTGTGTCGGCGAGGGGATGACAGATGAGGAACTGCCTGACATGATCAAAAATGCCTTCAAGGATTTTGAGGTGTATGTCCTTCATGCATTCATGGGCTTGTTTTTGGACAAACAGAATCACACAGCTGCCTTTTGAAAGTTATCACAACCATGAATGACTGCAAGCCCAACTCAAAACACTTTGCGGACCGGGCTCGCCTTGTCTATAAACGTTCTGAGCTCAAAGCCGCTGCGACACAATGTGGTAATGATGTTGACTCAGCGCTCAGCATCTTTCAAGTACGCTGCAGTACATGTCAATGTTTACAGTTACTCATTTAGTGTGGTGTCTTCATTTCAGGCCAAGCTTCAAATTGATTTGTTCAAGACTATTCGTGACTTGCGAAATGATATTGGTGACTTGCGGAGTGCTGTTAGCCCTCATGTATTTCCTCTGCTCGTGCCATATATATCATGTTGTCTGACTCCAACCCACAGACCACTTTGATTGCTAACCTCAATTCCACGTGGGTTCCTCTGGTTCAGATTTCAACAGTACAGCTGATCCCATATTATAGTTTGACCTCTTTCCTTCCGCCTTCGCCTTCAATCTTCTACGGGCGTTCAGTGGAGGTTGATCATGTTGTCAACCTTGTCCTCAATCATGCACCAGCCCGTGTTGCCATTGTAGGCTCAGGAGGAATTGGCAAGACATCTATTGCATTGACCTCAATTCACCATCCAGAGGTGGAGAAACACTTCCTCAACCAACGCTTCTTCCTATCTTGTGAGGGTCTCATGACTGCTGACAGTCTTGCTCTAGACCTTCTCAAGCTCTTCGGTCTATCTGCAGACTCTAGCGGCTCCAGGTCACCCTCAGATATTCTTGGGTCATTTGCACAGTCTATGACTGTAAAGTGTCTGCTCTGTCTTGATAATTTCGAAACTCCTTGGGACTTTGATAAGGACCATGTTGAATTGCTCCTGGCAAAGATAGCTGCTCCCTACCTCACACTCATCATTACAAGCCGTGACTCAGACCGCCCTCGAGGCATCAAATGGACAGCACCACTTCTTCCACCCATACAGCCTTTAACAGTTGCTGCTGCTCTCGAAACTTGGGACACCATCAGCCACAGCCATGATGATTTCTCACTCCTCCTGATCAATGCAGTTGACTGCACTCCACTGGCTGTTACCCTGCTTTCTCAGCTTGCTGAAAGTGAATCAGCGGAAGCGCTTTGGGCAAGTTGGGAAACAGAGTCGACAAAACTAGTTAAATCTGACGGGTCTGCACACCGACTCAACAATCTTGAGCTCTCTATTGAACTATCACTACAAGGCCCACGCCTCCGTGCATGTCCCGGTGCACTTGACTTCTTCATGATTCTGTGCATGTTACCCCAAGGCTTGCCAGAGTCGCGGATACCAGAATTCGAGACATCATTCAACGATCATTTCAGAGGAATACGATCAGCAATCAGAGTGTTGAAACAGTGTTCACTTGCATATGCACTCGAAGGCTTCCTGCGAGTACTTTCGCCCATACGGCAGTACACCCAAGACCATCCTGACCTGGCAACCACTCTCTCCACAACCCTCTTCGCTCAAATGGCCGAGCTATATTTTGATCTGATTCCAACCTATGATCTGTCCACCACATCCAGTGTGGTGCGTGGAAATATACAGTTGGAAATTAGCAACATCACCGCAGTGCTCGATGTCTGTCTCACTAAATATGCTGATGTCCCTCGTGTCGTGCAAAAGGTCCTCGACTTCTCTAATGTATGCGAACGTTTGTATGTCGATGACACAAGACTCCTGTCAAAGACAGCTTCTGTTGCACAGGCCCATGGCCTGAGGAGCCAGGAAGCTGTCTGCTACTACCAAAAAGCCCAAATTCATGTTTACATTCATGAACTTCACAATGCCGAAAGAATGCTGAAAACTGCCCTTGATCTCCACACAGAGGCCAATGACAAGCTTGGTGAGGCTGATGACCTTCAGAGCTTAGGAACACTCTATCATAGGCTCAATCGACTCGAGGAAGCTGAGCAAGCTCTACAGTCTGCTCTTGATCTCCACACAGAGATCAATGCGAAGCTCAGTCAGGCCACTGACCTTCAGATGTTAGGAGAGCTCTACACAAGGCTCGATCGACCCGACGAAGCTGAGGAAGCTCTACAGTCCTGCTCTTGATCTCTACACAGAGCTCAATAACTAGGCTCGGTCAGGCCAACGACTTTCAGAGCTTAGGAACACTCTATTGCGGGCTCAATCGACTCGAGGAAGCTGAGGAAGCTCTACAGTCTGCTCTTGCCCTCCACACAGAGATGAATACCAGGCTTGCTCAGGCCAATGACCTTCAGAGCTTAGGACAGCTCTATGCCAGGCTCAATCGACTTGAGGAAGCTGAGGAAGCTCTACAGTCTGCTCTTGATCTCCACACAGAGATCAATGTGAAGCTCAGTCAGGCCACTGACCTTCTGATGTTAGGAGAGCTCTACACAAGGCTTGATCGACCCGACGAAGCTGAGCAAGCTCTACAGTCTGCTCTTGATCTCTACACAGAGCTCAATAACAGGCACGGTCAGGCCAATGACTTTCAGAGCTTAGGAACACTCTATTGCAGGCTCAATCGACTCGAGGAAGCTGAGCGAGCTCTACAGTCTGCTCTCAATCTCCACACAGAGGTCAATGACAAGCTTGGTCAGGCCTATGACCTTCAAAGCTTAGGAGAGCTCTACCTCAGGCTCGATCGATTCGAGGAAGCTGAGCGAGCTCTACATTCTGCTCTTGATCTCCACACAGAGGTGAATGACAAGCACGGTCAAGCCAATGACCTTCAGAGCTTAGGAAAGCTCTACACAAAGCTCAATCGACTCGAGGAAGCTGAGCGAGCTCTCAAGTCCGCTCTCAATGTGTACACGGAGGTTGGGAGCAGTCTAGGGCAGGGAAATGCTTTGATGATGTTGGGAAACTTGTGCATTACCCAATGCAGATTTACCGAGGCACAAGACTTCCTCACGAAGGCTATGGATGAATATGGACATGCACATTCCTCTGATGGGCAGCAGGAGGTCGAAGAGCTGTTCAAACTTCTGCGGGAGAAGCAGTATCAAATCATTCCAGAACCCCATGAACCGGCAATCCCAATCGATGATACAGCTTCACATTCAGACGTCTCTGGTATGTGTTTTGTGTTTTTTCTTTTCTTTTTGTGTGAAAATCTAATGAGCCAACGCAACAGCATCTTCTCGCTTCAACTAATCTACTATCAGAAATATATAGTCTTGCAGTGGATTAAATACTTAATTTAATGCACCGTGAGAATTCTTAGGAGTTGGAGATACACCATGTTTGGGGGAGATTTGATCCTAGGTAACGAGGTTTGCCAACGACAAAATGGAACAATTAGCACTGTAGAGTAGAATCTCGAATGTGAGGCTAGCATGCAAGATGGATTGAAGGAGGATCTGCTGGCAGATTCATCACTTGCTTTACGCAGAAGACGGTGTGAACAATAAGTGAACACAAAAGTCGATGAGTGAATGATAGACCTTGACTATAATAAAAAAAATCTGGGGTGTATCTCGGAATGTCCTTTGAGCCTGAGTCAATCTTCAATTTTGCATCGGGTGTTGACTTTCCATGGACTAAACTTGTGTTGTTATTTGAAGTTCCACATCACTGAACTCAGGTCTTGAACAGAAAGGCAGTATCTGGACCCCGCTGGCATTGGTGCTGAACTGAAGGCTCGTAAATATTAGCCGGGTGATACAAACATTGAAGAACGCATGGCCAACACACAGTACCATAGCCCGTCATCTCGGTGAATCAGTTCTGAGATTAGACCTAATCAAACATCTGGAAGGCCTAATTCCGGAACGCCATCTAACCCACACACTCTCGAAGTACTAGTATGCCCACTCAGATGTATTTCACGAGTCGATTACTGACTGTAACTTGATTCACATACATGCCTCACACTGGATCGAAGCTCGGTAACTATAACTTGAACTCTGGTCGAGGTATGCTTCGTTCAAGTTTATGGATGACTCATCATGCTTTAATGGCCAGTTCTCTCTTCCTCAAGTGGTCGGACTCACTGACGTGGATGCTTACATTCGGTTGTATCTCGGTCACCTCGGAGACTCGGAGATATACATTAGCCTGGTTGCGCAGGAGCCATTGGAGCCATATGCTGGCATTTCTGCTGTGCGCAACTTACGAAGCGCGGTTGGTTCGCGGATGGAATTTCGCTGAAAACGGTCACGCGCTCGAATCTGGGAAGCAGCATTTGTTTATAAACCGAGCTCTTGCCAGTTATTGCCACACTGATAACATATTGTATGTAAGGGACACATATGTATTGGTTTTTTGCCGAAGAGGTTGTGCCGCAGGCTCTCTTCAAGCGCGGTAATGCTGAGTCTCTTCAGGCGAGTTCGAGCCTGGTCGTCCTCATTTCTTTTTCTGCTCTCTCCTTATTGCTGCTTTTTTCTTTTTCACGCCGTCCTTTTGACATGCCCGTTGTTCATTCCCCTAACACACCGTGCATTCTACTCAAATTTATACATGCTCCCTCAGCTGTGTTGGTCAACCTCAACTGTCCTCCTTTGTCCCTGACTCACTATACCTAGCATCTGAGATGTACGTGACTGCAACTCGTGGACACCGGCCTCCCCTGGGTAGTTCTCGCGCAGTCATGCACTCTTGATTGATGATCCCCCTGCTGTTACCTTCCGGATCATCTCCGCCGTCGTCTCTTTTCCTCTTCTTTCCGAACTCTGTTTTCAGACTTGAAGACTTCTTCTTCCCCTTGCTGCCTTGCATCTGCTCTTTGGAGGCCCTAGCCAGCTCCACGCCTTCCAAACTAAGTCTTGCTCATCCGGAGTCAAGCTTGGATGCCACAAGCAAGGTGCAACAATTCTAGAATCGGTTAGACAAATCCATGTCAAAACAAGCAACATATGATCTTCAAGTTCTTCCATGCCTAAACACTTGGGGGTGCCCAGTAACCTCCATTGGTCTGACTATATACCAACTGGTGTGGTGTTTGATGTATTGGATCGTGTTCTTTCCGCCGCTTTGTATCTGGCTCAAGCTTGAACAGTAATGCCATTGGAGGTGAACCAGTATCGTCAGCACAATTAGTGTGGAATGGAGCATGAAGCACACTCCAAATTCCCTGTGCCACTTTTCCTGTCCCATTCTTGTACAGCCTTATTGGGAATCTGACCCTTTTCTTGTCACAGATAATGTTGATTTCCGAATCGGTGTTTGGCTCTGCATAAGTACGGTCACTCATTTCCTACGTAGGCAGGGTCAGAGATGGTTCCAATTCGACCATAAGAATCTCATAGACAGTGATAACACACATTATAAATTCTGATTGCCTTGGCGCGATGAGAGCTAGTCACACAAACTAGCTGGCAATAAACTGCTAGGTCACGGGCATATCTGCCTGGCCTTAGCTGTGGATCTGGATGCGAGTTTAAACACTCACAGACCTTTTGATATTATTTGGGATTGTCATAATCATAAAGCTGTCAGGACCACGTTGGCTGTTCAACTCCATGCTGCGCCTCCAAATTTCTTGAGATCGATCATCAATACATGGAATAACCCAAGAAATAAATCCACTACTCCACGTCCAGCGAGTGGCAAAGCTGGATCTGTCTTGATGTTTTCCAGATAGAAGCAAGTTTCTTTGAATCCACTCGAACTGACTTCCAAGTCTCGTACGGTGATACACCTGTGTTTACATCAGAATATAAACACCTATCCATTTAAAACCACTCACTGGATAAATGTAGAATTTCGTCTCTGGTGTACTTCCCTAAGGCACGGGTCGGTTGATTTCCAGCTGATATCAATACATTTGACACAGAATGACAGTCCAACAGTCCAAGGATGATCCTACTTGTTTCAACTATTTCACCGTAAACTTGCTCCAATTCCACAAGTAGAATAGGCATATAGTAGTTTAAACTGAGCATCCCTCGCATGCAACCTTGCATTTACCGGGAACTCAAAGAGGTCTCAGCTTCTCAACCTCCCTAAGGGAGACCCAGTAAGTCTATCACAAAGGTCAAGTCACATTTGGATGAATTTAGATACAGATATTTATTGAGTTGAGACAACCAAGTGCGCGAAAGTCTAGATAGTAAGTAATTGAATCTTCGCGCACACAAGTGGAACAAAGTCTATAATATTCCCCTAGATAGTAAGTAACCAGATACAAGCCAATAAAAGAATAAGAGTAAACAAGAGAGTCGCTCACCTCAGTTTTCACGCACACAAGTGGAACAAAGTCTGAGGGGAGACGACTCTGAATCAATACTACGGGCTCTATACTACTGTACTACGAGTGTGCCTGATGTTATACTAAAATGGAAAATATGAAACCTAAGGTATGCAGTGTTGCACTGCAGAACAACATATATATTTGTGGAGGATGGAACCCTGAGCGGGTACTGAGACGACGCCCCAGGACTGCGGGTGCAGACATGGCACCACAACGGTGTCATCCGCCAACAATACTCACCCTAACATTATTATACATTGAAAGCTATGCCAAGACATGGCTCTCCATTTCCAATGCGAGGACAACTTTAAGTCCACGAGGCTGTACCCAGATTAGTGACTCGTTGCAGCTGGAATGGAGAAAGCGAACCTTGGCTGGAACCTGAGTGACCTCTATCCAGTCTTTGATTGTGTATACTTGTGGAGAACAATGCAAGAGTGGTTCAACCTGTGTTCAATTAGTGAGCAATGAAGATGTCAGTAAAATTTCTGACATACCTCAAGACAGCAACTTTTTCAAATTGAGGATAATATCCCGAGCATTGTATTCAACATCTATCAGTTCCATCCCGGTGCGTTTCATGGCTTCCTCGGGATGCAACTATTTCATTCATTCAAATTCCATTGAGTGTCATGAAACAGATGCACGTGAAGTTGGATCATCTAGTACCGGGAAAAGGGCGCTCGGCCACAGATATCGAGACACATCAGGTTGTAGGGCCCTGTCCTTGACTTTCTTCTTGCTGCCAACACCCAATGCTGTGAGCCTCGATGAAATGCCAGGCTGGAGTTTGAGAGAAGAAGTCAGATGAAAATGAGAAACTTGTCAGGGATGCCTACTGCATCGGTTGAGGTGGAGTTACCTGCTGATGCAGATAATTTCGTTTGGGTTGGCCGAACTTTTTTTTTGGTACACAAGATTGGACAACGCAGCGGAGGGAACATGTATAAATTTGAGTAGAATGCACGGTGTGTTAGGGGAATGAACAACGGGCATATCAAAAGGACGACGTGAAAAAGAAAAAAGCAGCAATAAGGAGAGAGTAGAAAAAGAAATGAGGACGACCAGGCTCGAACTCGCCTGCAGAGACTCAACATTACCGCGCTTGAAGAGAGCCTGCGGCACAACCTCTTCGGCGAAAGACCAATACATACGTATTCCTTACATACAGTATGTTATCAGTGTGGCAATAGCTGGCAAGAGCTCGGTTTATACTGTAAACAAACGCTGCTTCCCAGATTCGAGCGCGTGACCGTTTTCCGCAAAATTTCATCCGCGAACCAACAGCGCTTCGTATGCAACTGGATGGCTCCACAGCCAAAATCTGACCAAAATCTGACGTCAGTGGCTTTGTGGAGCCATTCACCCGCCAAATTTGCGCACGCCCCACAAGCCATCAAATGGTTCCAATGGCTTCTGCGCAAGCTTTCTATTTTGTCTGCTGAGTGTCTTTCTTTTTGGTTGGGCTCGCCTTTTCCTTCGTCGTACCGAACACTCTGGCTGAGGGAGAGAGGTACAGCTCCGGACTAGTACCGGCTCGACGATCTGCACTGCGTAAACCTCGATGGCGTTGCCCGCAGACGATCCCCGTTCGACTCGGGGTCAAGCCATCACGCATTTCCTCAACCTCTTTTGTCCTGTCGCGGATTCTTTCCCTGGATTTAGGTCTGCTCGTATTCGCCCATGGCCAGATACATTTAATTAAATTGCTGTACAGGACGCATCCGACATAAATGCGCAGGATGCATCCCCTGTACGCTCGCGGGGTCCTAGCAAGCGTTGGGGTGTAAGTACAGGTCGCTCCGAGTCCGCGCCTGAGTCACGTCCCTTCAATCTCCCCGGCCGGCCACTTGAAGGACGTCACTGTCCCCGCAATAAGACTCTGGAGGTATCTCACCCACCTCGGATTCGCACTCGGATGCAAGGTAATAATTATTTACTGTACATTCAAGTGTAACTTGACGGTACTTATCTTTCGAGCTCCGCAGGGACTTGTATCATTCCCAGATACTCGGCGCGTCGCGGCTTACCACCTAGCACTCGCGCCGCGGGGCCATTTGTGTTGTGAGTGAAGTGGGTGTAAATGTATTCACTTGGAGGTAACGGTGTACATGAGTACTACATACTGCGTATCTACAGTACGCACGTACGGTACGCGTCAGTGCGTCGGACATGCGCCCGCGAAGCCATGTCGGGACATGCGCGCGCCGAGCCACTGCAGCTCCCGGCGCGTGCACTATGGAGCTGGCGCAGGTTGAAGTTCAACAAGCCGTAGGTTTATTAATGCCTTTCAACCTATTTTGAGTTCATTTTAGGTTGATTAGATCTCAACCTATGGCGTAGGATGTATGTCAAACGCGTGCGGGAACGCGGAACGGCGCGCGAAATGTCACACTCCCCATGGCCCTTCGCATGAGAGCTCACGATTTCCAAGTCAGCAACCTGGCCATCCCTCGGATTATGACCGATACTTCGCCAACTTCGGCCTCCCTCCATCTTACGACCCAGACATATATCTTGGGCGAGTTCCTTGATTTAAATGTAACAGGGAGTCTTGTGCAATTGTGGTCGAACTAAATAAATCATCTCTCCAGTAACGAGGTCCAGAGATATCCAGGGACACTATAATACATAGCTTTGTTTAAGAGTAGTAGCGATATGGGTTCCCGCGTACAACATGCGCTCCGCGGTCCTAAGTTTGGCGTATGGGAAGCTGTCGGGAGTCTCGGGGATCTCGGGGGCCTCGGGTACAGTTGGGAACAATCAAACCCCACTTATTCCATAGCATGTGAACTGGCCATTTTTACATAAATCTGACACCAGATTCAGATCCGGAGGGCGAAAAGGAGCCCAAAAACATACCTCCGAAGTTTTTCCCACGAGCCGTTGTTTTTCTCAATATTTTGGGCCGGTTGAACGGAATTGTGTGTACCCCTTTTGGACCTTTGGAGGGCATTTACTAACAAATCTCACCCAAGTCACATATCCATACCTTTAGAACCGTTTATCAGCCAATAGAAGCCATACCTGAGATACAATTGCATTTTTACGCTGTTTTCGGATCAAATAATTGACACATCAAATCATTTTTTTGCGAAGGAACAGCTCGATAGAATTGGTTGCTTTTGCAGGGATCATGACAAGGTCACCAAAAAGAGTCGATTGGCGATTTTTTACGTTATTTTTGCGATTTTTTATGGCTTTTCTCAATATTTTGGGGTCAGTTTCGGATAAATCATTGATTTGAGAAATTTTGCTCGTGTCAATCTCTTCATTTGGGCCTTGATTCACATAGAAACTGCTTCGTAGGTTGCCCAACGGCATTCTCCGCCCCCGGCATTTAACTTTCCCACGCATTCCAAATAGGCGGGTTTTGATTGTCCCCAACCGTACCTCGGCGGTGAGCGTAAACGGGTTGAATCCTGGGACGTATCGTGTCAGGTGACATCCTCAAACCCACAATACAGCAGATCACTAGCACGGGATATATGTCTGCGTCGTACGATGGAGGGAGGCCGAAGTCGGCGAAGTATCAGTCATAATCCGAGGATGGCCAGGTTGCTGACTTGGAAATTGCGAGCTCTCATGCGAAGGGCCATGGGGAGTGGGAGATCGCCCGCCCTGCCTTTTTCTGTGGCTGGCAATAAACTGTGGAGGAGGTGAGAATGGAAGTGGAGGCTGGTTTCTCTCGTAGATCGGAGACGAGCTGTATAAATCCCTCGACTCACTCGTAGGAAGCTGTGGCTGTTGTAAAGGGCGGTTTCCGTGGTATATCGGTGTCGGGCTACTAAACTGCGATGGGTTATATTCTTGGTAATAGGTGGGCGCATAACTCGCTCTTGTCGATGCTCTGTAGCTTTGAGGGGACTGGTACCTGTACAGCCTTGGAATCGGTGTTGAGCGCGGAGGGGCATCCCGGGCTGATCTTCGTCGCCCTTGAGTTGGGGAGAGAGACTTGGCCTGTTCTTCACAAACAGCCATGTATTCGCACACGAGGCTCTTTGCGGCGCAACGCGCACAAGGTTTGGTTTCGTCGGCTGAAATACACTAACGAGTTGTGAATCAAAAGGGATCCCGGACCCCGTTCAATTGGCTCACCTTGATCTTTCATCTGCGGCAGTTGAGACAGGCGAGACAGGTTCGCTTGGTCGGCATGAGCCATGACATTGTCGAATCTAGTGGGCTATTGGCGTACATGTAGGCGGACATGTCCTGGGCAGAAGACTCGCAACGGGGCCGATCTTATAATTCTCGCTATTGTCTACTCTGTTGGTCTTGCACAGCACTTTCAACTGCGGATGAATTGATAGTTGGTAAAGGTGTCGTTCCTCTATACTTTAAACTGGCGAGCGAGCTTGATTTTTTGGTTCTAATTTAAGTGTTACTAAGGCCGGTTTGGCCGAGCACAGTTTGTCGAGTGGACGCGGACCCGAGCTCGAGCGCGGTCCGGACGATTTCAGGTCAACTGGTGCTACGGAGCTCTTTTAAGTTTGAAAGAAGCTCTGGGACAATCTTGGGCGATAAATTCCAATTCGTAGGATACGCAGCTTGATCCGCAGGGAACAGGACTATGTCCTGATCGAAAATTATTAGGTACGTCGAGACTCAGACAGGAGACAATTCGAAGGTTTCAGACTGCAGCGTGGGCTTGGTGAATAAGGCAGACACCCATCGTTTGGTGAAAAAGAAATTCCGAACCCAAGCCAAACATAATGATGTCGGTGATTACCATGCACAGCCACCACCGCACGCCTGCACCAAATAGCGACGTCCATCAGTCTCACTGTAAGAGATCCCTGTTCGACTCAGGCTCAAGCCATATGCTCTTGCGATGGGTATTTTTCTCGCCCTCTCTTCGCCTTATTCACCATCGCCGATAGCGTTGACATCATTTCGACGCATCAAGATTCACAGACTCGCGATTACTCTTTGTGAGTTCATGGGGTCGTCCTCACTTCCGTCCTCTTCAATTTGACCTGGGACAAAAAACATTTGCCCATATTGAAGGACCGCTCCTACTTAGTATCGGCTCGATGGCGTACGGTCCGCGTCTGCACCACATGAGCATTTTCTGCTGCTCGGATCCCTCATCAGTTCATATGTAAAATTGAGGAATGATAAAAGTGCATGTATTTCGCCCTCAGTGCTCTGCGCCTAGCATTTCGTCTCCTGGGACACGCGCAAGACGACGGATCTAGCGGGGTACACTCCCCACTCGATATCGGCCCGATAGCGGGGGAGGGCGGTCCGTGCCTTCAATAAAGGATTTGGTTGTCCTGAGGCCTTATATATCGGGCAGGCGATCCTGTCGGACTGGGCGTTGAGCACCAATGGATTCATGAGTTGTGGGATGCCACTTGACGCGATACGTCGCAAGATTCAACCCATTGAAGCTCACCGCCGAGGTACCCGAGATGGCCGAGTAGCCCGACAGCCCCGTACTATTTAGCCCCTGATGTGTCCACGGACCTTGATGTGGAATTATTCCTGATCCCGCCCGCATTTCAAGCCCGTTCCGCCCGGGAGAAAATCAGGGATGTGGATCCATGCTGTGGTAATCGTTGGATGAGATATTGGGTCAATATGAGCCCTACATCATACAAAACAAATGAAATGAAAGGTTTTGATGTGCTTTTCCCACGCCAAAACGCCTGCCAAAACCGATTCCACTTCTGGTTCCATAATCGGAAGGTTCGTATCTTCTACCACTCAAGTCCAATAATTCTGGAAATATTAGAGGGTATGAAAAATACATAGATATGCCTAAGTCCAGGTGCCGAGAGGAATCTGGCCTGAGGACAGAAAGTTATTACGCGAGATTAAACTCGTGGACACATGAGGGGCTAAAATAGTACGCCCAACTGGGGGCCATGTTGTACATGGAAACCCATAAGACTACTGCTCTTAACGGAGCTATGTAATTACAAGTATCCCTGGGCCTCGTTGTTTGAGTCATGATTCCGTCCGACCACGATCGCATAATACTTCAGGCGAGCACGGTCAACCTTGTTACGTAACGGGGATGTGCGCGGAAGCAAAAATTGGAATTATGGAAGTCGGTCAGGATATATGTCTGGGCCGTACGATGGAGGGAGGCCGAAGTTGGCAAAGTACCGATCATAATCCGAGGGATGGCCTGACGAACCAGGTTGCTGGCCTGGAAATCGCGAGCTCGCATGCGAAGGGTCATGGGGGTTGTGAGATCGCCCACCCCGCCTTTCGTTGTGGCTGCCAGAAAACTGTGTTGGGGATGAGAGTGGAAGTGGAGACTGGTTTCCCTCGTAGATCGGGGACGAGCTACTGGCCGCATACATCCCACCGTATTGATATGTATCGCTGGACCCGGCAGGAAACTGTGGATGAGGTGCGGGGCGGGTTTTGTGGCAAATCGACGTCGAGCTATCGGCCCCGTATTTGTATAGATCCCTCGACCCACTCACAGGAAGCTGTGGTTGTCGTGAAGGACGGTTTACGTGGTATATCTGTGTCGGGCTGCCAAACTGCGATGGGTTATATTCTTGGTAATAGGTGGGCGCATAACTTGGTGCGCTCGCCCTCGTCGATGCTATGTATCTTTGAGGGGACTGGGGCGTGTACGGCCTCGGAATCGGGGTCGAGTGCGGAGGGGCATCCCGGGCAGATCCTCGTCGCCCTTGAGTTGGGGAGAGAGACTTAGCCTGTTCTTCGGAGACAGCCATGTATTCGCACACGACATTTTTTGCGGCGCAGCGCGCGCAAGGCGTGTTTTCGTCAGCTGAAATACACTGACGAGTTGTCAATCAAAAGACATCCCGGACCCCGTTAAATTGGCTCACCTTGATCTTTCGTCTGCGGCAGTTGAGACAGGCGAGATAGGTTCTCTTAATATGAATGGTTGGAGTCACAGAGCTCGGAAATAGGGCTGGATGGTCGAGTTAAATGGCTGTAAAAGAGGGTACCGCCGGTTCGGACTGTGGCACGACCGGATTGCTCTAGGGATTGCCTCCAGCGCTTTCGGCGCGTTACTGCCGAGTTTGATTCAATCACGGATTCAACGAGTGAGTCAGGCTCGAAATACCCAGACACCCAACCACCGCCGCCGAGTCATTTCAGAAAACGGCAGGCGGAGACCGAATCTCTGTTGCGGTCCGAGCTCGTAATCACTGTTCAGCGCTGTTGAGTCATGGAGCTCCCCGACGCAGGAATTGATGAATGGCCTGATCGATGATCAAGAAATCCTATGGCGGGAAGATATGAGTCATTATGGCTGTAGCGTCTGTGAATGTCTTCCAGTCGAAGAGAGCACAATTGAACGGCATACATGGGTACAAGGCGACGATACACCTACGCCTTATCGGTTGCCTTTAAATGCTCCGTGCCTTTCCCCCATGGCACATTTACGCGATGGAAATGTCAACGCCAAGCCGCGAGGTAACTGAGAAGACTCCTTAGCACCGAACTTTGTGCAGGACGGTTTACTCTGCAAGTCGATGCGCAGTACGAATATCCTGAATCCCGCCTCTTCGTGGGCAAATCAGCTCCAGGCCCTGTGCAAGGTTGATGAATTCATCTGGAAAGCGCGTAGTTCACGCACGTTTCGCCCGCAGATCGAAGGTCAATTAAGAGTTATTTTGCCGCGGAATCGTTGTGGCGCAAAATGGAACCTGCACGGCCATATACCTATATCCATCAGCGATCCACGACGGCAAATTTTCGGGCGCACTGCCGCCAGGGTCGCGAGGCGCCGAAGGACATGAGAGCTGCGCCCAATACATCCTCCTGACGAATCGCTATAGGACCATCAACACAGGATAATTATGGGTGAGTTCAATGCAGCCGCAAGGAGGTCATCCGGCAGCTACACGTCCAGGTCAGCTCCAGGAGGGTCCCGTGGATGTTGGCCAGGAGCTCGGACCCCATGTGGGTCGAGTCAGCGCGGGCGCTGGAATTCGGAGGCAAATATATTCGGATGCCGGCGCATCACAATAAATTGCCGTTCTGCGAATTAAATTAATTCAAGAGTAATTCGGAACCGAACCCCTCCAGAAAGCTGTCTCAATATATGCGCAACTGATGTATTTGCCGCGCGTGACATCGCACTGCAGTCAGTAGCATCGCCGCCCATTCCATAGTGACGACAGTGAATCCGAGGGGATTCGCCACCGTATGAGGTGACCCTCTAAATTACTGGTCGAGTTTAGCACAAGACTCAGGATAGCATCCATATCGGCGTCTGATTCAATGGCATCGCCACCACAACTCCAACTTGAGTCCACACAGCTTCAACTTTTCGGGGTTCCGCAGCGCAGATTTCAGGAAGGAGTTGACAGGGTAAAGCCATGGGCTTGACGGAACAGATGTCAAGATCTTGCAGGGTCTTGCACGGGAGTTTGAGGCCAGGAGAGAGTCGGAGTCAAAGGAGAGCGTGAGTTTGATGGGCGGCACCGCGGAGTGGCCCGGGTGGCAGTGCCTCAAAATGTTCCACCTTCCGAGATAAGTGCGACGCGAGGTACGAGCGGCTTGCACTTATCAGAGGATAAGTAAAGAAGAGGCGGATCGGGAAAGTGGGACGTGACCCGTGACGAGGAGTGACCAGAAGAGTAGGACTAGGACTGCCCCAGTCCTATGGAGTAGGACTGAGTCCTATGGAATAGGACTCGCTGCCGTATTAGACAGCGGATGACAGTCGTCGCTTGAAATGACAATCATTGCTTGAATGACATGACAGAATGAGAGATATCGTGGGCATGCCGTACTTTCTCTGATAAAGAGGGAAGAGTGCTTTATGATTATTCGGACTGATCCGAGTCAGCTTCCTCTTCTTGAAGATACATACTCATACTTCTTTTAAGTAAATATGTGTACTCGGACCACCGCCCTGCCCCGCCGTCTAAGCCCTTTGCCAAATAAGCCCCACTCGACGCCATCAGCTTGATGCGCTCCCGGCGTCAGTGATGAACATTTTCGGCACACTTTGCCTCAAGAGGTGGCAGATCGGGCGGATCGACACACTAGTGATGCCACGTGAGTTGATGTGATGGCAAACAAGACCAGGTCCTTGCAAGAGCCTGAGAGCATAATAAATTCATTTGAACGCCCAGTATGCTTGTAAGAGTTGCCTGGAATGCTCAAGAATAGGTAGATTTTTTTTCCGAGGGACAAACTAAGAACATTCGGATTTGTGTCCCAATTTGGATGCGACCATCTTTTCCACTGTAAATCACTTCCTAAACTGTGGAACCTGTTTAATTTTTGGTATAAGCGCTATATGTTGAATGAATTGTTACTCTGAATTTTTCTGAGTGGCAGAGACTGGTGCAATATGGTGAACTGAAGAAAAGACTTGCTTATTGATATTTGTGGTGGGTGGGTCTGCACGTGCGTTGATGAGTGTGTCGATCCGCCCGATCTGACACCCCTTGCTTTGCCTTGCTCTCTCCTGTACTTCTTCCGCACTTCCTTTGCCGCTTTTCACGCTCGGTGCACTCGAAGCGCTGCATCACCAGTCACCGCTTATTGCTGAGTGTCTGCACAGAAAGTCGAGTAAGTAGAGCACAAGGCTTACCTGCAGAACACATTGAGGGTATATATTTGTGCGCGAGCGGCGACAGGAGATTGTACAAGTTCCTGAGAATATATTCGCACCGTAGAATTGCGGAAGCAGGACTGTTGAAAAATCCATTAGTGTGAACCATCCGATTGTGCGAGGAAAGCGACGTGGATAGCTCTGTCAGTATGTCTAAAAGAGATGTCTCGTGAACTTGAAGAGACTGAGCGATTGAAGCCCTGTGAAAAATGAAACATGAATAAAAATGCGAAATAATGGAGAGTTGAAGACTTGAGGGGAATGTAAGTTTCCGCTGAGCCGAGAACATCTCGATGAAACAAGATGGATTGGAGAATTATAAGCAAACGTATCGGCATTTCAACTTGACGAGTCGAAGTCATTGCAACTTACCCATTTGCAAACAGCAGATAAGGGGTTCATGAGTGAGAGCGCCGTAGTAAAAGTCGAGGGTGATGGAAATTACTTCGACTCCGACAGAATGGGAATTTTGACCCCCGTGATTAGCTGGAAGGGAAGGGTATGAAAGGAATGAAAATGCGAAGTTACTGTAAGCAGCCCAACTCGGATGCCCCTCAATGTATGTACCTTGGAGGTATACATACAAGACAATATGAATAGATCCACACCATCCTGGCATTATCCGGATGTGATCTCAACACTGTAGAGAAGAAAATCAGAATGAGAGCAGCTAGCTGCTCGAATGAAACAAGACTCAAGTTTAAGGGCCAGAGCCTGGCGAAAGATACATAGATCTAATTGCAGTATGATGATATAATGATTTTAGGGGGCCCGACGTTGAGGACACTCTATGCAGTGACGTGTGCAGGCAAGCGAGAGAACTAAAACCAGGGCCAAAACCAAAGATTTGAAGCTGGTACGGCCTTAGAGGCTAGTCTTGGGCCACTGTCAAATAAACTGTTTACCTTGACCCAGAACTTCATTCTTTTACACTGTCTGTAGTTGTTATAGTACTAAGGTGGCGACAAGTTGAATCAAAGTTTCTTATTTTGGTCGAGCCCCTGAGTCACGTGTTCAACCTGCGTGCCGAAGCATGCGATCTTGCCGACGCCGTCTCGAGCGCGACGTCGCAAGCGTGAGCCGGAGGTGAATCCTGCAAATGAAGTTGAAGGGAAGCGAAGTCGAACAGCATCGAGGCGCGCAAGGAGTGAAGAAATTCTGCAAGATAAGATTAGATAGTGTATGTAACATTACTTCATCGATGTCGAGAATATACACGCGAGAATTAGCGAGAATGATCATGTTAAGCGATTGAACGTAACAATCGGCCGAGATAATGGGACTGAATCCTATTCCATTGGACTGAGTCCTATTTCATAGGACTGGGGCAGTCCTAGTCCTATTCTTCTGGTATATACTCACCCGTGACGGTCACTACTTTCTCGCTCTGTCGCGTACCACGACGCGATTCGCGATTTCTTTCTGTTCCCCGCTGTACTCTTATACATACCTCTGTACATCGACGAGGAGTACCAGCATGTCCCCCTCCATGCACGAGTCAGCCTGAAACCCAGCAAACGACTTTGACAAGAATCAGCCGAGTTTTTACTAGGGATCGTCACCGTCCGTCCCGGCCGACGGACGGCACCAAAGCCGGCCGTCCAGTGGACCGTCCGTCGACGATACGGTAGAGCAGCATCTCTCGCGATGCTCGACGGGACGGGACGGTGGACGGGACGGCCGTCGACGGTGGACGGACGGTCAGTCAGCAGGTAAGTTCAGGGCTCAAGCCCGTATGAAATTAAGGCATGAAATGTAGCGTAAGTATAGCTTTACTTACCCGGCATGACATTTTTCCGGTCCAAGCTCGGTCAATTGAACCCTTGGGTCACTTCTCGACTCGTTGAGCTATGATGCCGTCATCACCTCGAACTTCCTAGAATGGTAACTTACCTTACGTGCAGCGGGCGTGGCGCCGTATGCGCGGTGTTCAGCAGCGCGTAAATGCTGTTCGCACGTCCGTTTAGATCCGGGTGTCAAGGGCGTCAAGAGAAACCACCTAGTGTGTATTCTGCTGTGCCAAGAAACAGAAGCGAACACACACCTGGCGACCAACTGGTCTCGATAGTCCACACAAGCATTACTTCCTTCAGGCACTTCATCTGGGGGTATCAAAATAACTGGGGACTATATCCGCTCACTAACACAGGGTATGAGTCACTGACAGCGCGAAATTAAGTAGCACCTCACCTAACATCCGTCCGTCCTCCCGTCCTCTGGTGGACGGGACGGCCGTCCTCCCTGCCGTTCGTCGACGGGACGGTGGGCTCGAACGACGTTCGATCCAAGGACGGGACGGGACGGTTGTCCGTCCGTCCGTCCGCCCAACCGTCCTGGACGGGTACGGTGACGATACCTAGTTTTTACATCTCAGTTCTCGACAACGACAGAAGAGCTCCGCGCAGAAGTTGAACGGTCGATGCCCTTACATCTCCTGGACCGCTCGGCACGCCATCTTCTTCAGCAGAGCAAGACCAGCCCGTGCCCATACGGCGCACGACGGTCGCTGTTTACGCGGCAGCGACATCGGAGATGGGAGACGGAGGCTACTAGCGAGGGGAGACCTCATGCGGCCGATAGTGAGCCCAGTGACACGTTCTCTCTTTCTTTCCCGGGCCCGATTCCGTCCCCTTTCCTTTGCTTTCCCTTTTCCCTTTTCCCTTTTTCTTCCTGTGATACGGCAAGGCCTACCGACCACCCCGAGAACCCAGCACGTAGAGCGATACTCCTGCTGCTGCGGCCCTCAATGGAGTCGTCGAACGGACAGATTGCGTCGCAGTCTTTCTTCGTCAGGCCGATGTGTTTCACCCTGGCTGCGCGCTCGAGCTCCAGTTGTCCACGCTGCTCGCAGCATACTTACACACTTTCCTTTTTCCCTTACGTTGTGGCCTTTGGCCCTTGTCCAGCACTCTTCGGAGCTGTAGACGTCTGTGCGACCCTCTTATACTCGACATGACGGCGCGCTGCAGATACGTTTGGCCCCGTGGCCTTCGATGTTCCGTCTCGTTGGGTACGGTAAAAATGACGCGGAGTGACGCGGACCGGCGCGGACTGACGCGGATTGACGCGGCACTGACGCGGCGGTGGCTGTGTCATTGACGCGGGATCGGCGCGCCGCGCATAACTACTCAACAGCTGCTCTTCATGGCTAAAATCAAGTTGGGGAATCAGTTTCTTGCTCCAATACATCGTGTTGACACAAAAAAACCCCACTCAAAATTTCCTCAGATGTCAGTACTTGGTCGGTATTTGAGCTGTACAAAATTACAAATCCCTTACTACAATGGATTTTGGTTATGTATCTGGACAAAGAAAGCACAGACCATTCAGAAGAAAACTATCCACTAATCAGTCATTCAAAGAACCGCCTGTGGTTTGTGTACAGAATGTGGAATGGTTGAACAAAATGAAATTGGATGTGACACGGCATCTTATACAGCCCCGCGGCAGTGCGGTGCTCGACGCGGTTTTACCTACACCTCCGCAGCTGCACTGTTGTCGCAGATATCTGACTTGAATAGTGGTCTGAGCATCATTATGTAGTAAAGTGGGGCAATGCACGTTGGCGAAAGAATTGAAATAATTCTTGATGATGGGCCGCGTCAATACCCTGATAGAACTCTCATACTTATTCTTTCCAGCTGTTTTTGAGGTACCGAATCTTTTCTGACTGCAGCTGTTTGAACCAACATTACTGTGTTACTGTGCACTGTGTTGCTCTCGCTCAACTCTGGTTCAAACTTCCCATGGCGGAACTATACAGACCTCCAGTCGCGTGTTATTACCTTCACTGATCCTGCCATAGATTGATGCTGAGTTGGCACGTGGTAAAGTCGGAGTACATTGGTGCAGAATTTGCAAGAGTGAATGTAGGACTTCGGCAGCCCAGCTTGACAAAAGGAAAGATTGTGTTTGCTCTGGAGTTTGAGGTCGATTGTTTGATATCGGCCGAGACCACAACGCAGGTTTTAAGGGGACTTTTGAGTAACTATCTTCAGACATTTGGTGTGGGTATTCAACCGTGGTTCCACGTCTGGTGATTCAACTTAGCGCAAGTACAAGTACGAGCAGTCCAAGCACCTCCTTCTCATTTTACTATTTTGAATTGGAACCAGGTCAGGCTGATCAGTATAGAATGGTGGCGCGTCATGACGCGGCACAGTTGCAGCGGACCAGAGGAACAGTAAGTCCACAATCCCGAATACAACAATCACCAGCGAGCCTGAATCAGCATCCCAGAAGATATCTTGTTCGGGGTGAGGCCGGAGAGTGGAGGGACGATCTCCGAGACTGACCTTCCACGGATCTGACATTGAATGGAAAGACCAAGACCGGAAATTCCTGGTAGCTGATCAAAATTGCATGTAATCTTCTCGGAGTGCTCCTGGGAACCGGCTTCATGGCACTCTCATTTGGATGCAATGCCTTGCTTGTGGCTGGAGGGCAAACTGTGGAAGTACCAAATTGGACCTGTTTGGTGCTTCAAATGGGAATACAGACTCATACCCAGTGTTTCCTGAGCGCAAAAAGACCTGACTCGCGAGGCATCATCGTGCCCGGCCTGATCTTGAAGCATCGCTGCTGCTCCGAGACGTCGATTAAAAAAGGTGTTCAACCGTGAGAACATACTCTGCAGGCTTCTATTCAAATATTCACGTGGACAGGAGCGCTCCCATGCTGCAGGGGTGCGCTATGGCACCCCAATTAATGTCGAATCATTCTTCCTGGGATGTCGCAGTGGCATTAATACGCTCTACAGAAGTTCAGCTTTGCTGGATTTTTCA
Source organism: Mycena vulgaris (assembly GCA_029204335.1). Classification (NCBI taxonomy): domain Eukaryota; kingdom Fungi; phylum Basidiomycota; class Agaricomycetes; order Agaricales; family Mycenaceae; genus Mycena; species Mycena vulgaris. Next base: position 151,350 of record JARGYA010000296.1, on the reverse strand, counting down.
ACATCTTACCGGTAATCGCCACATAGAGGCGCCGTTATATCTGCTCTGGGCGGGGCTTTCAAGCGAGCAATAGATTCCAGCATTGACACTATTGTTTTGAACAACTGTGGGAGTTTCATTGACGTGCACGACGTATGCTCACTACCTCCAGAAGTAAAGCCATTGAGCTAAAACTTCTCAGCGAATGTACGGTTGGCTCAACTCTAATGCTATTTACTGTGAATAGTCATCACAGGAATGGACAGACTTATCGAACCTGCCCACTATTGCCGAGGGGACAAAAATTAAGTGTATTAGGGGAGGAGGACCATTGGGTACTAAAGCATTATTGCATGACAACATCTTCAGTTCCATTGAGGGCCGCAGACGGGATTATTGGCCAATTTATTTTGAGTTGGCACGACTTTTGGTGAGGTGTGGAATTAAATGGGCATTTTACCCTTGTCCCGGGTAATAAATACTCGACCTATGCTTGCTATCCCTTTATTGACTGACACACAGTGACGCGGTGTTGATGCGGCAGTGACGCGCACTGACGCGGCACTGCCGCGCATTGACGCGGCGTTGACGCGGCACCGGCGCGCATTGACGCGGTAGCAACGCGCAACTGACGCGGAGTTGGCGCGGCAAGTTCGACTTCATGTGTCGTTTATTTGCCTTCAAAATGAGATCTCAGTAAAGCATTGTAAATCCCTACAATAAACAACCTTTTACAACACAGTCTGGTGCCCGAGAAACCCCCAAACACATACTGATCACATAAAAACTGGAGATTTGGGCCCTTTATTACCTATTACACACTGTATTAATCTCAAATAGTCGAAGGCAGTCTTGAGGACACTCATTTGGGTTGCTGTAGATGCGAAGTAAGATATTTTCATGTGGCTTAGTCGGGCTTAGTCGGGCTTAGGTATTGCCGCGTCAGTGCCGCGTCAGTCCGCGTCAGTGCGCGCCGCTCCGCGTCATTTTCTCCTGACCCCGTCTCGTTGCATCCACCTTTCCTTTGCCTCAATGGCACCTTTTCTTTTTTCCTCCTCTTTCCGAATTCGAGGCGCATACATGCGCTTTTCTGCGCATCCGCGCGCTGTTTCCCTGTGTTTCTCCGCGGTCGCATTCGCCCACGCCTACTACGGCTATATCTTAGCCTCCAATATTCAGTGGCTGCCTCTGCCCACGCGCGCCGCTATCACCCTCGCGATGTGCGCGCGGGAAAAACCGCGGAATCTCCCTATGCCACGTTTGATATTTGGCCAGGACGCCGTGTCCTTTCTCGACGGCTCTGGCACACACCCCTCACCGTGACCCATACCCTTACCCCCTACCTTACCGACCGGCGCGCACTCGTCGCCGCCATGTCTCTTACATGACACGCGCTAAAATCGGCAAGCTTTGCTGTTCTCGCGTCCACGCGTCCACCTTCGCAGTGCCCGGCGCCGATCTTCCGACGCCCTCACCATACCGTACCCTACCTTACCGACCGGCGCGAGTCGACGCCGCGTCTCCTACTCTGTGGGCGCTTAAGATCGGCCTTGCCGTTCTAGCGTCCATGCGCCCACCTTTGCGGTGCTCGGCGCCGACCTTCCGAGGCCCTCACCAACCGGCGGGCTCTCCCTGCGAGTTGCCGCCGCATTCTCCTTACCTTACGGGCGCAAAGACCGACAAGCTCCGTCGTCTTTGCCGCCCATGTGCTCACCTTCGCGGTGCTCGGTCACGGCCTTCCGAGGCTTTTACTTACCCTACCTTACCGACCGGCGTGCTCTCCCCGCGAGTCGCCGCCGCGTTTTCCTACCTACGGCCGCTAAGATCGGCAAGCCTTGCCGGTTTTGGCGCCCAAGTGCCCACTTTTGCGGTGCTACACCACGATCTTTCCGAGGTCCTTACCCTACCTTATCCCGACCATACCCCACTTCGATTTTGTCCTACTACCTAACAATGAACACCGGCTACGTGCCCGCTACCGTTCGCTTACTATGCACGGCTACGCCCTCTCTCTGTCCCGGTTCCTTTTCGGACGCCCGCCGTCTCTCTTGGCGGCTGTTCCTCCGCTCCTTTGACGCTGTCCCCGTCGCCGCTGCCGCGTCCTTTTTTCCGCACCTCGCCTCCCGTGGCTGCCCTCACTCTCTTATTCGCTCCGCCTCCCTATGCTTACACGCGCTTTTTTCTGGCCTTCCTCGCGATTGCGCTTACCCGCCAGAAATTCAATCCTTCGCAAAGCACTTTGTGCTGCCACGTTGCGAGCTTTGCCACCCGGTACCGGTCATCGACGCGACGCTGCTGCCCTGTTCTTTTCCCGCTACTGCCCCATTCAGTGCTTTCCGTCTAGCTGTCGATCCTCCCGCTGCCGGTCGCGCTGCCATTTATTGCAATTCCTCGCGCGCACCTTTTTCCCCTATGCGCAACTTAATCACCCACTACGCCCGTCACCCTCGGTTGTATGCTCCCTGCTGCCGCGTTTCGGCGCCGTCTAACCTGCGATTGTCGCCGATGCTTGCGCATCGATCCCCTGCTGTCTTCCCATGACTTTTCTTCACTTGCAGCGCGACGGCACTGGTTCACGTTCTCCGGGCTCGTCCGCTCTCGCCCATCGGCACCTTCCGGACGGCGCCCATGCTGTTAACGAATCGCTGCTCCCGCTTTCGGCACACACAGCATCCATTTCTCTTGTCTTCAAGACTTGCACCAGACCTCTCGGATGCCGTCCAGCCTTATCCTTACCGGAGCGCTCGTCCGACGAGACTTGCACTTACTGTTACCCTCACACATTCACTTGATCATGCCCTGACCCTTACGCGCGCGCCTGACGAGGCATTTTCCTAACCGTTGCTTATGCACGTGCCGGACGAGGTACCTGTGCTTACTCTTACCTTCCCTTACGCGTCCCCGACGAGCCATTACCTTACCCTTACCCTTACGCTTGCGCCCGACCCAGACTCTTACCCCTACGTCTCTGCTCGACAACCCGCCCGCCTGCCGTGGCCATTATACCTTGCTTACATCCACGCGCCTGAAGAGGCACTTACCCTTACCTATCCTGCACAGACCGGGTGTACTTTACATGCTACTGGCGTCCCTCGCCTGCTCCCCCTTTCTCTCAAAAATTCAATCTTTTTCACTAATCATGCACGATCTCCTCTACCCTCACGCGCTCTTCATGTCGAAGCTTCCGCACCTGGATCGATTGGCATCCGAGCCTCGTACTACGTTGCCTACCCCTACGCAGATTTACGCGTGACGGTTTGTCATGTTTTTCTTACCATGACCCACGGAGGGTGGATATATCATCATCCTTCCTTTCCCGCCACCGCCCTCGATCTTGATTCCTCTCCACCGATCACCTCGGCGGTCCCACCACTCGCGGTGCCCCACAGTGTGCCGCGCCCGTTGCGCTCCCGGCCCAGCTTTGATTTTCCTCCGGATCACTACCACGTCGACGTCCTGCAAGTTCGCTACGTACCGCGTCAATCTCAGGCTCACTTTCCAGCTCCGAAATTTCAATCACACCGGACAGAGTTTCTTACGCGTCGACCCTGAACCACTGTCATTTGCTCGCATCAGCTGGTAGCGCAGGCACGCGCCTCGTCGCCTCGGACTCGGGGCTCGCTGAAGTGCGCGAAACACATGACCGCTCTGGACCTCATCTTCCTTCGGAGAACGGCGTCGCGCTGGATCACCGTGGTGTCCCTCGACCTCCTGGAACCCGAGGGCTGCGAGGCCGAACACAAAATCCAAACAACGAACATTGGCTACTCGTCCTTGACGAACACCGCCGGTACGCGCGGGAATTCCCGTTAGGCCCAGAACACGATGCCACTTTCCGCCAAAATTCCCCATCAGAGGTTGTAAAGTAAATGCTTAACGCCTCTCCGCCGTCTTCTACCGTGTCATCACTCCTTCTCTGTGGTCCGCACACCCTCTTGGAGTGTGTACACTTCTTGGACGCTGTCACGCTCACAGCCGCGCTGGACGGATGCCTGGTTCTCCTAGATTTGCGACAGTGATTCCAGGCCGTTGCCTTCGAGTCGAAGAGCTCACCTTTCCTGATCCCAACACGACCACGTCTCGCACCATTCACAAAGCAACAACCTTTTCCTCGCTTATACTCTATCACCTCCATGCTCCCTGACGGCGACTACGATCCCTACCCATTCCGAGCCCACACGAAGCACTTTGTTTTTAACATGCTCGCTTCCCCCATTCCTGGTTCGCCTTCAATTCCGCTGCGCCGCCGCCAGATATTTTTCGGGCCGTTGCTCCCGTATCGGCGGCTCAACCGGCTCTCTGCTCACAGGTTCAAGTTCCCTCGCGAATCCACGAAGAGGATCAGATCGCGAAGGTTGTGGAAGCCTCCGAGCCTCCCCGTGCCCCGGATTACTTCACGCTTCACAGCGCTGACGACGAGACCCTACCCTGACCTTACAATTGCTCTTACGGCTTACATTCTTCTTACATCGTCTCTCTTACTCCTCTTTCCAATCTTACGGATTCTCCTCTACGTTCCGCGTTTTCCATCCCGACGCTCGACCTCCGTGTGGGGAAGCCGTCGGCGCGCCTTCGGCGCGTCGCCAACTATTTATGAGCTCTCGCTCTGGGTTGGTAGAGTTGGCTCCGCGCCTTCGGTCCGCCCAGCCGTCTCCCCCGGGAGGACTCTTCTTGCGCTCAGAGCCGCCCTCTCGCGCTCGCCTCCATTTCCCCTCGCGGCGGCGCGGAGCGCGACCTCAGTCGCCTCCCAGCAGCCCGCCGCAGGCGGAGCGAGCCGAGAGCCTTCGGCTCTTCCCCCCCACACGCTATATCTCAATCAACGTGAGTGATGGGATATCGCATGTTGTCTCTCTCTCTCCTGACTCACACGGCTCGAGAGAGCCTCCTTCACTTATCGCGCTGGGTTTTGAATACAGGGTTGCCGCTACTGTAGCTTATACATTTGCTTCTTACTCCGTAAATGCAGCCGAACCCGATTTTAAGTATCTATTACGCCAGTTAGTGCACCAGACCCTCAACCCGGACTTCGACTCCGATGTCGTCGATTTTTTTGTCCGCCAGAAGTTGAGTCCTTCAACATGGTGAAAGATTCGAAATGATCATTATATTGCTACGCCTACACAGAGCCAATCTAGATACAACTGTCTATAAGCATTCAAAATCAACTGGTTCTACCACAGCGGCACAACCCTCCTGCATATTCGGCCTCTGCTGAATTACGCCGTCGACCACTTGCGACGTCCTCAAAAGCTACAGGTCCCATTCGTACGATGGGGGAAAGCCAAAGTTGGCAAAATATCGAGCATAATCGGAGGGATAGTTGGGTTGGGTTGGTAATACCGAGCTCGGAGGAAATACCCGACTTTGAAGACTGCCGTGATGGGTCCAGTGGTCCGAATCACCAACAGTACTGGACCCACTGGGAATTTCCGTTTGAGCTTGAGAATATCCTCCTTGATAGCCTGGCGTCGGAGTACTGATTGCATTGACACAACGGTGCAGGTATCGATCACTAGAGCCGCCAGTGAGAAATGGTAGAGCTTGAGGGCGTGTTCCTTGATAAGCTGATGTCGCGCCACTGAGGGGGTATAGAGTACTGGAGCCGCCGACGGGAAATTGTAGTTGAGGTAGAGGATCGTGTCTGCGGTATATCGGCCTTGCGCTACTTGGTGTATTGATTTCGTCATAGTCGGAGGGACCGCTGTACCCGCTCGTAAAGAATTGAGGTTGATGTTGAGACCGTTCTCCCGGATGGATTGATGTTGATGTGCTGTCTTGGTAGCAGGTCGGCCCATCACTTTGCGGGGTCCTTGAGTGCGATCCTACATAGCTTTGAGGAGACTGGGGCATGGATGAAACCTGTGGCGACGCCGGATTTGCATTCTTTGAAGACCTCCGTTGTCCTTGCCTGTCCCGCTCTTCAGCGACAGCCAGGTATTCACATACCAATCCCCGTCTGGAGCAGCGCTCACACGGTGTGTTTTCGTCACCGGAAAGACACTGAAGATGGTAAGGCGGTATCCTGGGCAAATGATATCAGATACTCACCTTGATCTTTCGTTTGCGGCAGCGTAGGCAGGCTAGATAGGTCCTTCTGGCGCGCTGGAACAATGGTATCGTCGCATATGGCGGGGTGTGGGGGTACATGGTGAGGAGTGTTGGGTAACAGCCTCAGCATGGGATCCATTTTATATTCGAACTCGGAGTGCGGGTAAGAGCTGCGAACATATTTCCGGTGGCGTATCTAAAATAGAACCATTGAATGGAGTCACCTTTTGATCCGTGGATGCATTCATTTCAATGCGCGCAGCCAGAAAAGCTAAACCAGCTTGGACCCTGTACTGCAGTCAAAATGCGTGGCTCTATGTGGATTCCAAGGTTAAATTGGCTGAACCTGCCGCCGTAGAAAGCGCACACAGGCTCTTAAGATGGCGTTGTCGAGCAGTGTTGAGTCAGATGGCTGTGCGGATCCAGTTGCCATCCTTCCGAGTGCAACATTCCAGCGCCGCCTGGAGTCACCTTCAGAACAGCCAGCCGCCGGTGCCGACCACCGCGCCCGAGTCATGGTTGTGTCTTCGGTGAGTTCGGAGTGTCAAGCGACAATCACGGATCAGCTCGGCAGCAAAGCCGGTGCCTATTCGGCACCGCCGTCGCACACCCGGGCAGTACGGCCCGCGACCCGGTGCATGCTGAGGCGCACGCGGAATTCGAAATGGTTCTCGGCCGCCCGCGCGGCGCGTGGAGATTTGATGACAGTGTCGGTTTTTGTGGAATACCACAGCTCGGCCGTGCTGGTGTGCCTCGGCTAGCGTCGGCTCCGGACGCAGCGTCAAACAACGGTAAGCAGAAATCGAGGAGCACCACTCCCATCAAAACGACTCTCTTTAAATGGTTTCCATCTTGGACTGGGTCTGTTTCCTCAAAACGATGGTACGTACGCAGATCTCAAGGCCTCAATCAATCCTGACTCTGTTCCAGATTCGCCAGTGATTTCGTGGAGCGTTGAACTGTGACTTGAACTCAAGTCAATGACTCGAGTCAATGTTCTTTCAACATCGCAATCGAGGCAAGTCCTATTCACTATCATCTCATCTACATTAGCACACCATCGCTTCGAAGGATCGAGGTCGAGCGTCCTATGCCTTCATACTTCTCATGCTTTCAATCAGGGCTGACCTATACCTTGATTTTTCAGCACTTGCGTGTTCAATCCAATCCCATTCTCAACGGCTTTCTTGTTCAATTGAGAGGTAAGCAAGGTCCCCAGTCTTCTTCATTTTCTGCGCGCTGACTTGGCTTCAAGGAAAGCTGGGCGGCGGTTCCGATTCAAGATCAAAGGACGAGCCGAGTTCAACCGCAGGTCACGGAAAAACGAAATCTATTGAAGAAATGAGGAAAACAAGTTCCGATCCGCTGCCAACGCAGGGTCCCGCGCTGAGAACGCAGCGGTGCGCCGCGCGCAAGCGCGAGGACGGGTGCTTACTCGGGACTCGCGCACACTCCCGCGAGCGCGTTTGCGGCGAGCAGAGGGACTTGCCGCTGGCGCTGCTGCCTCCGGGAACACCTCGCACGAGTAGCAGCACGCCACCGGCAGGACATGCGCGCGCGCGCAGCGACCGAGATTTGGGGTCTCCCCGCGCGCGCTGGCTGCACCGCCCTGCGCCGCGCTCCCCTTCGTACCTGTATCCCCGAGCGCCCCGCGCCGCACTCCTCGTCCTCGCACCACCGCCGCCCTGCGCACCAATGTCCCGCATCCCCGCGAACACTGGAACTTGGCGCATTCCCGCGAGCGCTCCCCGCAACGCCCACACCATGTTCCTCCTCGTACTTGCACCCTCGAACGCCGCGTGAGCATCGCCCGCCGCCCGAGCACGAGGAGTCGGTGCTGCGCCTCGCCGTGGGTCTCCCCGCACGCGCAGCCGCTCGCCGGAACGCCGGCGCCGCACTCCTCGCCCTCGCACCTCACCTGCGAGTGCTCGTTGCAACGCCCACACCGTTCCCTACGCCACGATGGCCTCGTACCCGTACCCCCGAGCGCCCGGCGCACGCCTCGCTGACCACATTCCCCCGCCGCATCCCCGCGAGCACGAAGACTCGATGTCTCCCTCGCCGCGCGCCTCCCCGTACGCGCACGCACACGCCGTGCTCCTGGCTGACCCTCGCAACTGCACCCCCCGAACGCCCTCTGCCACATCCCGTAGCGCATCGCCGCGTGTACGGGGACACGAGGCCTCCGCTCAGTTTCTTCCCACGGTCATCTCCAAAACAGGCAATTTTCAGAGGCTTAGAAAAGCCATGATTGTGGGTGAATTGCCATATTTAAAAAATTGGAAAAATGTCAAGAAGTCTTATGTTTAGCCATATTTCATGTCTACAAGTTGTCTGGGGTCACCAGGTGGCCCCAATGTGGTCAACACTGTGGTGCACATTTAATGAGCACCACTGTAATTTCCATAATGTGCGGTAGAGCAGCGGGACGCCCCACTAGTGCGCAGCGACGCTATCTCAGTCAATGAGGCACAACCCCTTGCTGGTATCGGCTCGATGGCGGATGATCCGCCTCTGCCCTGGGTAACAAGATTGGGTTTACAGAAGATCCCCGTTCGACTCGGGGTCGAGCCGCTAATAACTAGGTCATCCACTTTTTTTTTTGGTCGTGCTGTCCCTTTTTCCTTGGTCTCATCTATCCCATGCCGATGAAAGGACCGCGGAAGCGAGATTCGAACCACGGACCGCAGCACCAGGACCAAATTAACGGCGACCACGGGGCATGCCACTCCACTAACTGACTGTTAAGGGCAGCCAAAATATTGGCATGATAAAACCAGGCTGTTTAAGGAAACCAACACTGAGGGAAAGGTTATCTGGTTGGGCAAGAAATCATCTTCAAAAAGGAAACATAGAGAGTAGGAAGCATACGCAATTGGGGCAAAATGAATGGTTAGAAATTAGTCGATGGACATGATGTAATGGCGGCAGTTTTTGGTTACTATTACTCCCTGGTAGTGTAGTGGCCAAGTTAGTGTACCGATAATTTGCTGCATTCTGTGGCATGACAGCAGGCTGGTTCAAATCCTGCTGTTGCCATTCGTTTTGTTGAACCGATTAATCTGCGCAAGATTAATCTGGGGACAATTAAATCTTTTGTCTCAGATTAATCTTGAAATATTAATCCTCCGCGTCTCAGGGTCACTGATATAAGCCACTACGGCCTGTAACATACAGCAGCTTGTGTGAAAATTTCAATTTTCCAGGTCAGTAACTTGTGTCAGAATTAAATCACAGCTGCTGCAACCGTTGCAGAGAGATCCAACGCCCCTGTGGCGGTGGGTACTTTTCCCTCACCAACCTGCATGGCAGTTGATCAAGCTTCCATGCCCGCCTACTATCGGCTCGATGGCGGACGGTCCGCATCCACACAGCCTATGCAGATCTCAAGGCCGTTGCGCAGAAGATCCCCGTTCGACTCGGGGTCGGGCCATTGACTGGAAAATATTGTTTTTTGTTGGTCGCGCGTTTCTTTTCCTCACGTGCCCTTGGATTTAGATTACAGCTCTTCGCGGCACTTAGGGCGCGAGCCCCCCCCCCCCCCTTTTCAGGCACTTTTTGATTGTTCTCAACTCTCCGGCCTGCACTCAGTTCTCAACCGTTTCCCTGGGGAGTATAATTAATCGATTCGCATTGTAACCGCGCAGCGATGTGTCTACTCGGATTTTACATATACCCAGAGGGACCACGTTCTGAGCCGCAAAGTGAGCTTTATCTTGGTCATCTTTCGGTGTTTCCCGCGGGAATAGAACCATTCGATCCGGATCGAAAATACGGAGCGACCTATAACCTCAGATTTGCAGGAGAGGTTCAACACCCCAGATGATGGCGCCAAGCATCTTTCAGTACTTCCCACCGAGGTTCTACTCCCTACCTGTACCGGCTCGATGGCGGACGGTCCGCGTCTGCACTACATACATGGTACATCGCGAGGTGCCGCAGAAGATCCCCGTTTGACTCGGGGTCGAGTCATGGCTACCTGTAACTACATAATTTTTCTTGCGCCGCCCTTCGCCTTCTACATTCTACTTGACAGCTTCTCTTTAAAAAAACACCAGACTAATGCAGGGAAGCGGCCGGAGAGCACTTCGGACCTCCCCCACAGTGTGGGATGTCACCAGTACAGTCAGTCCTCGGGCCTGTGCCCCTATGAGGCCGTGTTTCGATGGTCGGCGCTAATCCGGCGCTTAAATCGATCATCGGGTTTCTACGCGTTTGTCTCAACGTCGTCACAGTCCAACGCTGTCGCTGATATTTTTTTACACTCCTCCGGAGTCCAGCTGTGCTGTTGGGTCACATTAAAATATTAAGCCATTGAAAATGCCACTGATTAAATTTACTTCCCAGTCGGAAATGCAGCAACATCTGCTTCGACGATTTTGTTTGGTAAGTTTCCCTTTTTCTACAATGTTTGGTTTTTTCTTACAACAGCATGCAGAGACTGCCATGTACAGACGGCGATGTTCATTGCCGTATCGCCTATGTTTCTGCCGTCACAGCTCGGGTTAATTCACGTCGTTTTCCTCCCCCGCCACATGTATATATACTTATGTGCAGAACTACAATTTGATAATATTCAACGTTTTGGCTTCGTTGAAGGGACGCGCATGGGACAAGGGTGTTTAATATGCCAGGGAATATTGATGGGCCCTCGCCGGAGCGAAGCGAAGGCTTATCTTGTTACTGTGCAAGAGATGCGGCTTCGGCGTTGTGATCCGCGCGCAGAGGGGCATGCCACACCGCGCCAAAAAAGGGCGTTCGTGAGGCAGAAGTGCGCGGTCAAGGGAACGGCGGAGGCACGACCGGGACACGTGTCGGGGAGGCCTGGGTCGGCGGAGGGGCGGACGGGTAACGGGCGGGCGAGTGCAGCTGGAAGGCACCGCACGTGGGTAAGGGTTATTTGGTGCGGGGATTGCGCTGGGGCGGTGTGGCGGCCGTCCCCGCCTGCCACGACTGAGCACGATGACGTAGGGGCGGCAACCAGGGGCGATGGCACGTGGTGGTCGTTTTATTTCTATGGGCGGGGCGCCTTGGCGAGGCGTGGGAAACGGAGAAAGCACGTTCTCTCAACCCTCCCGACACGGAATCTAAATTGTAGAGCTTTTTGACCTCTGCAGCTAAAGATATGAGTGCTATATCCTTGGGTAGCCACGACTCAGTGGTTCTGGCGGTAAAATGTGGTTTGAAACGCTGGCATACGGATCGCGAGGGGCTGTGTTGGGGTGATTTTCACCGTGTTCAAAACCCTACCGACTCCGGGAGCCGAATGTCGCCAATAATGGAGCTGCAGGTCGCATAGTTTCGGTACTCTATGCCACGGATCGGGAGAATATTTTGCCCCACTTGGATCTGTGACAAACGGATGGGAACACAGAGTTTAAAAAACAAAAAACCGCTGGCCTGCCAAAACGATTACGTTGCCCCGGTGCTTTTTGTCGGTCAGATTTTCTTTTTCAAGCGCCCCGGGCTGGGGCGGGGTGGGGCACAAGTTACAGTCTATAGGTCATAAATACGGGAATTCAGCCCCCCAAAATGGGGTGGAACGGATAAGTAGGGGCAGAGGAATTTTCTTTTTTACCCAGGTCTGGGGCGGCCCACCCGCAGACACTAGAATTAAACGCGCACCGACATCTTTAAGCGACGAGATGGCAGGATCTCATGAAGATCGCAATCCACGCGAAGAATTCAAATTGAATATACTCAATGCGTACCCATAATTATTCCGCAAACCGCCCGACGGCCAGAATGCAATTGGAGACGCGATACAATGAATGCCGAGGTGAGCCGAGGAGTTTATTGGACATGAGGCGTAGATATGCCGGGGTCAAGAAGTCGGACTGGTCCGACTTGCAACGCATAATGGTCTTGAATTACGCAAATTACGCCCAAACTCGAGTAGGTATTCGGGATCCAAGCTAGGTTGGAAAGGCCCGGTAACCAGGAGCTGTTCTGCATTCACGAATGGAAACTGATGATAAAGCAGAGTGTGCCCGTTCGACTCGATCCCGGGCCACTATGAAATGACTGTCCACCTTTTTGCTCTGCCGACCAAAGCCATGCACTGTGTAACCTCCAAATCGGCGGGCGTACGGCGTAGTCAAGTTAATTATTGACACGATTGGAACACACCACACTTAATACTTGTGGCTTCATGCTGTGAAAGGATTGAAGGTTGTACTCGACTTTAAGCACTGAAGAAGTTAAAGAGATCCTGGAAACAGAATGGTTGAAGCAACCTCACCTTAATGCATGAGTTGACTTGCATTCGTCCTCATCGAGATTCCGCATCAATCAGTGTCGAATTAAATTTGGAGGAAGGGTGAACATACTGCGAGTGGTATTCCTGGGCGCTGTTTGCGAGGATAGGGACTTTCGAGACTCAACCTCAAAGAGAATATGCCCAAGGCATTTGCATCTGTCCAGTTGGCAACAATCCGGAGATGAGAACATGGTATGCACAGGTGGATGGATTCCTACCGTGCTGGTACGGAAATGTAGGATGCTGAGTTGCACGTTCGCAACTTTGGTTCTGGCAGGCAGTACATCTCCCGCACCCTTTCTATCCCTTCACACTGTGGGCGGCAACACAAGCAGATGAGCTTGGAATGCTTCTGCAGACTGAGTTTCATTATCCCAAACGCTCCCAAAGAAAAAAAAGAAAAAAAAATCAACTGCGGAGGTCCGTGCGCATCACGTGTTTTTGAAAGATGATTGCCATAGGGCTGTGCGTCATAAAATCATCATGCCAAAGCTGTTGACTCACTTCATTTCCTGAATGCCACCACTCACTCACCAGTACACGGTCCAGAGCATCCATAGCTGGTGGTCAGACAGAAACACTGTTGGTCCAACCATGTCTCTCCATGCCGTCGCGAAGCCTTTGATCAAGGTCATGTACCACCGGCAAACCCTAGGATTCATCAAAAGAAATCGTGGCCTCCCGCTTTCAGGAGAGGCCCTGTTGATTTATTCAAGTTACCTCGCGCATGTACTCCTTGGATTCGATCAAATTCTTCGACTGACTGTATGCAGGTTTAAATATTTATCGACTGCGACAAAGTCCGCGATTCTGATGGAGCTTGCGGCAAGAGTAGAATCTAAGGACGACGCGCATGCTGTGGTAGACTCATGGGTGTTCCATCAAATCGCGGAGCTGTTGGAATCGCCATGCGCCGAGATCCGGAGATCGACGTGCTGGATGCTAGGAAAGTTGGCAAGCCATGAGTCAACGGAGGCGCCTGTCTTGCATCTAAAACCCTGTTTAAAGCTTGTATCCCTCCTACGGTGAGCGTAAATAATATGTTCTTGGCCCTGTTTTTCATTCCCAATTAGCGACAAACATATTCGGGTCGTCGAGAGTGCGATATATGCATTATCTCAGATCACCCAGTGGATGAGGGGTGCGGAGGAAGTCGTCCGGCCAAGCTTGAAGCTCCGAGACTGCTGCAGAGGACTCCTCGAATCACCTGACGCCGAGGTTCAGCGATGGACCTGCGAGATGTTGGGGAAGCTGGCGAGCCACCAGTACACGCTGAAGTGGGTATTGGAGATAAAGCCCAGTGTGCGACTCGTAACCCTCTTGTGGCGAGTCTTGTTTATATGTTCTGGAACCAGATCCTGATGTTGAAGTAGCGACGAAGCTCATAGACCCAAGGTCTTCGAGGCCACGATCTTCGCGCTCTCCTGTATCACCCAATCGCCGGATGGCGCGCAGGCTGCCATCGACGCAAAGATACTAGACCACATACCGCATCTCTTAGAATCGTCAAACAGCCAGGTTCAGCGATGGACGTGCAGAACGGTTGGAGGGCTGGCATTCACCAACTGTAAATCCATGGTTATGTTGGGTGCAAACACTTGTGTGAAACTTGTGTCTCTATTGCAGTGGGTCTTTGATTATTTCGTCGTAACGAAGGTTCTTATATTCAGTTAGGGAGGAAGATGTCCAACTTCTCGAGGAAGCTATATTCGCACTCTCTCACATCACCCGATGGCCAGAGGGGGCGCAATTTTCCGTAGACGCAAAAGTCTTGCACTACCTTCCGAAATTGCTTGAATCATCGATTCCCCAGGTGCGGTACTGCACATGCGGGATGCTGGCAAGGCTGGCGAGCCATGAGTCCACAATCGCGGACGTATTGGGCATAAACCCATGTACGCGACTCGTGGCCCTCTTGCGGCGAGTTTATTTTTATTTTATTTTACCTCAGCGACGTTTTCATCTCGGATTAGTGATGGACAGGTCAAAGTTATCGAGAGTGCGCTATGTGCTCTAGGTAGTATAGCTCTATCTGCAGCCGGCGCCCACGCTGTTATCGATGCTAATGCCTTAGACTACGCCACGGAGTTGCTCGAATCGCCGAGCCCTTGGGTTCGGACACTCACATGGAAGACAGTGGGAAAACTCATATCCTACGAGTTCGCGGCTGGGGCCATCCTTGATTTAAAGCTCTGCGACCGATTCGAGTCCCTCCTGCAGTAAGCTTCGCCTCTTGATTGTTGATCGAGGTTTTTATCTCATGTCAAACCAGTGATGAATATGTCCAAGCTGTCGCGAGGGTGAGGCGCGCGCGTGCCAGGCGGGAGAACAAGCAGGATGTTATGGACGAAAAAAAACTGGAGTATCTTGCGGAATTGCTCGAGTCGCCGGACGTTCGAGTTCGAGAAGCGACGTGTCAGGCGCTGGTGCAGATGGAAAGCCACTGGTTCAAACTGTCCATCTCAGTATCAAAAATCACTGTGCGGCTTATAGCGCTCTTAGGGTGAGCCTTTCTCAAATCAGATGAGATTCATACCGTTCGTACTTACTTTACATAACTAGCGACACCAGTCCTATCGTCCGTGCGAGGGCGTTCGCAACTCTCACCGGGATCAGCGGTGTTCTGGAGCACTTCTCGACAACAAAGGAGTCCCCGGATCGCGACTTCTTGGAAATTTTATTAACTGATCGCTCGTACTACGGAGGATGAATTAAAGGACCCCAGTTAAAGTAGATGCTGCCCTATGTACTCATGCGTTGTTTTTCTTTGGTTTAAATTCTTCCTTAGGTAACAATAGTACTGGAGCTGGAGGGGTGGTACGACATTGCTCACATTCCTCGCGTGGCTGTGAATCTGATGCTGGTTGAAAGTTCAAGATGAAGCTTTAGTTTGCTTGCACTCACTACCACGATTCGGTGTTGCGACGGGGCACAGCTGCCGTACCTATTACTTCCAATGTGAATTCCTGTCCTTTTGTCTTGCCCGACGTGGTGCTCGATGCTGATAAGCAATTGTCTGCCCCTTCATCGGCTCTCCTCCAAATTATCTCGTATACCAGCCATTCCGCAGTCGCGCGTGAAAAGCGCCGCGCAGAAAGCCCAGTGGCGAGCATCAAGAGGGGTCCGTGGGGGTCCCCCCGGCCTAAGATACTCAAAAAAGTAGGATTAAGCGCTACAATGCGCAGGTAACACGTAAAAAAAAACGCGGGAAAATCTGCGCATCAGCGGAGAGGCCTCGTTCCAGCGAAAGAGAGGGGACTGGGGAGCGCCGGTGATGCTGAATGTTGATCAAGTGATGGCAATTGTCGGCCCGCCCATCATTAAGCGAGTCCCACTAACGCTCGTCGAGGTTGTGCACAAACATCGGCCTCTGGAACGCTTTGCACTGAGTGCCAAGGATGCGGACACCATAACAAAGGCCTCCATAATAGTTGGGAGTTTGTACTGGAAAATGCAACCGGAAGACACAGAGAAAGCCGGGCCAGTGTTAAATCTCAGACAACCAAAGTCAAGGCTGGTGCGACAGGAGATGGAGAGGAAATGTGGAGGATGTGAGTGCCGGCGTAATCACACAAAAAGGGTTGAACAACCTTTGAAGACAATTGACAGAAAGGAAGTTGATTTGCACGGCGGAGCAGAACAGAAATTGGTTAGCATGTGATCAGCTGAAGAGGTTAACAGTCAATTAGTACCTGATTATATGGGTACCTGAACACCAAATTAAATGGGTAAACACCGATTAGTGACAGTTAAAACCAAATTAATACCCAGTTAAATAGATAAACACTGATTAATAAGAGTTAACACCAAATTACAGCTCTTTGCAGAACTTAGGGCGCGACCGATTTTTTTCTGTTTTGGGATGTTTTCGGTATAACAGCCGCCCTGCCCCCAGTTCTTGTCAGATCCCCACGGGACATGGCGCGATCGATTCGTCCTGCGCGCCCGCAGCGAACCATGTTCATCGATTTGTTTATCAGTGCATAAATCAACTTTCGACTAGTTTCGGGGCTGTTCCCATCGGACGGCTGTAACTGAGGTAATACTGCTCCAACTACCACAATTCTCGGATATGTTATTCATGAATAGCATTTCTAGTTAACTGTATATTTTAATTTCTTTTAATTTACCATACTCCCCGTCCGGTATTCAACTTATTGATGGGGCGAAAAAGCCTGCCGCTATGTTGAACACTGAACTGACTGTGCTCACTGCTTTGTTATCCTAGGATCCCATGTGCTAGGTAATGTACCCAAGTGTCCCAGAGCAAAGAAAAAAAAGGCCATTCGGGTGACTATTGCTTGGGCGAGACCTGCCGATGCGGAACAGCCCCGAACCTGGTCGAAAGTTGATTTGTACACTGAGAAACAAATCGAAGAACATTGTTCGCTGCGGGCGCGCAGCGCGAATCGATCGCGCCATGTCCCGTGGGGATCTGACAAGAACTGGGGGACAGGCTGGCTGTTATACCGAAAACGTCCTAAAACAGAAAAAAAATTGGTTGCGCCCTGAGTTCTGCAAAGAGCTGTAATGCCCAATTAAATGTATAAGAGGAAATAACTACCAATTAAGACCATGTTTATACCCAATTAATTGACCGATTTAATACTAAACCCCAATTAATGATGTGTTGTGTCCAACACGTGAGACAGTTCAACCTGTTTTGAGTGAAGAATGAGTCTAAGTGAATGGCTGTGCTTTATTAAATTGGTATACCAGTTGAGACAAAAATATAGTTGGACCTCCTGCGTGAGCTTCATCACGATGTTTTGCACCTCTATCACAATACAAGTGGTGAGCCTTTTCCTCCCGGACGCACACAAATCACAACATTGTCGGATGTATGGGCAGACAGCACCAGGGGACACCGCCGCGTGCTGTTTCATGGCACCGACGGCAAACTTGAAGTGTGCATTTCGAGAACATGATCTCGTGCGGTGAAACCGGGCATGCTGACTGCTGATGACAGGTGACCCTATGCGATTAATATGGCCACTGCCAGCAGCGACGTGCACTCAGGGTGGATTCGGCCAAGCCACTGGTGCCAATTTCCGGTTCATCGACGACCTGAATGAATACGGGTGTGTGTGGACCTGTGTGTGGCAACTGATATAGGGAGTTGTTGGCCGCATAGCAAGGCTTGACTTCATCAGAGTTGTGCAGAGAAAAAAACTGTTAAGTTGGTGTTTGGAAAATCGCGAAATGAAATAAGGATTGTGTTAGCCTGATTCTGTGTTACAATGAAGGACACATGGGAGCAAAATCTGGTGCCCGAGCGCGCTCCAAAATATCCGTCGCCATCCCGTTGCGTGCTTCCTCTCCGGCATCTTCCCCAACCTCAACGAACTAATTACTGATTGCATGCAATCAACTTTGGAAAGAGATAGAGGCACAGATTCTGGAGTTTGCCACCGCCCGCGAGAAGGAAACAGCCTGGGCGCAGTTGTAATTTCATACTCCTGCCTCAATCTCAATCTCTCGGTGAATCCTTTGCCCCGGCCGCTTGCCCTGGATTACTCCCCACTTTCCCTCATCCATGTACCCTATGGCCTACTGAGGCACAACTCGCTCACTGGCCAACCTTCGTGATAATCGCAAGCCGCTACAGTACCCCTGCCCTACCCTCATTTTGAACTCAGCTCGTTTAACACTCCATCACCATGCCCGTCCGACTTGCCATTTCATGCCCGCGCGCTGTGTCACGAAACTACACCAGTACATTTTAACCCATCATCGCTGTTACGCCTGTGATGCTCTATTTCAGATTCTCGCCATCGCTCTCCATCTAACCTCTGTCCCAGCGCCCTCCGCGCTGCGCATGCACCACGCCGTCCCCCTGCCCGTTTTCAAGCCCATGCCCTATACCGAAATTATGCTGCAACGAACTCGACTTCCATGTGACGCCCAAAAACCAGTACATGTTAAACTTTATCCCTCTAACGCTCTGAAGATCGTTTGCAGAACCTGCCCGTCCGTCGCCGCTTCGATTTATTTATCCTTGCGCTCTTATTGATTTCAACGTTGAGATTTACAGGGGAAGGTATGGCTATATGCTGGCAGGTATGTTGAGTTCAGTCTTGACTATCGGAACGGTTGACTGACTTGCGGTCTGCGTCTCAATACGCACCTACCTTATAACCACCGGAATACCGAAACTATCGTTGAATGAAACCAGGTATGTCCGCTATTTAGTCGTATACCTACCATCGGCTGACTTGTTCTTTCTCTACTGTAGAGCTCAAAACCATGATCTGTAATGCCATCCAGCCCACACACTCTCTCCGACGTGTGAGGCCGCGCGGATCTGCTACATGCGCAGCGGCTCGTCTTCCATCGCTTTCCAAAACTGCGCGCCTGGCTTCTGATCCTTTATACCTTACCTGCAAAGTTGGGAACGAAAGCGGTTGGATAGGAACAATTGGTTATGAATCAAAAGAAAATTCGGATACTTATGTTTAGATACTATGAACAAATTTTGAAAATCCTCCATCTCTCAGAAGCCGACACCGTTCGGGCTTCGAAAAGCACTGAGATTTACTGATTTCCCCCAAATTCCACTGGGTGCTGCTGAACATTTCATTGCGTCAAAGTGTATCTGTTGATTTCATGCAGATTTTACGAGGACGTTCGCTGATCGTCTCAGAACTTCAGGTAGCCGCTTGCGAGCTTGCTGGCGAGTACGGTGTTGAGTATTCATAGGGTAAACCGCACAGGTAAATACAGGGGTTTCCCACTGTCAAGACCCCTTTGAATATTGAATACGTGGTGGTCGGTTTTGTCGACGGGTCGCGTGATTCTAGGCTACATTTGCGGAAGTTGAGGTTAACACTAATTTTATGTCCAGGGTGCCTTAAACTCCTTCTGCTTAAGAAAAACAATTCTTTCTTGCATCAAGCCCACCCACTTGAACATCCGTTTACTTTGCACTATGGTTGCGTTAATTTGTTCTCCCCCAGGAAAAGTTTCTGATCTCACAATTTCGATATTCTGAATCCCGCGGTAAATGCCTCCACTTCGAGACCCCACATGTATTTTTATACCCGGTATTGCGTGCACCGTGGACTCGGGACTCTGAGACGCGTCGAGGATCTGTCGAGGACGCGTCGTGACGCATCCAAAGCGCCAAGAAAATGTATCGCGGCGCATCAGAGATTAGATCAGCTGGCGGTGTCTCATTCTGACACAGTTTGGCTACGCTCTCTGCTCCTCGCACGGGCGCATCCCCGACCACTCCGGCTCCTTCTATATGCACCCTCAGCTCTGCTCCGTGCACTGCGAACGTAGCAACGCCGATATCCCCGACGGCGCTGGTTTCGACCGCGATCCTTCCCTTTCGCTTCGCATAACACCAGCGATGAGTGAAAAAAAACTTTGATTGGGGTGTTCGAAGTACTAGATTTAGCGGACTAGGGTGGAGAGGTAGCGGGATTCATTTGTCGGAGTACGCACAGGGCAAAATGTCCAAGGTATCTGAGAGCCGGGCGATTTATCAGAACTCGCAGGTATGACTGATAAATATTACTACCAGGTAGCGGACGGTCCGCATTCACATCCGCACTCGTGGATATGACTTTGGAGTGGGGCGCCCGTTCCACTCGGGGCCTGGTCGTAGTATACTGAGACGGAGGTGTTCTTTTCTTTGGTGTGGACGAGCTTATTTTCTGGTGTGGAAGGCGTGGATTCCAAGTGCTGAAGGCCGCCGAGCAAGTTTGTTTGAGGGGAATACATACGTATGTATGTACCTAGGCAGACTTGGAGCGGGGAAAATGTGGGGAAAATGTGAAGCCAGTATATCAGACAGCAGCGCAAAGTCTCCCGAGAAGGACGAGGTGGTGAACGGTCCGCATGCGTGTTCATCCCGAGATTGAGGTGGACAGCCCGTTGACCTCGGTCCTGGTCATTACCGCTGTAGAGCACACTTTTACCTCGGGGATGCATAGGATGAGTTTATAGGTGCTCACAGCGAGTTGAGATTTGCTTCAGATCTGAACCAGGCGCTGAGATTGACAAGTGGTAGGTATGAGGGAGGAGCGAAGTTAGGGAAAAGAGACCAGGTAGCGGAGCGTTTCGCAGCCGCGCTCGTTCATAGCTTGGTAAGCGGATATACTGTAGGTGGATGCTCCGTTCGAATCGAGGCCTGGTCAGGCCAGGGATTGAACGATCTTATTTTTCGTGACGAGGGTGTCGAAGGAAGCAGATATCGAACTTGCAGGCGTTCATCCGAATCTGAGGATTGAATCTATCTTGAGTCGCATGATCTCACAGGAGCGCGAGGTGTTGTGTGTCACCGAGGGGCGTAAAGACCAGGCAGCGGACACTCATGGCTGCCAACTTGAAGTGGATCACCCGTTCGACCCGGGGCCGGTCATGTTTCTTTGCGAGTGTTTTTTGGCCTGCACGGCGAAAGGGTATACTCAGACGTGATTTTATATGGGACGTAGCGGATATTGATGCGGACACTCGAGTGGGTCTGTTCAAGCAAATTGGGCTGGCGAGAAGATTAATTCCGTTAGTGGCCCGAAATAGCACTGGCGATAAAGTCGCCAGAGAGTATCAACCACCGCTCGACGGTGGCGGCACTGAGTAAGATGTCAGAGTAGTGCATAGTCGCGGTCGGCATCCATTGTTCGGGTGGTGTTTGGGTTTGGGCTCCTATGTGCGCCGATGCGTCGTGAGGGTTTTAGGATCATTGATTTACAGGCCGGATAAGATATCGACGTAGAATTTGGGCAAGAGCATACAGCAGGGAATTGAGGCAGAAGAATAAGACTCGGACTCATGGTAGTTGGATTCGGAACTGAAAGGGCCTGGGAGCACGAAAATGTGAGGGAAATTGAGGTCTAGAGAATGGTCCACGATGATTCACGGTGGTAGAAGCAAGAATGTCGCCCGCTTCGATGGTGCAGCAGCAGCGCACGACTGAAAGCTTGCTCGCATGGAGGTCGGGAGGAAACGGGAACTGATGTGATGATCGGATCGCAAATTGATCGACGACGTAGCATTTCCGCCTTCGTCTCTCAATCGTCGCAGCGGCGGCGTCGCTGCCGCTGTCGCTGGAAAGAACGACGTTACTCCAACGACTAGAAGATCTAGGACTGGCAAGCCAGAGGACTCGGCACCTGGAGACGGACGGAGGATGCCGTCGGTGTTCTCGCGCGCCCAACCGCAAAGCTCTCAGATCTCAGCCGCCGCCGACCCTCGCACCCGTTCCCGCACTGCCCAGACCGACGAAGCCTCCCTCCCAAATTTTGTACCGCGGTGCAGAATGAGTGTGTCCTTCATTCATCTCCGGCGTCATCCTCCATGCCTTTGTCCGGCTTTTCCAGGCGTACTCGACCCATCCTGCAGTTCCCTGCTTTTTCCCTTTCCGATTTCGACGTCGCTGGGACGAGGATAAGATGCTTTGGACTGCGCTGGTCCGCAGCGCTGGCCCGTGTCTCCCATACGCGCGACACCCTTCGCAAACGCAGGACCTGAGCGGGCAGCGTACGGCCTCCTCTCGCCCGCGCGGGACGCCGTGCTAGGCCTCCGGACGCCGCGCGCCTCATCGCACCCGCGTGCGCCGAGCTCGAGCGCACGGGCGTCGCCACGCCGTACATCTTCAGCGCGCTCGCGCTCGACGTGCGCCGCGCCGTCGTCGCGCGCCTCGTGCACGCCTTCCCCGCCACGCGGTGAGGGCACCGGCGAGCGTTGGAAGGAGGCACGATTTGCGGGGGTGCATGTGCTGGGGATGTGTCTTAGGTGGGGGTTTTTGAGCTGGCTTGGTATGAGAGGCAGAAGGTGGAGGAGGCTGGTGAGTGCGCTTTCGTTTCTTTTCATGCGTTACCTAAGCCATTCTTTTTTGGGTGGCTTCAGCGCCCTCTTTCTTTCTTTTCGTGACGTCTACGCGTTGCCCTGCCCTCCCCATCTCTCCTCCTTGTCGGCGATTGCGCGGATCGCAGGTCCCAGCTGGGCGTCTATGCGGGCGCTTATCCGTCGATGCCCAGACGACGCTGCCGCCGTCGGACCGTGTTCGTGCTCGTGGGCGCTGCCGACTCGCCGTGTGCTGCGTCGTGGGCGATGTAGCTGTGTGGTGTGCTTGTATCCCCGTGTCGCCGATGCGTGTATGCAGTCCGCTGCGTCCCTGGGAGACGAGCCTCGGCGTCGTGGGCTCATACACTGCGGCGTCGGGATGGCGTACACGGGCCCCGGTGTGGGGACTAGGGTGCGCGACGTCGATGCGGAGCGTGGGTCCTTCCTTTGTGGACGACGACGAGTGCGAGTGCCGGCGGCGTCGATGCGATTTTGCGTCACGACGTGGCCGCGGATGCGCCCGCGGGTCCCTTCCGCTGGCATCTGGACCGATAGCCTGCGGTGCTCGTCCGCTATGCTGCGAGTGTGTTCTCAGAGGCACGCCGCGGACGGTGCAGAATGCTTCGGTTTTTCTTCTACTTTTCTCCTGCTTCTCGTCATCCCCCTTCTTCCCAATTTCCTCCTCTGTGGCATCTCAGACTCTTCCGCTTTCCTTTCCTTGCCCCGGCACCGTCTGTCCGTTTACCGTCGTTTTGTTTGAGGGTGTGGGCACGACGCGCTCGTCTGTGCAAGTGCAAGGGGGAATGTGCACGGCGGGGGCGGGGGCTGGGGGTACGGCTACGGCTGGGACGCGGAGCCCAGGAGATGCGGGGCGATGTGTACTGGGACGGGGAGCACGGGGATGATGATGGTACCGAGGGTGCACACGCGGAGGGAGTACGCCGCGTCTTGCGGATGTGGGCTGCGTCGTGGGACGGACGGGGAGGATGCGCGCCCTCTGGCGCTCCTGCTCGTTTTCTCTGCGTGTGCGGTGGGCTCGCGGTGTGTCGAGCCGCTGTGCTGTCATGGACCGCGGCGTCGGTAGTAGTCTCCCTGGCTGAGCCTGCGGCGCGATATTTCGGGCCTGCGGCTGCGGCGGGGTATCGGGTGTGTGCGCGCGCGGCGCGCTCCTCTGTGGGTATGCGGTGGATGGGCTCGCGGGAGGGTTTGGCGGAGGGAATGCGGTGTGTATTTACGGGAAGATTTACGGTGTTTTTCCGTAGAGGCTTGTTAATAAATTTGTTTTTATGGCGTCTATTCAACCGGCCTGCAGTTTCCGTTGGGCGGCTATATTCCCCGTCTCTTAATCTCGCTTGTCTGCGCGGCAATTCCGCAGGTCCTATGGCGATCCCTCTGCGGCGCACAGCTGGGTCTCGAATCCTCCCGTATCGTTCCCCGCCTCCCAATTTATCTTCCTTTCGCTCAGATTCATGCGGGTCCCTCTGCATTTGGATTTGGACGTCTCGCGCATGACACCGATTCATTTTCGTCCCCTCGCCCGAATCCCTGCGCAACGATGAAGGATAGAATGAATCTTAATGTACACGTCTTTAGTCTTTGCAACACCTCTTCAAATCTGAGCGATTACGTATTGAATTGAATTCCTCAGGATGGGTTGTTCGGTCGGATTCGAATATTCTGATTTTGTATGGCGCTTCTGAACCATTTCCCCTACAGTATTCTTCGCTCGGGGCCGACTGGCGGAGTTAGTTGCAAGAGTGATTTGAACTCCGCTCCTTGGTGTACTCGCCATTTCTCGGGGCGTAGAGTCAGCGCATTTCACGGACGCGTATCACGAGCTCAAGTCAGTAACGCGGTGGCGGCGGAGACCTTTAAATAGATTGTTGTTGTTGTCATTTCGGCCTAGTTCGAATTTCCTCATTTTTATATATTTCTCCTCGCTGGCATTCCATCCAATTCAGGAGACTTCCCACCGGGCTCAGCGCTGAGGCTTAGAATGACCGATTTCCCTTCCTTGGTTGATACCGATCTCCGAATTTTGTCCGATTCCCATAAGATCCCATCTCGTTCCCATGTCCGCCACCGGGCTATGCAAACAGGTGTGCTCGGCCACACTTTGTCACCGACCACCACCACCGCTGCCAGCTACATCATTGAATCCCCCTTCCCTTGCCCCCATACACCGACCCCTCCAATGCCGAATGCTAGGGCGGAGACTCCTAGACGTATGAACTTGCCACCTATATTGTGCTGCACTGCTAATGCTTCTTTTGCTCAGTTGTCGAACTGAAAGAGACACTCATTGACACTACCAAGGGTGCAGTCCATTTGGCGGCCGTTGCCTTGAGTGTCGCAGGATCTGCATCACAGAAGGTCCCATATCTAGGTGCTATCTCGACCGTACTCACGGAAGTATTGAAAATCATTGATGTACGTGGTCAGACACATGAGATACTAACCGTACCTGACTTGGTTCCAGGAGGTCGAGGCCTGCAAGTCCGCCTGGAAGAACGTCGGGTCTAAAATCAAGAAGATCCAGACGGTTGTCGATGATTTTCGCTCGCAGTGTGTCGGCGAGGGTATGACAGATGAGGAACTGCCTGACATGATCAAAAATGCCTTCAAGGATTTTGAGGTGTATGTACTTCATGCATCTATGGGCTTGTTTTTGGACAAACAGAATCACACAGCTGCCTTTTGAAAGTCATCACAACCATGAATGACTGCAAGCCCTACTCCAAACACTTTGCGGACCGGGCTCGCCTTGTCTATAAACGCTCTGAACTCAAAGCCGCTGCGAAACAATGTGGTAATGATGTTGACTCAGCGTTGAGCATCTTTCAGGTACGCTGCAGTACATGTCAATCTTCACAGTTCCTCATTTAGTGCGGTGTCTTCATTTCAGGCCAAGCTTCAAATTGATTTGTTCAAGACTATCCGTGACTTGCGAAATGATATTGGTGACTTGCAGAGTGCTGTTAGCCCTCATGTATTTCCTCTGCTCGTGCCATATATATCACGTTGCCTGACTTCAACCCACAGACCACTCTGATTGCTAACCTCAATTCCACGTGGGTTCCTCTGGTTCAGATTTCAACATGACAGCTGATCACATATTATAGTTTGAACTCTTTCCTTCCGCCTTCGCCTTCAATCTTCTACGGGCGTTCAGTGGAGGTTGATCATGTTGTCAACCTTGTCCTCAATCATGCACCAGCTCGTGTTGCTATCGTAGGCTCAGGAGGAATTGGCAAGACATCCATTGCATTGACCTCAATTCACCATCCAGAGGTGGAGAAACACTTTCTCACCCAGCGTTTCTTCCTATCTTGTGAGGCTCTCATTACTGCTGACAGTCTTGCTCTAGACCTTCTCAAGCTCTTCGGTCTATCTGCGGACCCTAGCGGCTCCAGATCACCCTCAGATATTCTTGTGTCATTTGCGCAGTCTATGACTGCAAAGTGTCTGCTCTGTCTCGATAATTTCGAAACACCCTGGGACTCTGACAAGGACCATGTTGAATTGCTCTTGGCAAACATAGCTGTTCCCTACCTTACACTCATCATCACGAGCCGTGACTCAGACCGCCCTCGAGGCATCAAATGGACAGCGCCACTGCTTCCACCCATACAGCCTTTGACCGTTCCTGCCGCTGTAGAAACTTGGGATGCCATCAGCCACGGCCATGATGACTTCCCACTCCTCCTGATCAATGCAGTTGACCGCATTCCACTGGCTGTCACATTGCTTTCCCAGCTAGCTGAAAGCGAATCAACGGAGGCGCTTTGGGCAAGCTGGGAAACAGAGTCAACAAAATTAGTCAAGTCTGATGGGTCTGCACACCGGCTTAACAATCTTGAGCTCTCTATTGAGCTATCACGACAAGGCCCACGGCTCCGTGCTTGTCCTGGTGCACTTGACTTCTTCATAATTCTCTGCATGTTACCTCAAGGCCTGCCAGAGTCGCGGATACCAGAATTTGAGACATCATTCAAGGACCATTTTGGAGATATACGATCAGCAATCAGAGTGTTGAAACAGTGTTCACTTGCATATACACTCGAGGGGTTCCTTCGAGTACTGTCACCTGTGCGGCAATACACCCAAGACCATCCTGAGCTGGCAACCGCTCTCTTCACAACCCTCTTCACTCAAATGGCCAAGCTTTATTTTGATCTGATTCCAGCCGATGATCCGTCCACCATATCCAGCGTGGTGCATGAGAATATACAATTGGAAATTGGCAACATCACTGCAGTTCTGGATGCTTGTCTCACTAAATATGCTGATGTCCCCCATGTCGTGCAGATGGTCCTCGACTTCTCTGATGTATGCCGATATATGTACGTCTATGATACAAGCCTCCTCTCAAAGACAGCTTCCATCGCACATGACCACGGCTTGAGGAGCCAGGAAGCCGGCTGCTACTACAAGAAAAGCAACATTCATCTTTACATCGATGAACTTCCCAATGCCGAAAAAATGCTGAGAGCTGCCCTCAATCTCTATGCAGAGGCGAATGAGAAGCTTGGTCAGGCCAATGCTCATTGGAACTTCGCAGAGTTCTACCGAAGGCTCAACCGACTCGAGGAAGCTGAGCGAGCTCTACAGTCTGCTCTTGATTTCTACACAGAGGTCAATAACAGGCTCGCTCAGGCGAATGCCCTTTGGAGCTTAGGAGAGCTCTACACAAGGCTTGATCGGCTCGAGGAAGCTGAGCGAGCTCTACAGTCTGCTCTTGATCTCCACACAGAGGTCAATGCGAAGTTCGGTCAGGCCAATGGCCTTTGGAGGTTAGGAGAGCTCTACACAAGGCTTGATCGACACGAGGAAGCTGAGCGAGCTCTCAAGTCTGCTCTTGATCTCCACACAGAGGTCAATGACAAGCTCGGTCAGGCCAATGACCTTCAGAGCTTAGGACGACTCTACACGAGGCTTGATCAACTCGAGGAAGCTGAGCGAGCTCTACAGTCTGCTCTTGATCTTCACACAGAGCTCAATGCGAAGGTCAATCAGGCCAATGACCTTCGGAGCTTAGGACAGCTCTACACAAGGCTTAATCGACTCGAGGAAGCTGAGCGAGCACTCCGGTCTGCTCTCGATCTCTACACAGAGCTCAATCACAGGCTTGGTCAGGCCGATGACCTTCAGAGCTTAGGAGAGCTCTACACAAGGCTCAATCGACTCAAGGAAGCTGAGCGAGCTCTACACTCCGCTCTCAATGTGTACTCAGAGGTTGGGAGCAGTTTAGGGCAGGGTCATGCTTTAGTGGAGTTGGGAAACTTGTGCATCACCCAATGCAGATTTACAGAGGCCCAAGACTTCCTCACTAGGGCCATGGATCGATTTAGACATGCACACTTCTCTGCTGGGCAGCAGTGGGTCGAAGAGCTGTTCAAAATTCTGCGGGAGACACAGTATCAAACCATCCCAGAACCCCATGAACCGGAAATCCCAAGCGACGATACATCTTCCCATTCGGACATCTCTGGTAGGTCTTTTGCATTTTTTCTCTTTCTTTTGCGCGCGAAAATCTAATAAGCTTACGCAACAGCATCTTCTCCCTTCAACTAATCCACTGTCAGAAGTATATAGTCTTGCAGTGGATGTATTATACATACTTGATTTAATGCACCGTGAGAAATCTTGGGAGTTGGAGATATACCATGTGTTGAAGAGATTCAATACTAGGTAACGAGTGTTGCCAGACAAAACATGGAACAAGTCGCACTGGAGAGTATAATCTTGAATGTGAGGCTAGCATGCAAGGTGGATTGAAGGAGGATCTGCTGGCAGATTCATCACTTGCTTTACGCAGAAGACGGTGTGAAGTGAACACAGAACTTAATGAGTGGATGATAGATCTCGACTATAATAAAAGTTTTCTGGTTTGTATCTCGGAATGCCCTTTGAGCCTTCAATTTCGCCTCGGGTGTTGACTTTTCATTGAATAAATTTGCGATTTTATTTGAAGTTTCACGACACTGAGCTTAGGTCTTGAACAGAGAGGCAGTGTCTGCACCCTGGCATTGGTGCTGAACTGAAGGCTCGTAAATATTAGCCGGTTGATACAATCATTGAAGCATGCGTGGCCAACACATAGCGCTATAGCCCGTGGTCTCGGTGAATCATTTCTGAGATTAGACCTAATTAAGCACGCTTGATAGGTACCCAAAGGAAATCTGAACCAGACCAATTCGACCGCGGGAAATCCTCAAACCATTGTATGTACCCTTCTGCGCCGCGCTCAGCCCGTCACCCTTCGTGAATCAGCGGTGGGGCGATAAATTGAGAGTGAGAATTTCACTTGGCGGCGGATTCTCCATACGAGGTACGCCCGCTGTCAGCGGGGAGCTTACCTTCCATCTGCTATGGATACGCACTTCTAATTCGGTTTGCAGTCTATATGAACCCTGCCCCGCACGCGTCTTTCCTTCATTCCTCCCCCGATCTTACTCCCCACTTTCCCCCGTCCATGTACCCTGCATCACGGATGGCCCGAAACGCACGCTCCACGGCCTCGCGATAGGCATCGTGCCGAGGCTGGCCGGCCAGGACGGCGATGATGCGGCCCTGGTTGTCGACCAGTGGTCGGGGGGTGCTGGGGAACGCGTCAATCAGGGAGCATGAGCGAGGAAAAGGGTCACAATCCATCCCATTTCACCAGGCCGAAGCCGAGCCCGAGGAGATTTGCGAGCGAGCGGCGGACTTTGCTGCTGTATTTCTTGTCGGTATCTTTTACTCTGGCAGCATACGCGCCAAGCGCAGAGGGGAGGCTGGAGCTGTCGAAGTGTGTTTTGAGCGGCACGGCGGGCTTGACGTGCTCGTGAATGGTGGATGTGGCGGGAACGTGGCCGAGCACCTGCTTCTTCTTGAGGCGTTTCGCCTTCCTGCGAGCGGTGGCGGCGGCGTCCTTCTGCGCCAATCGATGCGGTTTAGCGGGACGCTGGCGGTGGGGACCAGCGTGCGGAGGTTCTGCGCTCGCGACAACCTCCGGGAAGCTGGGGGTGCTGCGACGGCGTTTACGAGGGCGGGGCGAGGGGTTGGTGTCGTCCACGTCGTCCCATGGATCAGGCGCAGAAGGAGGAGGCCATGCGTCGTCAACGCCGTCGAGGGGGTCGAGCGGCGGATCGAGTGGCAACTCAGCATCCAGCGTGTCTTCCTCCGCGTTTGACGCGTCGTCGTCTTCGTGGTCCTCTTGGAAGGCGCTCTCGGCAGCCACTGCACGCGCGACCAGCGGCGCAAAGTCAAACCCGGGCCCTTGAAGATGGATGGGAGTGTAAGCGCGGAGAATTCCTTCCCGCTCCGTGTCTGTGGGTAGGATTAAGGCTGTGATCTGCGGGAGGAGAAAAAGATGACGAACACGCCGCACTAAAGGTACCCACAACATTGGAAAGAGCTGGTGGAATAGAATAGAAAAAAAGTCAGATTTTGTAGCGTAGGTGGCAAGTGGTCCCCGGCGCGGGTTTTGCTTGCTGTATGGACATGCCAGTGACCAGGTGTTGATTCCAGCATAGAGGCAAGCTAGCCCGCGCCAAAGATCACTTGAAGAAATGAAACTCACCGACGTGTCTTGTGCTTGTAAGTAGTGGTTGGTGGCGAGACGCGAGAGTCAGGTGACTTGGTCACGGTCACAACACTCTTCACGCCCACCTGCTTCAAGATCTCAGTGCCGTCCCCATGCCTGCCGCGCGTTCCAATCGCGAGGCAGTTCGTAACGGCTGGATGCCTGTCTCGCCGTGGGCCCCCACCGTCATCATCACAATCCGAGCCCTAGAAGTCTTTCGCGTCGCGCATCTCCGCTGTCCGCGGCTCGGCATCCAGGCGTTCGTACGCGCGCTGTGCGACATTCACGGTGTCGCGCCATGCCAGTGGCTGGGAGCGCAATTCTCTGTCGCCTTCGATGTCTATCTGGCGATTCGGGCGGTGGTGGACCAGCGCGTGCAAGTCGTGCTTGGGCGCGATACTCCGCATTGGCGCCTCAAGAACGCCTGCCCTTGCTGCCTGTACAAGGTCGAGGGCGAACCTGACCTCAAGATTCCCTTGATGGCGACATTCGATGGGAATAATTCCCTGTCGCGCTTCGAGAGGAGGGAGAAGGAGGTGGATGACACGGGGACGTCTGCCCCCGGCGCGTCGAAGGAGCGCATTGACAATCGCGTCGCACCTGGGGACTACTACCTCTCGCGTGAAGAGGTCAATATGTGGGGGAAGGAGGGGGTGGATGAGCTGATGAAGAGCTTCTCCTTCACGGAGGAGGGTGGGGAGGAGGAGGAGGAGGAGGACGGGTGTAGCGAGCGATGGCAGAATATGAAGGAAGAGGTTACATCGTGCGCATACGGAATGTACGATGAGACGGGTTTCTTCCCCGCGCTCTGCCGTCATGGATTCGTCCTCAAAGTGGTCGACATGATAAAGAGTGGGGAGCTGTAGGTTTTTCCGTTCTGTGCTCATTAATCTCGCTGACGAGGTACATATTTCTTCTAGGTCGAAGTACCCATTGGCCATCGTGAACCACCTCCTCAACATCCTCGGGGAGATCGCACTTGGCTACAATATAGGTTGCAAACTAGGCAAGATGGTGAAGGTGCACCCAGCCCTCAAGGACCTCGCGCGCGACAAGAATTTCCGGGCACTGGTCGGCGCGTTCCACGGACACGGCCACAACCGCCTGTGCGGCCTCGACAACCTCATGACCTACGTCGAGGGGGTTGGCCTCGAGGCCCTGGAGGGCTGTGAATCGTTCTTCTCCAAGTCGAATGCGCTCGCATCTACCACCCGCTACGCCAGCCGATTCCATCGACAACAGGCGATAGCGACGTACCTGAAACACGCCGACACCTTCGACACCTACCACGGGTTAAGTGAGTCGGTTTCCTAGCAGAGTGTTGGCGACATCTGACCTCCACAGCGCTCGTACTCTGCAGCAAGTATCGGCGCGCTCTCGGGATCAAGTCGACGCACGTCGCGCTGCGCGAGTCGATGCGGGAGCTCGGGGTGCAGTCACGCGATGAGTTCGAGACGTGGCGGGCAAAGGAAAAGGCGCACCTGCGCACGCTGTCGAAAGAGCCCGAGGAGGAGACCCTCGAGATGGAGTATTTCCAGAAGCTCGTCAATTTGAGGGACGCCGAGTAAGTTTGCATCCCGTTCTCGCTCACTAGGCTGTAGTCTGACACACAGCCGCAGGGAACGCGTGGCGGAGATGCTCGGGGTGGAGCTACCTTTTGTCTCCGCAGACGCCGACGCCGGATACGCTGAGGGCGCGAAGGCAACGAGGCGCATCGAGACGCAGCGCCGACATGCCCTCGAGGTCCAGACGAGGGCGCTGGCGGCCGTGCAGAACCTGGAGTTGCAGCTCGACGTCGCCACGCGCTGGGTGCCTGGGGATGAGAAGTGGGTCGCGGTGTCGGTCATGGTGCGCCGGCGCCGTTACCAGCGCGCCCTCGATCATCTCCAGGGCCTCATCATCTCGCGCATGTTTGAGTTGGCAAAGTGCAATATGTCCGGCACAGGTAAGGAGTCTGGTGCCAGCGCAATTGACTGACCACTTACCTATTCTTTCCAGGCTACAAGTTGCGCAAGCATATCGCAAAGGCCTTGCAAGCACGTTCAAAGGCCGTGAAGAATGCCATCGCGAGTTACAACCAGGTCGCCCAAACCATGTCGCCGCCCAAGCCGACGCTCGACTGGGAGGAGGTCGTGGAGTACGCGTTCCTCGCGGACTTCGACCTCCTGCGCGAGGGGCGGGAGGACATTCGCGGGGAGCGATGGGCTCAACCAGCTGGGCGAGCTGCGATGGATCAGCACTACAAGCTGCTTCGCGCGGACGAAGAAATAGCGCGGCTCAACATCGAGATACGCCGCCTCGTGACGTACATGACGGACGAGGAGGTGTACCCCCGACGCGAGGAGGGGCGGCTGCGCGAGGAGGGGAAGGAGGGGATGGCCGTCCAGGTGGGCCTGCTGCGCATGGAGCGCGAGCGGTTCACCCAGGTCCACATGGCACGCCTAGCGAAGCTGAGAAAGGAGCCAGGCTGCACCGCCAACGTCCTCCCCGGCGTGAGCATCTGCCGGGAGCGCCACACGCCCGTTACGAGGGACAGGGACGCGGAGATGCGCACGCCTTCGCCGCCGCCACCTACGGAGGAGGAGGCGGCGCCCCCGCCTGCCGACGACGATGAGGAGGAAACTGAAAGTGAGGATGATGAGGGCGCGGTCTCAGAGGCCTTCCTCAACATTGTACGCATCGCCAGCGACAATGCCGGTGACACTGGGCACGCTTAAAGGGATTTATTTCTATTTTGTATATGTTTTATTAGGTATTATCTCAGATTATGTTGCTATATAGACACTACTGTATGTCTAGAGTACACTGTATTTTTTCACGATTTTACGTTAATTTTTGAGGCCGGAACGGGTGAGTTGCGCGCGGGGCGGCGGGACATTTGATGGCGTTGATGGCAGGTGTCGGGGAGCGCGGGATCCGGTGTCGCCGCCCATCTTTGATGGCAGCGACGAGAGATTGATGGGAGGGTGGCTGCCCCGCCCACCGCTGCCGCCGTATCGGTGCTAAGCGCAGCACATATAAGGCGTAATTAACGCGCCCGCTGAATATATATCAAACCGCCCCTAATTAGCGAGGGATACCATATATGGCTCCCTCGCTAATTAGTGGGGTTTGTTGGGCTATACAGGTGACAAAGTTTTGATGGAATGCTAAGCATTGCCGGATTGGGTTCGGATCAGCTGGCATTTCAGGAAGGGTCATGTCCGCCAAATCAGCTCACCTCTCAAAAAGCCTTCCAAAATGTACACCACAGTGCACTCCACCAGAAATCTCAGATTCACATTATTTGACCCACAACTCCTACAATTGAGGTCAGCAAAAATATCCGGACGAAAATTCGAATGGGAAGCGTCTGAGCTCGGCAGGACTCGGCTATTCTCGACAACCCCAAAATGGCAATCCTTATCATTCCATCAAAAGTTGCACGGGCGAAAGAAAATTGACCTATCTCAAGGTTTTCGGAAACAGCTGTAAAATATAAGTATGTCATCGTCATCCTCTCTTTCGCCCGGCTCGTCGTCATCTAGCAACCTGTCCCACACACCCAATTTATTGAGGTCTTCATCGTCACTGTCGCTGTCCGCCCCATCAGCGAATGCGTGCCAAGGTATTGAACGTGGCGGGATATGCCGGTGTGGCAGTGTCGCTCGAAACGGACATGCATATTTATGCATCGTTTATCTCTTGATCCAATTTCGAGGGGGAAGAACCAGTTTATGTGACTATCGTACATTATTTCTCCTGAAAGCAGAGATGCGGAAGAAGCCGGGAATCCGATCAAATTTGATAGCGCAATGGTACGGCTATTCGGCTGGGATAGACCCAGACTCTCATGGCATGGATGACAGGGTTCCCAAATTGGGACGTCATGAGAAGATGGTCCGAGACTAGTACCGCACCTTACTTCGAAAATAGAATTCTCAAATCTCAGCCAGGCTCGAGCAAAAAGAAATAGGGTGAAGCCCGGGCCTGAGCCCGGGTCGCGGGCCTACCAAAATCTCAAGCCCGACCCTGAGCCCGACTTGAGCCCTACCTCGGGTCGGGCCTGGGTCGGGCTTGAAAGCCCGACCCAAGCCTGGGCTTGGGCTTGAAGCCCGACCCTGCCATCACTACGTGTATTCCGGCTCCGTCGCCGTCGATACGGTGTGAGCGTCAGCGACGATGTGGAATGCCCCAGTTTCCTGCTTTCCCTGGCTTTCCGCGTTCTTTCCGCATCCTTCCTTCGCGTGACACGGCGCGGCGCGGGCTCGGGGTGGGCGGGGCGATGTATTGGGCGATGCGCGCGACCGCTTGGTCTGGTCGCATTGTTATCGAGCAGCGGGGGCAGCGCACGGGGACGAGGACGCGGTCGGTCGGGCGGGAGGTGCGCAGGAGACGATGCGTGGCGCGGGGGTGCCTGCGGGCGATCTGGGCGGTGTATCCCGACGTGCGGGTGGGGCTGCGGACGGCGGGGAAGGGCTTATGGAGGCCGATAGCGAGACCGATGAGCACCGCGGCGTCCGGGTCGCTGTGGCCTCGACGGGCAGCGGTGGTAGCGCGGGTGGATCGCGGGACGATGGCGACGGGATGGTAGTTGGCGCGGGGTGCGGATGGCGGTGTCGACGGCCGCAAGGTCGAGCGGTAGAGGCAGCGGGGACGAGGAGGACGATGTCCTCCGCCGTTTAGTGCTCGGGGGAGATGCCATGTCAATGGGGAGTTTATGA
Organism: Mycena vulgaris; assembly: GCA_029204335.1. Lineage (NCBI taxonomy): Eukaryota > Fungi > Basidiomycota > Agaricomycetes > Agaricales > Mycenaceae > Mycena > Mycena vulgaris. The sequence continues at coordinate 117,002 of JARGYA010000296.1, read as the reverse complement.
GGGGGGCAAGGGCGGAGGAGGGATGGTCGGTGGGGGAGGTAGTAGCCGCGAGCATGAGCGAGCAATTCTCCCCTGCCTGCGCCTGCGGCGGGATATCAGGTGTATGCACGCGCGGCGCTGCTCTGGTGGATGGGCTCGCGGGAGGGTTTGGCGGGATGGAATGCGGTGTATATTTACGGGGAGTATTTACGGTATTTGTCCGTAGAGTGTTGTTAATAAAGTTGTTTTTATGGCGTCTATGTAGTCATCCAGGTTCCACTTGGCCTGTACTGCGGCACACAACTGTGTCTCGAATCCCCGCTTACCGTTCTCTTCGCCTCCGAATTTATCTTTCTTTTTGCTCAGATTCATGCGAATCCGTCTGCACTCGGCCGTCCCATATATGGCACTGATTGATTCTGGTCCTCGCCCGAATCCCTGCGCAACGATGATGGATAGAATGAATGTCCATGTCTTTAGTTTTTGCAACACCTCTTCAACTCTGAGCTATTATGAATGCATCTCAATTTCTCAAGATGGGTCGCTGGGTCGGATCGAGTGATAGCCAATATTCTGAATTTTTTATGGCGCTTCTGACCCATTTCCTTACAGTATTCTCGTCTCGGGGCCGACTGGCGAAAGCGTGAGTTAAACTCCGTTCCTTGGGGTTCTCGCCATTTCTTCGCGTGTCGAGTCAGCGTATGTCACGGACGCGAGCTCAAGTCGGTGACTCGGTGACGTCGGAGACCTCTATTTTTGTGGGGGCCATTTCGGCCTTGTTCAAATTTCCTCATATTGGCTTCATTTTATTCATTTCTCTTCGCTGGCATTCAATCCAATTTAAGACACTTCTTACTGGGAGCGCTAAGGCTTGGAATGATCGATTTCCCCAACCCCTTCCTTAGTTGATACCGATCTCCGATCTTTGTCCGATTCCCACAAGATCCCATCGCGTTCCCATGTCCGCCACGGGCTATGCAAACACGTGTGCTCGGGCATAGTCTCGTGACCAGACTCTTATGACATCCCAATGGGAACCCTGTCATAAGAGTCTGGAACAATCACCGGCTGCGTAACCGTACTATGGGTCTATCAAATTTGATGGAGTTTTCCCACAGGTTATGCCCCATGTTCTGCGCGTGGTTTAACATGTTCACTGTAGGTCAACGTGCTTTATATCTTTACAAGGTGTCCCAAAGGCAAACCAGAGTTGTCTGCTGCCTCCGAACTCAAGATGAACCAAAGAAAATAGCTGTTTTCTTTATTTTTACCGAGAAATAATAATGAGCCTGTGTTTCACGAAAAAGTTTCACCAGCCCCAAGATTTGTTGCAAATGGTGGACTTATGATTGGAACCTTCCCTTTATGATGTTGTGGATAAATATAGGGTGTGGATAGACAAGAAGTCTGTTTACGCCTGTGCAGAAGAGGTGGGAAAAATCCATCAAATTTTGATAGAGCAAAGGTACAGTGACTGCAGTTAGGTGGCTCCAGCTTGTCTTGAGGCGATTCAGTGTCAATGAGGCTTGGTCAGTCTCTCAACCAAATTTGTGAATGTATATAGGGCATGGCTGGACCAGGAGTTGGTTTACAAGTATACGCACCGGAGGGATAACCTGTGGGAAAACTCCATCAAATTTGATAGAGCCATAGTACGGTTACGCAGCCGGTGATTGTTCCAGACTCTTATGACAGGGTTCCCATTGGGATGTCATAAGAGTCCCATTGGGATGTCATAAGAGTCTGGTCACGAGACTAGCTCGGGCACACTTTGTCACCGACCACCGCTGCCAGCTACATCCCCCCTTCCCTTGCCCCCATACACCGATCCCTAAAATGCCGAATTTGGGCGCAGAGCCTCCCAGACGTATGAGCTTGACACTGATATTGTGCTACACTGCTAACGCTTCCCTGCCTCAGTTGTCGGACTGAAAGAGACGCTCATTGACACTACAAAGGGTGCGGTCCATTTGGCGGCCGTCGCCTTGAATGTCGCAGGATCTGCAACAAAGAAAGTGCCGTATCTAGGCGCTATCTCGACGGTACTCACGGAAGTATTGAAAATTATTGATGTACGTCGTCAGCCACATGAGATACTAACCGCACCTGACGTCATTCTAGGAGGTCGATGCCTGCAAGTCCGCCTGGAAGCACGTCGGGTCTAAAATCCAGAAGATCCAGACGGTCGTCAATGATTTTCGCTCACAGTGTGTCGGCGAGGGTATGTCAGATGAGGAACTGCCTGACATGGTCAAAATGGCCTTCAAGGATTTCGAGGTGTATGTATTTCATGCATTCGTGGGCTTGTTTGTGGACAAACAGAATCACACAGCTGCCTTTTGAAAGTCATTACAAACATGAATGACTGCAAGCCCGACTCCAAACACTTTGTGGACCGGGCTCGCCTTGTCTATAAGCGTTCTGAACTCAAAGCCGCTGCGACACAGTGTGGTAACGATGTTGACTCAGCACTATGCATCTTTCAGGTACACCACAGTGCATGTCAATTTTTACAGTTCCTCATTCAGTATGATGTCTTCATTTCAGGCCAAGCTTCAAATTGATCTGTTCAAGACAATTCGTGACTTGCGAAATGATGTTGGTGACTTGAAGAGTGCTGTTACCCCTCATGTATGTCCTCCACTCATGTCATATATATCATGTTATCTGACTCCAACCCACAGGCCACTCTGATTGCTAACCTCAATTCTATGTGGGTTCCTCTGATTATGATTCCAAAGGTACAGCTGATCATGTATTATAGTTCGGCCTCTTTCCTTCCGCCTAAACCTGCAATCTTCTACGGGCGTTCAGTGGAGGTTGATCATGTTGTCAACCTCGTGCTCAATCATGCACCAGCTTGTGTTGCCATTGTAGGCTCAGGAGGAATCGGCAAGACATCCATTGCTTTGACCTCAATTCACCATCCAGATGTAGAAAAACACTTCCTCAAGCAACGCTTCTTCCTATCTTGTGAGGCTGTCGTCACTGCTGAAGGTCTTGCTGTAGAACTTCTCAAGCTTCTCGGTCTATCTGTGGACTCTAGCGGCGCAAGATCACCCTCAGATATTCTTGTGTCGTTTGCACAGTCCATGACTGTAAAGTGTCTGCTCTGTCTTGATAATTTTGAAACTCCCTGGGACTCTGACAAGGACCATGTTGAATTGCTCCTGGCAAAGATAGCTCTTCCCCACCTTACACTCCTCATCACAAGTCGTGACTCAGACCGCCCTCGAGGCATCAAATGGACAGCACCACTTCTTCCACCCATACAGCCTTTGACAGTTGTTGCTGCTCTTGAAACTTGGGACACCATCAGCCACGGCCATGATGAGTTCTCACTTCTTCTGATCAATGCAGTTAACTGCATTCCACTCGCTGTCACACTGCTTTCCCAGCTTGCTGAAAGCGAATCGGCGGAGGCACTTTGGGCAAGCTGGGAAACAGAGTCCACAAAACTAGTCAAATCTGATGGGTCTGCGCACCGACTCAACAATCTTGAGCTCTCTATTGAGCTGTCACTACAAGGCCCACGCCTCCGTGCATGTCCTGGTGCACTTGACTTCTTCATGATTCTGTGCATGTTACCCCAAGGCTTGCCAGAGTCGCGGATACCAGAATTTGAGACATCATTCAGGAACCATTTTGGTGGAACACGATCAGCCATCAGAGTATTAAAACAGTGTTCACTTGCATATTCACTGGAAGGCTTCCTTCGAGTACTGTCACCCATGCGGCAGTACACCCAAGACCATCCTGACCTGGCAACCACTCTCTCCACAACCCTCTTCAGTCAAATGGCCAAGCTTTATTTTGATCTGATTCCAACCGATCATCCGTCCACCATATCCAGTGTGGTGCATGAGAATATACAGATGGAAACTGGCAACATCACTGCAGTTCTGGATGTTTGTCTCACTAAATATGCTGATGTCCCCCGTGTTGTGCAGATGGTCCTCGACTTCTCTGATGCATGCCGATATTTGAATATCTATGACACAAGACTCCTGACAAAGACAGCTTCTGTTGCACAGGGCCACGGCCTGAGGAGCCAGGAAGCCGACTGCTACTACAAAAAAGCCCAGATTCATGTTTTCATTGATGAACTTTTCAATGCCGAAAAAATGCTAAAAGCTGCTCTCAATCTCCACACAGAGGTCAATGACAAGTTCGGCACGGCCAATGACCTTCAGGACTTAGGAGAGCTCTACATCAGGCTCAATCGACTTGAGGAAGCTGAGCGAACTCTACAGTCTGCTCTTGATCTCCACACAGAGATCAATGCAAAGCTCAATCAGGCCAATGACCTTCAGAGCTTAGGAGGGCTCTACACAAGGCTTAATCGACTCGAGGAAGCTGAGCGATTTCTACAGTCTGCTCTTGATCTCCACACAGAGATCAGTGCGAAGCTCGATCAGGCCAATGACCTTCAGCGCTTAGGACAGCTCTACACAAGGCTCAATCGACTCGAGGAAGCTGAGCAAGTTCTACAGTCTGCTCTTGATCTCCACACAGAGGTTAATGACAAGCTTGGTCAGGCCTATGACCTTCGGAGCTTAGGAGAGCTCTACACAAGCCTCAATCGACTCGAGGAAGCTGAGCAAGCTCTACAGTCTGCTCTTGATCTCCATACAGAGATCAATGACAAGCTCGGTCAGGCCAATGACCTTTCGAGCTTAGGAAAGCTCTACACAAGGCTCAATCAACTCGAGGATGCCGAGCGAGCTCTCAAGTCCGCTCTCAATGTGCATATTGAGGTTGGGAGCAGTCTAGGGCAGGGAAATGCTTTGGTGGAGTTGGGAAACTTGTGCATTACCCAATACAGATCTACAGAAGCCCAAGACTTCCTCACTAGGGCCATGGATGAATATGGACATGCACATTACTCAGATGGGCAGCAGCGGGTCGCCGAGCTGCTCAATCTTCTGCGGGAGAAGCAATATCCAATTTCTTCTGGAACCAGATTAACCGGAAATCCCAATCGATGATACCCCTTGACATCCAGACATCTCTGGTATGTGGTTTTTTTTCTTTTTCTTTTTGCGTGCGAAGTTTAATAAAGCAACGCAACAGAATGTTCTCCCTTCAACTAATCACTGTCCGAAGTATATAGCCTTGCAATGGATTACATACTTGACTGAATGCACTGTGAGAAGTTGTGGAAGCTGGAGATATACCATGTTTTGAGGACATTTGAAACCAGGTAAAGAGTCTTTTCAATAAGTAGCACCGTAGAGTAGAATCTTGAACTTGAGGCTAACATGCAGGATGGATTGAAGAAGTATCTGCTGCCAAATTCATCACTTGCTTTACGCAGAAGACGGTGTGAACACGAAGTGAACTCAGAACTTAATGAGTGAATGATAGACCTCGACTATAATAAAAGCTTTCTGGTTTGTATCTCGTAATGCGCTTTGAGCCTCAGGTAATCTTCAATTTCGCATCGGGTGTTGACTTTTCATGGAATAAATGTGCGATTTTGTTTGAAGTTCCACATCACTGAACTCAGGTCTTGAACAGAGAGGCAGTGTCTGGACCCCGCTGGCATTGTGCTGAACTGAAGACTCGTAAATATTAGCCAATTGATACAATCATTAAAGCACGCATGGCGACCACATAGCACCATAGCCCGTGGTCTCAGTGAATCAGTTCTGAGATTAGACTTAATTAAACACGTTACACGCTTGATAAAATATCCATTGGAAATCTGAACCAGACCAATTCGACCGCGGCAACTTCTCAAACTATCCTACGCTTCTGCGCCGCGCTCAGCACGTCATCCTTCGCGAATTTTGCGTTGGGGCGATAAATTGAGAGTGAGAATTTCATTTGGCGGCGGATTTTCCATCCGAGGTACGCCCGCTGTCAGCGGGAAGTTTACCTTCGATCTGCCAAGGATCCGCACTTCTAATTCAGTTTGCAGTCTATATGAACCCTGCCCCGCACGCGTCCTTCCATCATTACTCCCCCGATCTTACTCCCCACTTTCTCTCGTCCATGTGCCCCATGCCCTACTCAGGCACAAATCGCTCACTGGTCAACATTTACGATAATCGCAAGCCGCTACAGTACCCCTGCCCCACCCTTGGTATGCACTCAGCATCACATTTGAAGATCTATTTCAGATGTTTGCTGCCGCGTCCTCGCGCCTTCAAATACATTCCTGCTGCACGCCCATCTGTAGCGCCCGCGCCCGTTCAACATTCCGTCGCTGCCCGCCCGCTGTGGCACGAAACTACACCAGTACGCTCTAACCCATCATCGTCGTTACGCCTGTGATGATCTATGTCAAATTTTCGCCATCGCTTTCCATCTAACTCGCTTCCCAGGGCCCTCCGAACACCACCACGCATGCACCACGTATGCACCACGCCGTCCCACGCCCTAGACTGGACTCGACTTCGGCGTTACGCCCACAAACCAGTCCGTGTCAAACTTTGTCCCTCTAATGCTCTGAGGATCGTTCGCAGAACCCGCCCGTCCGTCGCCGCTTCAATCTACTTATCCTTGCGCTCTTATTGACTTCAACATAGAAATCTACAGGCGGAGGTATGCTGTATGCTCGCAGGTATGTTGAATTCAGTCTTGACTATCGGAGACTTGCGTCCTGCGTCTCAATACGTAGCTACCGTATAACCTCCGAAAAACCGAAACTATCGCTGAATAAAACCAGCTATGTCCGTTATTTATTCACATACTTGCCATTGGCTGACTTGTTCTTTCTCTGCTGTAGAGCTCGAAACCATGCTCCGTAATGCCATGAAACCCACACACTCTCGACGTACGAGTAAGCCCACTCAAATGTATTTCATGAGTCGATTACCAACTATAACTCGAACTCTGGTCAGGGTATGCTTCGTTCAACTCTATGGGTGACTCATCATGCTTTAATGCCAAGTTCTCTCTTCCTCGAGAGGTTCGGACTCACTGACGTGGATCCTCAGATTCGGTTGTATCTTGGTCACCTCGCGATCGGAAATAACTGTCTTTTTTGGTTGCGCTCGCCTTTCCTTCGGCGTACTGAATACTCTGACAGAGGGGAAGAGGTACAGCTCCGCACTAGCACCGGCTCGACGGCGGACGGTCCGCGTCTACACTGCGTAAACCTCGATGGCGTTGCCCGCGGACGATCCCCGTTCGACTCCGGATCAAGCCATCACACATTTCTTTCATTCTTTTATCCCGTCGCGGAGTCTTTTCCCTGGTTCAGGTCTGTCTTCTGACTCGCCCATGCCCAGATATATTAAATTAAATTGCTGTGCAGGACGCATCCGACATAAATGCGCAGGGTCGCGGGGTCCTAGCAACCGTTGGGGCGGGCGTAAGTACAGATCGCTCCGAGCCCGTGCCCCTTCAATCCCCCCGGTCGGCCACTTGAAGGATACGTCACTGTACCCGCAATAACACTTTGGAGGTATCTCGCTCACCTCGGATGCAAGATAAGATTCATTTAGATCCAGACAGTACTTGGCCTTCGAGCGCTCGCCGGGGCTTGCGAGATATTCGACGTGTCGCGTCACACCGCCTGGCACTCGCGCCGCGCGGCCATTTATCTCGTGGGAAGTGGATGTAAATGTATTCACTTGGAGGTCACGGTGTAAATGAGTACTAGATACTGCGTATCTACAGTACGTACGTACGATACGCGTCAGTGCGTCGAACATGCGCCCGTGAAGCGAGGTCGGGACATGCGCGCGGAGCCACTGCGGCTCCAGGCGCGTGCGGGACCGCGGAGCGGCGCCCAAAACGGGCGGACTCGGGACGCACCGTGGGAAGATCAAGAGCGGCGCGACGTAGAGACGCCGAGGTGCACGAGCGGGCGCGCGTGCAGCGCCGGCGCTGCATCATGCCGGACGACGGATGCTTGGCTCGCTGGGGGCATCGGTGTTGTAGTCCTCGAGGTTTGTGCGGTGTGTGAGTAAGCGGGCGATGGGTGGAAGTACAGTATGTTAGCATGATGTGAGGAAGGGGATGAGCAGTGGTTGCGCACCGGGTCGCAGTCTTTGTCTCCTGCGGACTCCGGACTCGTAGGGCGCACCTTTCCGCGCCAATTCATGTGGAGGAAACCGCCGCCGAGTTCCGCACCGTGGAGGCATCGAGAGCCGCGCGGGTGTAAGAGAGTACGAGTCGTGGCCATCCAAGTGGGGACTTGCTGGTGAAGAGTTGCGGCGCGGCGCAGGCCTCGGAGCAGTGCATCAGGCTGCATTGGGTTGGCTTATCAACGACGATGACGAGGGGCGGGGGCGGCGGCTGACTGGACTGTGGCAAGAGGCGCCGAGAACGCCGAGGGAGGGCGGGTCAGCGGGCAGGACTTACATCTGCGTCGAGGGCAGGAACAGTTCTTTAACACACTCTTCACGCACATCCTCGGGCTCCTCCTCCTCTTCCGCCGCCGCTTCCTTGGGCCCCTCGGCGCTGGCGTCCTCGGCGGGGGCGGGCTTCTCCGCCGGGCATCGGTGTGCATGGTGGGAAGAGCGACGAGATGAATCAGCCAATTCCCGACATTTTGGATAGGGGATGGGTGTTTTTCGGGCACCGGTTTTTCGCCGTGGCAAGGCGTGGCGTGGCGTGCAAGCGTGGCACGTGATTAGCGTGCCCGGACAGTTCAACTCACCAAGGCTTAAAAATTAACATGCAAGGCAAAATACCCGTGTATCTTGTTCAGTGTTTAAGTTGGCTGTATTCTGTGTCGAAACCCAAAAAAAACACATTTCCAGACTGCTCAATCCAAGCGGTATTGTCACGCATACGTGACGATGTCACTGGTCGAAGCGAGGAGGCGATGGTCTCGCAATGGACTCACAAACCCACATATGATACACATTAGACTAAGAGAAGCTGTTGGATCCATATAGTGTGGTTTCAAGTCTTCAACCCCATTTTTCTGTGCATTCTTTCAGAAGTTATGATTTTTTTGTTGCCTTTTCACTCAAGTGCGTGATAAATCCTGGTTGAGTTAGTGTCGCAAAAAAAGGGATTGCAACATTATTGTCTTACTTGAAAGAGAGATGCAATAAGCCCAGTTTGGTGCTTGCCGTTTCTCCATAAGGACCGGTTTTGGACCTGCACGCCTCTGCACGCCACGCAGACCGTTAGCGTGCAGTGCCGTGTCTATGGCGTGCCGCGCCGTGTCATTGCGTGCACAAGCGTGGCGAAAAATGTTCTCAGCACACATTTTGGTTTAAATCACTAGGGATAGCAACTCCATAGTAATAATTCACGTCTCGACTCGGAGTTCAAATGACAAACGATGTTCAACTTTTTCAAGTTGCAACTTGGACCCGCGTACTCCAAGAGTCTAGCCCACCCTGAGGACATTGTGGTGGAGAGGAAGGTTGCGTCTATGTTTCCTAGGCCCCCACAACTTCCTGGTGTGGCGGAACCGCTCAAACAAAGTTGAAAACTTAATGGCGGTGAGTGTCAGTGGTCGGTTGGGGAAAAGCCGTCGACAATTTAAAGAAGTTGACTTGTAAATTTATTCTGGCTGTCATTGATCCATATGAGGGCCAGAGAGGTTAAAATACAAGCATACTGTGGTTTCACGGTGGTGGAAGGACAAGGTGATGCACGCTACACGGCACTGCACGCCAACCACGTCACGGCACGCCGTGACACGGTGATTTCCCGGGGCCCGTGTTTTTCGTGAGGTGATGGTGTGACAGGTAATCAGTGACGATGTGATTCGGTGTGATCCGGGGGCAAACACTTGACTTGACTTGTCCATATCTCGACCGTCCTGCCTGGTCCCAGAAACGGATTCCCTGGAAGGGACCATCCGGTTCTACCCTACTTTCCTCGGTCTTGCACTAGTACTGTTACCGCGACTCTGGAATCTGGAATATATTTTCTCTTGCGCTTGACGAGTCGATTCTCAAATCTCCTCAAACAGCTACAAATCTTCCTCAGGCTCAACCACGACACCCTGGAATTTGAACCCTCTGTGCAACGCTCGACTCGCCGCATTCTCGAATCTCTCCGGGAGGCTGCGCAAGCATGGAGACAAACGGCTCGACCCCACCAGTATAAGTACTACCGGCTCGATGGCGGACGGTCCTCGTCTGCACTGCATAAACTGTACGGCCATCTCCAGCGCGTTGCGCAGAAGATCTCCGTTCGACCCGGGGTCGAGCCATATACTGACAGGTCAATGTTTTTGGTCGCACGTTCTATTTTTTCGTCGGGTGAGGTTCGCTCAATTCTCCTTGCAAATGTGTTTCACGAACTCAATACACCCGCAGTTACAGGGGAGATTGAATGCTCCGGATCGCAGAGAGTCCGTTTCTTTAGCACCGCAAACAATGTACCTAATAGCGAGGTCCCAATGCTACCGACTCGATGGCAGATGGTCCGCGTCTGCACTACATCGCTGAGTCTCGGGTTGCAGACCTGAAAAATACCCCCGTTCGACTTGGGGTCGAACCATGTTGTATCCGAGAAGGTTTTTGGGCGCGGTCTCCTTTTCCTTCGAACTTCGCATTCCAATCGGTCCGTTCACTTCGGTTCCCATTGAATTTAAATGCGCGCGCAGATGGATCCAATTCAGTGGCACCGGGAGGCGATGAGTCTCTAGCGCTGCACAAGATGAAACTACAAATGTTCAGCTCCCATCTAGTACCGGCCCGATGGCGGACGGTCCGCACCTGCGCTCAATGTTACATTCTGATGAGTCCCGTACGCGGGGTCGATCCATCCATGGTTAGGCTCGCCTTTTGGACATGCCTTCTCTAGTTGAAGTTCATTTCCCAATGGTTCCTTTTATCTGGCTCTAGGAATTCCGTGGTCCAATCTTACCCACAAATATGTCCAATGGATAAATTCCGCCCCGCTTTGGTTCGTTTCACTGATACGCAGTAAAGCCGTCATGATTCACAGTTGCACACTCAATGAGGGACGAGCTTTGTTGGTATCTGCTCGATGGCGGACGGTCCGCATCTGCACCGGATTGTTCAGGTTGATCAATCTTACTACAGAAGATCCCCGTTCGACTCGGGGTCGAGCCACTTCAAGTTGTGGATTTGTGCATTCTTTTTGGCTTCGTTGCACCCTCCTTTTCGTTGGTCTCCTCACCCTTTATATATCCTCACTGGATGAACGCGCAGATGGATCTAATGAGCCTGATGCTGCTAGTCTCCACGCCTCCCCGTTTGTTTCACTAGCGCTCACCGCAATTGATCAAGCTAAGGAGGTCCCACTCCCTACTAGCGCCGGTCCGCGGCGGACGATCTACCTCTGCAGTGCATACCGCCATTCCAAGCGCGTTGCGCAGAAGATCTCCGGTCGATTCAGGGTCGAGCCATGTTGGTCGAGCGTTCTTTTCCTTCCTCATTCATCCCATCCCGAGGTTCTTTCCTCAACAGTCCTCAAGCCTGGAACTTGGCTTAACAAAATGTTAGATCTACAATCTATAGATCCAATACAGTGGACGGCGGTGAGTGTCTTTCTCCAGTAATACCGCAGTTGATGAACCTGCAAGGTTCAACTCCCATAGGCTGACGGTCCGCCTCTACCATTCATGTGTGCAGTCATTACAACGAATATACCGCGGAAGATCCCCGTTTGACTCGGGGTCGTGCCACTGGTTATGGGAGACTTTATTTTGTTCGGCGCTACCTTGTTTTGGTTGTGCATTTCGTTTGCTTCCTTAAGGCGAGGTTCGCTTTCCCTTCATTTTATACCTTGCTTGACTAAATTATTTCTCAGGAGCTCCAACCGGATGGCGGTACCTCCCTTTCTTTTGACGATGCGCCTCGCGATGGATCAACCCAAGGAGCTCCCTTCCCTACCTGTACCGGCTCGATGGCGGACGGTCCGCGCCTGCACAGAATTTGCATTCCGGATATTTCACTCCCAGAAGGAGGCCCGTTCGACTCGGGGTCGAGCCATGCATTATGCCCATGCACTTTTTCAAGTGAGCTTCATTCGTCAAATGCTTAATTTGCACCGCCGCTCCATGATTGCCCGCTGTTCACGGAAACTGGGATTAAGCCCCTTCGAGTCCGTCGCCTGCTGCTCGTGCTCAGTCACTTTATGTGTTTCCTTGGTCTCAACAATGCTGCTTATGCCCCGGTCGCGCTCGATAGTTCGATCGAGTTAGCCGCCAGGGTCATGGGCCAAAGATCTAATCCATGCTGCCACGAGACTGCCATTCCACTGTCCTACTTTGGTTCCATCGAGATCTACTTCCATCAAAGATGCCGAGGACTACTCCAAATTGGTGCACAAGCTCATGCTGGAATGGCTACCAGATAAAATAGACTCTTCCGACAAGCCGTACCTCCTAAATGGAAGGCGAACCCCAAAAAGACAAGGCACCAGCTCAAGTTACTGCTTGCATGTGGCACTATTTAACAATGGTCAGGACTCAAAGCATTGTGAGGCTATTACCTCCATGCTACTGTAACCAGTGCCGTTCAGAATGGCTGTGTAGGTTCTGTAGGAAAGAAGCCGAGACACCTGAACACGTGCTAATCACCTGCGAGTCTTCGAACTCACTTGTTGCACTATCTGCAGTATTTCTTACGGAACTCTTCACAACTCTCCCAGACTTGCGACGCCAGATGGCTGAACTCTCAAAAGTTTCTAAAAGATCCATCCGAGATCGACCATAGCACTAGTTGCCAAGTACACGTTTGAAGTTTCCGAGGTTTTTCACGCCGTTTCTGTATTTCGATAGGTCGCTTGCGTGATTGATGTGCTAACTTTTCTTTTGCTTTTTTGGATTTTTTTAGTTCTACCGCGGCGAGCTTTGACGTTTCGATTGATTGCTGCGACCGTGAGGTCGGCTACGAGAGTGCAGAGAAGTGCAGGGACAATGGTGTAATACTTAGTGCGTGTCAGAGTGCGGACAGTGGGTTTGAGGTGATTTAGATCTTCATGAATGGCTGTGATGTTGTAGTTTTGAAGAAGAGTGTCGAGGAGCCGATGACTCTCAAACTTGACGGTAATGTACGTATACGCCGTATGTTACGGCCTTTGCATACCCAGCGCAAGTTTGACAAAAATTGAGTGAGCTACGAGCGTCGTAGTGCTCTCAGCACTCAACAAGGTTGATGCCCACATCCCACAGAGATCCTAGTTGCTTGGATTCAGTCCTCAATTCGGACCGGAGATGTCGGCCCGTCAGCCGGGGATCGGGGATCACTGTTGAACGACGTCGGCGGTGACGGCTGTGCGTATGCGCGATTCGGCACCGGTCTGTCACCTGCTCAGCCAAGATCGTTCCATCGTGGTTGAGACGCGTATTTTGGATCGAGCCCGCTCGAGTGGCTCGAGCGGATCGAGCTACTATTATTAACCGTACCTATCAGACTACAATATACATACATCCCTGTAAGCGTAGATCTCGCTCGAGCCGCTCGAGCTAGCAATCCGCTCGAGCGAAATCGAGCCGCTCGAGCCAACCAATCTGGGTGAGTGAGATCGAGCCGGTTGAGGGCGACCGCTCGGCTCGAGCTACATAATCTATTTCAGCGCCGTCTCGAGCCGCTCAAGTAGATGAGACGGGCTAGCCGGACACTGCATCCAGTAGGAGAGCGAGCACAAGAACAGACATCTAGACCTCCGCCGCGCGGACGCTGACGGCGATCGACGCGTTCAGCGTCGCACTCTGGCGACGGAGGTGCGCCTCCCGTCCCCGGAGCGCACGAGTCCGAGGATTCCGGGGAACCTGGCTGTCCCTCGGACGGGGAGGGTGCCCGAGTCGATGCACTCACTGTGGACAGGGCGTTGGTGACGAGATGAGGAGGGTACACACCTTCGTCGCACTGAACGAAGGCAGCCGCTTAAAGCCAAGCGACATGAGCGATAGTATCTTCAAGGTCGAGCCACCGGGCGTAGTTTGTGAGGGCTCCAGTGATATTGAGAGTGGCTAGAGTCACCAACAGTTAGCCTGGAAATGGGAAGACGGTAAAACGACGTAGAGGCAGACCGTGAGCCCCTGGTTCCGTGGCAAGAACTTGGACAATGTCCGCGGTATCACATTTCTCGATGCAAAAGTAACGCACTGTCAATATTCCACTTCTGCGTCCGTGATATACGTCGTCAAGCGGGATTGAAACACCAAGACACCCTCCCGACCATAATGGGCTAGTCAGGAGTCAATTACTAGCAATTTATGCGCTTACGCAGTCACGGAATACCCATTGCCGACCAGGAGGTGATCCTGTAACCAAGATAGGGCAAGCCATTTCCGCTGACGAGGGACATTCCCAGCACGGCGACGACTGTAGGGGCAGTGCTCCCAATTTTCATGAATGGCCTATTTCGAAGTGGCTGAGATGCAGTAAAGGCCCACAGCGGCACCGCAGCGAACGTGTTACATGAACGCAGCCAGGTCGTCACCAAAGAGAGATGGAGGGAGAAGATTGGCGAGAGACACGAGAAGTCTTGGGAGAAAGAAAGGGACGCGTGCCACCATTAAAATACAACACCAAACATGGACCAGTGATCTCGGCAAGTGCCGACCATCCAACTTATTATACCGGAATCACGACTGGATGTTGGGCGCCAAATGACCAAGAAGCTTGAAAATTTGGAGGAAAGACCTGTGAAAGCTCCGAACCGGCTAATGACACCAATGGTTCGCTCCGGTCTGGACGCCGCAATATTCTCTGTAAATTACAGTCGCAACCTAGTCCGCCTATGATTGTCAAAGAAAATGAGGCGAGCTCTTTTAATGTCATATTTCTAGTAGGAATGTTTTGTGTGCAGAGGAAACCGACGGAATTCTAATGTACGTAGTCGATATTCAGGTGCTTGTTACGAAGGTCTATCAAGACGAAGTGAGGAAAGCTGCTTGTGTCATCGGATTTGACACTGGTATGTTGAATGGGCGTTGTAAAAATGCAGGCAAGGAAGCTCCCGAAAACTTGACCCACGTTACGGGGAGGACATGGGAGAAACATCTAGTCCGAGAAGCTGGAGTCCGCGAGTTCTTTGATCCCGAATTACTCGGTGAAATGAGGGGGACTGGGATGGGACATAATGAGGGGGCTTTACGTGCGAAGTATGGAGTCAAGGAAGAAATCTCCAGAAAAGAGATCACATATATTCCCTTCTGCGAGGGAAGTGACCCGTGAATTCGAACAAAGCATCTCGTCGGCGAAGCCCAGCGGGAGGATCAGTATATTTTAACAAGGGTCCAGAACCTGGGATAGGAGATGTGTGTATCACGTTGTTTACTGTTGAAGAAACTCGACAGAGTACGTGGGAATTGAGAATCCGGGAAATATGTGAATGAGGGGGGAATGCACGCAATGGCTCGGCAGAAAATGACCCAACCACTAGATGCAGATACCCATGAACTATGGTGCGGGCCACCTAGCTGCCGCTACCCCGTGCTTGAGTTTTTCCGGGCCGAGTTTTGCTCAGATTTCTCATCCCTCTTCCAAAAGTGTTTCTTTTCACGATACAAGAACATCTGGAAGAGGGATTTTTATTTAAATCAAAACTGGGTGAGTTAAGAAAAACCTGCCTGTGCATTTGGCCACAAGCGGGTGGAAAAACAAGAAATGCTGTCCAGTGTGGCTGTGTATAGGCCCAAAAATTTTCTCTGGCCAATTTGGCCACTAATTTCGGCTAGCGGCAGCTAGGTGGCCCGCACCATATAGGGGAATGGAGCTTGAAATGAATCGTGATACCCCGCCGGCTCAAAGGGAAATGCCTCAGTGGAATACTCCGGCGGTACGACCGTGGGCAGGAAACCATGCATGCAATACTTACCTCGGCGTCTCGAGAGGGAATGGCCTATATAATAAGCGCAGGTACTCCGGCGGTACGAGAGGGGATGAACTAGAGAATAAATGCATGCGATACCTTGCCGTTCCGAGGGATGACAGGAGTGAAACAAACTTGTCGAGCACGTGATCGCATTTGGCCGTCGGAAACACCAGCAAACAACGGGCCTTTCATCTTTACACCACCATCATCCGTATTTATCCTCCCCGACTCCGGTCAATGTACACTCTTGGTCCACTCTCCCCTATTAGGTCGATTCCGTAGAGTGTCAGCAGGTGCACTCAAGAGGGCACTTTAACTTTCTGACGTTCCTTATACTTCAAGTTCGGTGGCATGGCATAGTACGGCAAGCAAGACGGCAAGGCACATATCCTCTCAGGCATCGTGGAGCATAAAATTGCGGTGACTATAGGCAGTTGCTTACCATTCCCTATGTCCCGAAATGATTTCCTGTATTTGGACAAGTTCCCCCAGGTGAGTGCCATTCACTCTCTCCGGGTACATCCCATGATAAAGCCACATCCATTTTATTTGGATCGTTTGCTGGAGAAGGGATTGAAAGAGACTACCGACCATTGGGCATGAAAACTAGCAGTGGTGAGACTCCAGTGTGCTCAGACATACATTTTCTAATCGGCTGTACTTGACTCACTTCGGAGCCCTGCAAGTAATCCATAGAGCGGCGGTACGTAGTCCCACCACCGTCACCATTCTGACTGCTAATCTCTACATTTTGGTTGTGATACGAGGCGCGCGAAGACGAGATTGAGGTGAGTTGTCTGTTGCTCTCCGGATATATGAAACGATCCAACAATTCTCTTGCGGCGCGCGACCGTAATATCTATACTCGTCGGGCATATTGCGCCTATCTCTGCACTTTTATGTGCTTGTGCATGCGGCACCCCATGCGCGCTCAGTAGTACCCCCGTCGCGAGGGCGGGACTCGCGCCCCCCTTTCAGTAAGTAACCGAATTGGTCCTCGCAGACTAATCCTCCCATGATCTCCCCCCCCTGTAATCGACTGGGGCCCCGGTGTTAAGCCTCCCAAGTATTTTAGCGCGAACCGCTCGGTCTCCCTCCACCGGCTCGATATCATTCACGAAGATTGGCTGGGTCGAGCGGCTCGAGCGAGATCTACGCTTACAAGGATGTATGTATATTGTAGTGGGATAATATAATGTATAGTTAATATAATAGTGGCTCGATCGGTTCGAGCCACTCGAGCCCACTCGATCCGAAGTACCCGTTGCAACCTGGGTGGATCGATCGTGGCTGAGCTAGATTCATCACCGGTTCGATGCTTAGGCCTCCGACGATTCGGCATCTTTGGGATGCTGATTTATGTCCATTTTGGGAAGCCGTATTTTACGCGTAAACGGACGTTTACGGGGTGCCCCGTACCGCTCGAGAATGCTACAAACGGGTGGTTTCCGTTGAACTTCGCCATGCCGGCATGAGTGTAGCTAAAAGAAGAGGTCGAGAAATAGGCCATATTTTGAAATCAATTCAGATACTTTGAAACCCCCTCTGCAGAAGTTTCCAAGTAGTCTGGAGTTTACCACGCGCCCCAGTTATTGTCAGCGACAAATTTTCGACCCTGCCCGCAATACGAGGCACCAGGTACGACACCTATCTTTTGTTTAATCCATTGCTCAGTGTTGTCATGCGTAGCGCCGACAATCATTCCATCTTCCATCACGGGCGTTCACCGGCTGACCTTGAACGTCTCTCAGCCCAAGGTGGCTGAGGCGGGTGTAAACGATGCATTGAGAGTGATAAATATCCAGACGAGTGGATTCGAAACACAGGGAGATGTGTGGAAAGAACTAGAGGCTGCGCAGTACTTCCGCGGTAATTACACAGCTACTGCCGCGTCAGATGCGCGTCACTTTTAACCAGCCCAAAGCTGTGTTCTCGTGTGGTCTGCTTATCTGCCTCCATCATTCCTCGTGTGCGTGCGTGCATGGCACTCGACTGACCGGTGCCCGGAATCTGAACGACACAGTTGTTTCAATTCGCCGGTGCGCGGTAGTCTATTGTTTACCGCGGGCTTGTGTATGTAGTGCGCTGTTATTACATAATCTTAGGTAGCCATTTTCCGAGTCGCGTCCCATTGCACGGGAAACGTAATGTTCAGTGAGACTTGAAGATTTATGGCGCTTTATTATCTATGACTGACTACCTTTCTGTCAATTCAGAATGTTAAAACAAGCCCTTGAATCTATGGTGTAAAGGTCGCAACTTTTGTATGCAATTGCTTCGCCCAGAAACAACAAATGGTTAGAGTTGACCTTGAAATGGACTAGAAAAATTTCAGAAATCACCCAGAGCCTCGATGCAGCCTGGAAACACGAATTCGAGGTACGGAAGGCTGCGGAGGAAAATACTTAAAAACAAAAACGACTGTTTGGCCCGGGTTCGAACCACGGCCTACCAAAACTTATGTAAGATCACGTAATAAGAGAGCACCTCATACACGACCGCGCGGTAACTAACAGACTCTATACAGCGAGGTACGAGCGTTCGTATAGAGTGTCTGTCTACGAGAGACTAGGTGTACGGTTGGCGGGAAGGCCACAGATGAAATGAAATTTCCTTTTCGGGAACAGAGGTTCACAAAACCATCAACACATTTCAGGTTTTCAAAATGTATAGCATAGTAGCATGTATGTATCTCATTCAGAAGGTTATTTCCCAGTGTGTGATATCGTTTGAAGGTAAACACTATCAGAAAAAAACCCGACAACTGACCGTGTCCGTTGGCGGCAGCAGGCAAGCAAAACCTTGACACATCCAGGTAGGAGACCAATTATTCCAGGATCCGATGCATGTCAGCGGTTGTATGGAATATTTTGGAGAATTTGCACCCAGTGCTGGCAACATGGGGCTCATTTCTTGTTGCATCGGGACACGGTCATGTGACTGTGATGCGCGCCGCAAAAGGCGTCATCACCGTTCAATCTGAACACCATTAATAATGATTAATACAGTGGCATTAATGGCCTCGCAGAGATTAATTCATATTGGGGGATACACAAATTCAATAAGTGTTGTATTTGTAGCTACGGAATCAACATCAAAGTCTGCACTTGTGTATTCCTACACCCCCAATTTGGTGGGAGCTCCCGGCAATCTCTTTTCTACCATATTCGGACTCGCGTGCAGGGAGATCCGAAAGAACCTCTCGGGAATATCAAAACGGACAATCCCCTGAGAATTCTGGGATCCACCATCCCCCAGAGCTCCCGTAGGCATCCCCGCGAGCTCCCGAGGGACCTCTGCACGTTGTAGTTCTTGGAAGCATCTCACAAATTACAATAAAATCACATATGTATAAAATAACAATGAATTTCAGACTGTCGACGATACAGAGTACAAGAAAACTACATGTATATAAGACACAGAACAGAAACCATGAACCTGATGTTTGGTGGGAAGTATTGGGATGTAACGGAAGAGGGACTTGATGAATGAACCGGCACTTGATGTGTCCAGGGATTGTTTGCGCTTCTTGCGAGGTTTGCGATTCTTGAATCTTGATGGGAGCGGCGTGCTTTAGACACTTGGGGAGCAGGAACAGTGGTTTGAGGGTGAAGCAGATTTGAGGTTGGGATAGTTTTGAATGGGAGGCAGGACTTGCGAGTCAGATTGGGATGTTTGACACGAAGGCGCCAGGCAGTCTCTTGAAAAGCCGAAGAAAGACCAAGGATGGATGCCTCCAGATGATGGGAGATAGCGGGCAAAGAGGGGCACGGAGTGGGCGACACCTGATAAGGTCACTGGCAACGACAAAGGCCGACGGTCAGTGAGAGGATGAGAGACAGAAAAAGTGGGCAAAGTTGACGGTTGTTTGGTGATTTGTCATCAGCTCACATGCCCCGCACGGACCACTTGCACCAGCGAAATGCGAAACCAGTGAACTTGGAAATCCAGATTCGAAAATTTTATATTAGATGCTAATGAGAACATACCGAAGGGTGTATCAGTGGCTGTAACAGAGAACTCCTCAGAAACGACCCGCATTGCAGAATCCTTTCGCGCAGGACATCCCAGAGTGATTCTCGGGATGTTCCGGTGACCTTTCGGGGGATATCCTCCGATATCCGACCTCGGGCCTCGCGGCAAGGTCCGACCAAATTGGGGGTCTACTCCTTGTCGCTTTCCTCGTCATCTGAGTCGAGCTCGTCAAGACCCAAGGCTTCGCATTTGCTGTTACATTCGTGTGTCGCGAGAAAATTCTTGATTCCGTCCTTGCCGTGATCACCGGGTCCACTTTTTCTACCACACCAAGTTCGAATTAGTGTAGTGGTCCAGCTGAGAGGAGTACACTTACCCTTTGGGTGTATGGGCCATTGAGTCGAAGATCACGTTCTTCGGCTCTCCCTTGATTCTGGCCTTCATAGCTGACAGTAGAATCTCAGTTGGAGAATCCAAGAATGAGCAAGAGAACATACTTTGAACGTCACATAAAACCAATGACTTCTGGCTGAAATGGTACACAAAATGGACGAAGGTGTTGACAGTAGCGGCGAGGCGGGTGGTGGGTGCCTTCGACTTGTGATTGAGAGTGCCAGAGAATTTCTGAATGGCACCAACACGCAGAGGTTCAACGAGCCAGGTGACTCTGGTCTCACGGACATCGGCCATGTCAGCCTCAGCAAGATCATCTAGACCCGCCGCAGGGCATGGTTTACTTTCTTCCTCAGTGAGGAGCTCGGTAGCAAGCCAAATATCGGTCGCAGCGAGCGCTAGGAACGCACAAGCAAAAGTAATGTAACTCTAGAAAAGAGGGAACTCACATAAGTCGAGGTCAACTTCATGCAGTGCCCCACATTCATAGAACTTTGTAAGGAAAAAGTGGATTTCACTGGTCAAAAGCACCTCCTCCCTGAGAAAGGTCTTGTTGTTCTCCGGGGACACCGGTTCAGCGTCTGAAGACACCTGGAAAAACCGCTTCGCGACAAAAGTTATCCGCATAATGTAGTGTGTTGAATGGAATATTTGACCTGATTCTGCAGCGGCGTCGTGAATGCTTTGAGATTTCGGGTACATTGAATTTTGCGGGAACATTGCCTCGTGGAAGCAGGAGACTCAGGCATCAGAGAGCGCGGAACGACACAAGACAGGAAGCCGAATCGGAACAGCTGCATCAGATGTTCTTCGGTGATTTTCAGGATCAATTGTTCAAATCACTGTCACACGCACCTAGTTTAAATGCCTGAACTGGTGATTTCATTTTGCTAGACATTGTGCACTCAAGTCTAGAGAAATGCCATCACTGGTCTGAATTTGGAGCTGACATGACGCCGTGCTACAAAGGCGCACGGGGACTCGGAACCCATTTCCCCCGGCCGGGTATTGCAATAGCCGAAGCGCTCGTTTGCCGTCGATTCAAGTACCAGATCCCAAAAGGCTCTTTGGTAGTGCCATTCTTTCGAACAACAGCACCCACAATTGAAGTCGGTAATCCAAAGTGTTCGTTCTCAAAAAGGAAATTCCATTTCATCCGTGGCCTTCCCGCCGACCGTATAGATGCGCGGCCTTATTGTCATTGACATGTTGCTTGTGGCGATGGAAGCCGGTGGTTGAGTTTTTCCTTTTTCTAAATCCACCTTGTCTGGCAATGTGGACAGCTAGGAACGCCATACCTTCTGATCTGGGGTTCGTGTTCTTCATCCGAATAAATTCTCCTTCAAGCTTCCAAACATCGCCCGCGGGAGAAAGAACATGGTGTTTCTTGTACCTTTCAAAGAACAAAGATTGGAAGAGTACTAGATAGTACTACTCTTAATGCGATCTTGTTCCACATATAGAATTGCATTTTTCCATTATGAAGAGTCAGCTTCATTGACTAAAATAGGATCAGGTCGCGCACGCTAATCTCGATTTTCCCGTAAAATCATGCAAACTCGCACTTAGCATTAACTATTAATTGAGCCAAAGACAGGCGGTGTCACGGCGAGACGATTACAGAAAAAACCTAAATCCAACTCTCTAAGTATGAGTGTAAGTGAGACAATCATGGCCATTCCAAAACGTCCTTCAAGGTAACCCAACAGTCTTCTCGCTTTCCCCCTACCGGTCTTGGCTTTGATGTTGAGATCGTACGCCAACACGGTCCATAATCAGGCTTTTCTTTCAAGTTCCCTTTATCTGTGCGTTGCAGATGGCGTGCACGCCAGTCATATTATACAATTTTTAGAATTCGGAGGGACGGCGCTTTTCGCGCTGAGGATGAAGGTGGGTGGTAGGATGAGGATGGGGAAAAGAGGATGCGCTCGAAATAGTGTTCTGAGCCCACGCGAAATCCTTCGTTCTATTCCAAGTCTTATAGCCTCGTTTCAACAATACTTCTTTTGTCCGACAATGATTAAATAACAGAGAACAGATCACATAGTTCTTCAAGTTGTAATTGTCACCGGTGCACTCCAAATCCCATTGATACCGTCGGTCGTGGTGAAGCGCTGCGTCAAAAGACCATTTGCATCGGTGTATTGTATAACGATAACCTCCTGAGAAACATTGAGATGGGTGATTACACAAAAAAAAGCCACCTACCGGGAGGACACCATTGAGATTACTTTGGAATGACGAGAGAGGAGTTCCCAGAGGCACAGTTGCAATTAAAACCGGATCGAGCAGCCAAAGGGGGTCACCCCCGACTCCGCTGTGATATGCAGTAATGATTGACCCATTCGTGGCCTGGTAGAACAGCCGAACGGCGAAAGCGCGGGTGGCGGGGGAAACATATCCGATGACTGCAATGTCCGTGGAAGGGGCGGCATTCCTGATGTTGAGGGTGCTGATGCCGGGTTGAAGGAAAGTCCATGTGTTGTAGCCGGCGGGATTGGAAGGGACACCCAGGGTGGAGATCTCCATAATGGTTCCGTTACCGCCGTAGAAATAGGTGCGAGCGCCTGAGCCTGCTACATTGACAATAGCAAACTTGGATGGCTGAATTGGCAATCATGTTAGCATAAAGTGGCAGCACGGGCCACGTATCACATACACTCCAAGTGGTTGCGGCAGTGAGACGGAGGGCAAGAAACAAGGCAGAGAGAATAGACAAGATGAGCATCTTTACTTTGGCCCCATTGAGACGTGAGTGCTGGTTTTATACGCCATTTGTATGAATAGCCTTCTTGTCCCGATGATTGATTATGGTACTACATAGCCTGGGGGCAATCTGCCAGTCGAGAAGCAGGCACAGGAACAGGGGCACATTACTCATATCTTAAGCAGATGTGGTGATTTCGTATGTACAGGTTTTGCTTCTTCAAATTCCTAATTTGCACCTTTTTTCGTGTCCCTTCCTCCCAGTTTAGTCTCTCTTGACAAACTGCATCTCTCGTTCCTCGTTCTGAAGTCTGTTAGTTACCGCGGTCTGATTATCGTTAGATCGGCTCATTATGTAATGATGGCGATGCTTGCGCAAATAAAAATACTCCGGACGCGTTTTTGACGTCGACGCGTTCTCCTGTCCATCGTACTTATACTCATATAGATTGGATACTGGGGCATTCCGGCAGACAAGTGGAGTTTCTGCGAGTTTATTTGGCCTGTCGAGATTATATATGCATTATATCCGCTGAATTGACCGAGTGATGGGCTAATGTCTGGATCCAGCAGCGGAAATAGCAAAAAATCTCATCCAGACACCTTTTTCGGAGAATAGAAGGTAGACTGCCTTCAAGTTTTAGCTTCAACGCACTCATGTTGCGAACGGCGCGTCTGGTTTTGATCGCAGGCTAAGCATTTCATTTTTGAGAAGGGCTGCGTAACAAATCTTTCACAAGCCGAGAAGGCCTCGTTCAAGGACGCTACCTGTCTGTACACGACTCGCGAAGATGTGCAAGCCCATCCTTGCCGCCACCTGACCCTCATAGCATCGCATGCGTCCGAGATCGGATCATTTGGCGCCATAAGTCGCGCATGAACAGGTGACCGCGGAGGAGAGGTAGGAGCGGGGCACGTCATCGCGGGTTTGTCAGGATGAGGAAGGAGAGGCGCGGCCCAAGTGCGTGGGGGGTTTGGGCTGCAGGGCGAGGCCACGCTAAGCGGACAGGTCGAGCGTGGACGGAGCGGCGTCGAGCTAGGGCGGAGCAGCATCGAGGTGGAGTGATGACGCATCAAGTTTCTCGTCTCGATTGATGGATCGGTGATTGCCGGGCACTGCCACCAGCCACCGCTCGAGCTCTCTGCCCGCAGATACCGATGTGGAGCCCTTCACTCCAATGACCAGCAGAGTACTAGCAAGGCAGAAGACTAGGCCCGGAAGACGTCATTGCTGTTCTCGCGCCCTCGGACGGCGTCGACGCCGTCCAAGCACAAGACCCAGCCGCCGCCCGCCCTTTCCCCTGTCCCGTCGCAGCCTAGGACGGACGAGTTCGGGAGGACCCGGAGACACTACCCTCCCCATCGACACCGCCGTCACTTCTGCTGCACCTCCTTCCACTTCAGGAGGCATGGTTTGCGGAGGCGCAAGAGCTGGGCTTGGTATGAGAGGTGGAAGGCGGAGGAGCCGGGTGAGTGCGCTTTCGTTTCTTTTCATGCGTTATCCTCCTTCTTTTCCTTTTTTTCTGGACTGCGACCCCTTTCTTTTCTTTCCGTTTACGTCTACACACATTCCTCCCTTCCCCATCCCGCTTCTCCTCCGTCTTCTCAATTCCTGCCTTCCCTCCCCGCACTTCTTCGTTGGCGGGTCGCAATCCGGCGCCGGGCGTCTATGCGGGCGCTTACCGGTTGACGGTGCGATGCGTTGCTTATGCTCGTGCTCGTGCGCCTGCTCTGCACAGGGTGGCTTGCGTGCCGCCGTCCTGGTATTCCTCGCCGCGGCGCTGGCGCACGCGTATCCGCTCTTCCTCGTGCCGTGCTTGTGGATGGCGCTGCGTCCCTTGCGTCGTCGGGTGCCCATGCAAGCATCACAGCGTCGCGAGCGCTTGCCATTGGGCGTGGGTGTCGATGCACTTGTGCATTGCCGGTGCACGCGCCCGCGGTATCCTGCCCTCTGGCTTCGTAACCAGCCCACGGTGCTCATGTACTCCGGGTGTGTGTATTGACCGACGACGCAGACTAGTTTACTTTTTCTCTTTCTCTCTGTTCTGCTTTCCCTTCCCTTCCCTCCCTGCCTTCCCCCTCCCTCTTCTCGGCCTCGACTTCTCCCTCCTTCATCATCCTTCCCTCGTCTCCTCGTCCTTTCTGTCCTTTTCCTATCATTTTCGTAGCGTTGATGAGCCTCGTTCGGCCCAAGCCGTGGAATCTTATCTTGATCCGACCAGTACTTGACAGCTGTCAAAATCGAACCAAACAAACACGTCGCGCTTTTTCTTCCTCCGACCACCCTCGCATCAACACTGGCAGCTCTCTCCGCAATTCTCGCGGCTTCGCACTCCTGGATTCTGGCTCAGTACTATTCTAATCAACTTTCTACGCACGTTCATGGTCTGGCCGGCTTCATTTGACTCAGCTGGATACTCGATGTTGGCTCGGACTTTGTTATTTTTTCCGCGCAACGCGTTTCTCGGACATATCTCGTTTTCTTGCTTACTTTCCTCCGCTTTATATCGGAGTCTACACAGTATAAAATGTATGTAGTTTTACTTGCAAACTTAAGGAAGTTTTCCCCTTCGCATTTGAAAAAGACTTGCCTTTGCTCTCGCTCTCGCTCTCGTCTCTGCGTCGCCCTCGTTGTCCTCAGTACTCCTTATTGCTCCCCGAGTCCCTCGCCGTCCATCTTGTCCCCATCACGCAGCCTTCGTCGTCGCTGCTTCCATTCCCGCGCCCCTGTCACCTCGATCTATCCATTTAAAATCTCGCCCCTTTTACCTCGTCCCCTCCAGCGCACGAGCTCTATAAGCTTTCGCTGAAGCGCCCTCGCCCACACATTATCTCTACGGCCCTCCGAGCGGTCACGCACATCCCCACCATCTTTTATTTCAGCTCAGCTCCCGCTCGCACCCGCGCCGTAGGCGTATCAGCGTCAATTCGCGCGCTCTGGGACGCGGGGGGATGCAGAGGTGCAGCGCCAGCGCTAGCTGCACCTGAGGCGCGTGTGCCGGTGGTGGGGCATTCCAGGGACGGTGTACGCGCTGGGATGGGGACGAAGGGGGGTGCGTCGGGCCTGCGTCGTGGGCTGGTGTATCTGCATTGGGCGTCGGTACCCCTGTGTGTTCCGGCTCCGTCACCGTCGATGCGGTGTGGGCGTCAGCGACGATGTAGAATGCCCCAGTTTCCTGCTTTCCCTGGCTTTCCACGTTCTTATTTCCGCGCGCGCGTTCCCTTGCTCCTTGTCGTCTCTCCTTTCGTCGTGTCTCCGCCGTTGGTTCGTGGCGGCGATGCGTGGGGATGTGTGCGAGTGTGTGGGGATGTGTGCGCGCGGCAGCGTCATGTCTGTGCCGACGATCGGGTGGCGCTGCGCGGCGTCTTCGTCCATGGGATGGGGGGCCTGATGTAGCCCTGGATTGTTTCAGGAAGAACTCCTTTCCACAGCAATATGTTATCCGAGACGAAAACAATCCATCGTGTATGTCAACCCCCATAGTGTTCGTTTGAATCCACGCTTCCTAGGTATTTATGCAGCACTTGTTGGCCATTTCCGAAGCTCTGCAGGAGTATACTAGGAGCGGGCATGGCTCGAGAAGAAGAGGCTATATTGTGGAGAATGGTGATCGACCATTCTAGATTCGGGTTCAGCTCCGCAGTCCCCCAATATCCCTTCGCATTCGTCGCCACGGTGTTCTTCTCATTCCTTTCCATTACTCTCACTTGTGCGGCCATGAAAGACTCGCTCTGGATCTCTATTCGTCTTCTCACACTCTTTTGGACCTTCACTTCGGCTTTCGGTGCAACATATTCCCGCTCAGAGCACATCGTCGGCCTAGGATTTTGCAGCGCATTCGACTTTGAGGCCATCTCGGATCCGACGTATTGCATTTTTCTTTGTTGATCTCCTCATTCCCCTCCCGAAACTACGTCGACAAAGTGCAGGCAATTCTTCAAAGCCTGACTTATGCCTCTTGTGCATAAATTTCTCCTTATCCCAGTTACTCACAACTGCTATTGCCAAGTAAACACCTTTGTTCTCCAGGCGGATTCGAAGACCGTTATCAGCGACTCCAGCAACACCGGGCGGAATTCTGTGCGGATACAAAGCAAGAATGCGTACATGACGCATGTCGCAGTGTGAGCTTAGCTTCTTGATTATCAGCAATGACTCAAGGCGAAATAGGTTCGATATCGTGCATATGCCTGAGGGTTGTTGGTCAGTGGCTTCTTGCGACTTGATCTCGATTTGAACTGACGTGGGGATGTTAAAAGACCTGGCCGGCACTGTGACTATTGCCTAACTCTGAATCTAGTTCTCGAAACCAGGTGATATTATCGCACAGATGGGAAAACGGTCCAAATTGGCCAAACGATGGCGAAGTGGGCATAATCGTTTGTGCCTCCATCATGCTTTCTAGCGCGTGTTAATCGCGTTGGATAGGAGGGTGTAAACAACCAGGGAACCAACCAGGTCACTTTACATACTGCGCTAGGTTCAGCATTCCAGCGGACAAACGGTTTAAATTTTCTGATGTCGCATCTAGGATGTACTATGCCTGCCTCTCGGGCACAAACTGGGTTCGTCCTGTTGTCGTTACCAACCGCCCAGAAAACAATTACTGCATTCCAAGCACTTCCCTCCAGCTCAATTGCGACACCAACGTAAACTCGAACGCGGGTTGCGGTGTCATACGGTTATTGAGTGAGGTGCGTACCGCTCACTTCAGAAATCAACGCATTCCAACCATGCGAACACGCATGCGCGGATGTGCGGTTCAGTTTATCATCGTGGCTCATTCAGCACGACCGAGTACGTAGCATCGTCTTGGACCATTCACACAGTGCCGGGTCGGGTTGGATGCGGTGTGTATTGAGATTACCTGTGCGGGACTACCTCATACTCATTTGAAAACATGGGTCAGGCCGCTGAAACCGCTGCAATCGTAACAAGTTGGGGGGAATCTTGTGGGAAATACAAGGACATGTCTATATCGTAACGTAGCCAACATCACCCAGGAATTGGATGCCAAAACATCTTGTTCGCCATGGGAGGTGCGTTTGGGAACCTTGCGGCACCGCACCTTAGCACATCCGTCAAAGCCGTGCCACACAGCTGCGTCCCTTTTTTGATACCCGTTTCGAAAAACGCACAAACCTGGGGATTCAACGCTACAATGGAAACTTCTCGGGAGGTACAGTCCAGCCCAAACGGTACAGGCGTGGGCGCAAATGTACTAGATGCCCTCACAGTCTGTTGAATCCCCATGAATAGGCGTGCTAGATGGTGGATCGTCACTCACGTAGATTCCGTTACACTCTATGGGCGTAGTCAACGGAATCGGCCAAAATAGCTTTCCAGCTGTGGCTTGTATCTCAACCCGCGTATTCAGCCCATTTGCCTGAGCATTTTTCACGGTCACAGGTGTCGTTGCGAGCCCTGTGGATTGAGTATAAGGGGATGGCCGAAAGTCCAATATGCCAGGAGATCCATTCGGGAAGCACAGCGGACGAGGAGGGAGCAAAGCACCGGTGTTCAGGGTAGGGAAGTTATTGTTCAGAGCAAGTTCCACCTATGAATCTTACAATACGATACCAACGCAAAAAGGAGGACGAACCTGCTGCCACTGCGTCTGTATCCATGGTTTCTGCAGGCATTGTATGGGCCTTCTTCGATTCAGATCTCCGAATTCGTTGGCGAGGCGGAGGGCGAGGGCTTTCGCGTGCGGGGCATACCGCACTACATCAGCTTGCATGTACTCGTAGAATTGAATTGCGATCGGCGGGCTTTGCGTACTTCCCACACGCCGATCGTAGTTTTGCAATTTACCGATGATGGCCGTGACAGTGTTTTGGAATATACGCGCATTGGTATTTATGTCTTCCGAGCAAGGATTAGCGTAGCTCTGACTCGGGAGGTAAACTTAGCTCGTACAGTCAAGAGATGCTCCTAATCCTCGCATAAGATTCAGTAAGTCAACCGCATCCTCTGGTGTCCATCTTTCGGTGAGAAGTAAGATTACAACCAACACGCCTGTCTTTGAGGACCTACCTATCCCGGGCTGCTTTTCCAACATCGCTGTACTTCTGTCCAAGGCTATGCAACTGGTCAACGATCGGTCCGATTGAGAGTGCCCACCCCTACGTGTATTGCTTTCCTGTGTTGATGAAGCCGTCCGCGAATGCTGAAGTCTCAATGAATCCACTGGTGTTATTAGCTGTCGCGGTATGTCCGTACCCATATTGTCTTTATTATCAATGCTCGTGATAACTTCGCCAATTTCGTTGCTCAGGTAGAATGTTTTAAGCCTGCATCCACGTTGAGCACATTTACTCGCTTGATAACCTGGCATACCAAGAACCCGTACAGCCTTTCAGGTCTGAGTTTCGCCGGTCGTTGATAAATTCGTTGATGAACTGTGAAAAAAGTTGGAATTCGAAAACATGCTCAGCTATTAAGTATGCGGTGAGTACAGCCATAATTGCCCGAACCCATGACGCACTTTTGAAATCGTCAGGTTTGTGCGTTGGTTGTGTCACTGTAATGGCGAAATCGCCTGCTATATACGACTGTCAAGCCGACGGCGGTGTGTGGAACCGATTGCTGCCTCGTATTGGGATGCGCCTTTAGCCAATTCAGTACTCACTGGAGCCTGACAGAACATAGCGCGTACCATTAACAGGTGAGTTTCTCGTCGGACCTCCCCGGCATCCCGCCGACAGTTCTGGAACACGAAAAGTTCAATGGGACTTCGCATACACGGTTTGGATCACCCACCTCTAACACCTCTCTTTCCTAACGAAACTTTAGAAGTTGCAGTACTCGTCGGGGAGCTCGATGAGGCATCATCAGTCTTGACGGCGCAAGCAATACCACATGTTGATGCAGGTTGGAGACCACATGAGGAGGAAGATCCAGAAGAGGACGCAGTGGAGGAAGATTTCGCCGAACTGCTCATGGTCGGAGAGGAAGTGATCGGGTTGTTAGTCTCTCCGGGCTCGGGACCGGGGACTGGAGACACTCCTCCGACCTCTTCGATTCCAGGAGGGAGAGTCCCAACTACGAGTCCCCCTAGTCCCAGCTGAATTTCCCCTCCACCAAAGTCGGCGCCAATTTCAATGGTCACCGGCGCCGTCGGCATTGGGATGACTGTGATATACCCCGACGATCCTGTGAATGTCCTGAACAGGCTGCAGTGAAATTCTGTGATGCGAAGCGGTGGAGAGACTCACAATTCCGTCGCGCTCGGTTCGGGGATGGGGTTGGTATCTGAGTGCATGACTCAATCAGGTAACATCTGCGCCGCAACGACAATAAACCCACTGAAAATGGGAGGCACGACACCAGGCTGGGACACAGAAGTTGGAATGGTACCTATGACACCGCCTCCCGGTCCTACCGTAATTCCAAGGACCGTTGGAATTGCAGTTATGATTTCAACGGATGAGACCACCCCGCTCGATCCGCTGGATATGGAAGTGGACTTGAGTGTCTTCGGGACCTCTGAGACTGGACCAAGCCCGATTATTGTCGATGCAGTCGGAATTGGGATGACGGTTGTAATCCCAGGAGCGATAAAGGTCTCGCTCCTGGCGCTTTTGGGAGGAATGGGGTTGGTGTCTATAAGGTGTTAGATTTACTAAGTGATTTGTAGGGCGCTCGACTGACTGAACGGTATTGAAGTCACCAATGGGGCATTAGACGTATGGCTGGACGTCGGACCGGACACCACCGACGGGTTCAGGGATGCAGTCTCATTGCGCACCGTCGCGGAAGGCAGATGTGTTTCAGACGCTCTCGAAGTATGAGTCAAACCTGTGGACGTAGATTTAGGCCGAAACAGAGTGGTCGTTGTCGATCTGGAAATCGTCTTTTCACGGGAGACTATTTGCTTAGTCTCGGAGGAAGAAGTGCCGATACTTGTTTGGGACCTCGAAGTTTGGTGAGAACCTGTCTTATGTGTCGTCGAAGAGGTAACTGTGCTCGGTCGAGATTTGGTCTTTGAGCCAGAACTTCTTTTCAGATTCGAGCTAACTCTGGACGACTGGGGAGCTCTGGATGTTGTTTCTTTCGTCTTTGCCGTAGATGTTTGGCCCCTTCCCTTGGAGGGCAACAAGGTGGTCAAGCTTCCGTGGGTCGATGCAGAGCGTGTCTTTGACGACTTCAAGGAAGTTCCTCGCCGCGAAGCTGTGGACCTCGCAATCGGCTTTTTGTTATCTCGCATTAGGAATGCGGAGCCGGATGCCTCCACAAAAGATTATACATACGGGGACTGGTTTTGAATGGGCAACATACCTGGAATCATCTAGCGAACTGTGCATAGGAAATCATCGAGTGTTCACAGTTTGGTTCGCATTGCTTGAGAAGGTGTTAGTAGACGACTCCAATGATATCCCCAGTTTACTCACGGCCAAGGATGCTGCGAAAGGCCTCCAATAGCGGGCCGAATCCCTCGATCTACATTAACATTGTAAAACAGGTCCATGCGTCTGCAGCGATACCGTACATATCTCGCAAAGGAATACCATGCCCCCGATTTGTTGAGTGAACGGCGGCGGAATAGAATTGACTATAGGCAGCTGTCAGATTAATTCAGATGGCAGTGACCTTCTGTTCTTCGGGAAGACGGACCCAGAGAGATTGAACATGCTTGATCTCGCGTGGCGCATGTACCCGCAATTTGGCTGTACACCTGTTTCACTTCAATTTTAATCCTATAATCAATAACGCGACTCTGACCTCGACAGATACACCGTCCTCATCCGCTAGCATAGGGCATATGACAGCGTTTTCGCAGATGAGTTGAAGAAGTTTTTCGGGCTTGATGAGGTGATCAAAGAATATCACTCAGTGCAGAATGAACCATACCGTGGCGCAGGTCGCCGCGGCAACACAGGTAACAGAGGACCAGGTACGATTCAAGGTCTGTGCAATGCAATTGGGACCGGAATAATTGACTAGTCCGTTATTTAACATACCGAAAGTGTTCTTGAGCGCAAACAGTTGTCGACCAGTAGGTCACAGGATGATACAAAAGGGCGGATATTCGAAGTCTTGGTGGCCCGGCTCACAACGACCGGCGTTGCGAAGCTGAAATCAAGGAAGGAAAAAATTAGGGTCACTGCCAGCAGCGCCATTGCCTGGGTCAAAAAGATCCTGAGCAGCCCTACCTTAAATGACGCAGTGCAAAACGGAACAACCGTCGTTTCAAGCAACCGTTTTAATCGCCGCCCTCACGGGAACCGGGTATCTAGGCCCTAGTCTCCGTTGTGTTCGATGAACGACGGAATGGCAAGGTTGTCCAGACGGGGTTCAACGTGCCGTTAAAGGACGGTATCAATTCGCGGTGCCACCGTTCGTTCTTTTTAGAGGCGGGCAAGTCGGACTGTAACTCGGCGATCGAAATTTACGAACGGTTTGCAGTACCGTATAATTTCGATCAATCCGATAGCGACCCTGACTTTTTGGCGACGAAAAAATTCCGATGAGTTGAGAAAAAATTATTGTCACAATAAAAAAGGTCGGGCGTGACACGTGACTATCGAATTGAACGAAATTTGTACGGTAGTATGATTGTGCACAGCGCGACCATAATCAGAATCACGCACTATCTCTTGCCAATTAGCATTTCACTGCTAGTGTTAACCGAGCCTCACACCTAACGGATTACACAGATAACGTTTAATATCAACCCCGTCTTGCCTAACCTCCAAACCGTTGAAACCCAAATAGTCACGGAAGTAGGTGGGGAGGATCACCTTTTAGTTCCTCCTCGATGGTTATGACCTGAAAATCATCGTGAGATTCGCTACATGCATGCAGCGAGCTAGATTTCACCTTCTGAGTTGTTCTCAGAGGAGGCGGGGGCGGTTGCGCCGGGGTAGGGGGCAAAGTGGTGGTTGGTTCAGGTGTCTGAGGAGGCGGCGGCGGTTTTGTCGGGGTTGGCGGAGAGGCAGTAATTGTTTGCAGATGAGGAGACACCGTGGTAGTCGTGGTGATAGGGTCAAGCGAAATTGTTGGACCCCAATCAATTGGGGCCGGGACTGTGAACCATTCGTCCCATCCGCTTCCATATGCAGAGTACGCTATGTCGTCGTCGCCGAGCTCGTTTGGACTCGGGATACTTAACGGGGTGATGGTGACATTTGCCATGGGTAGTGCTTGCAAATGAGTGAAGCAGTGTGTCGAAAGACGTATGAGATAGAGGAGGGTGGTCATCGCAAGGAGTAAGTTTCTATCAGATTGATGCCAGATGAAGGTTTCGGGAGACACTGGCCTTTTTTAAGTTGCAGCAGTATACCTCACTTTCGGGTTACCGGAACGGGCAGGTCCATGTTGGCGGCCGTTCTGTCGGTTGGTGATGTTGAACGGCGTCCGCGTTTGAGGTCGGAGCTCCCGGTCGCCGTCATCAGGAAAGCATTATGAATCGAAACAGGGGTCAATCATCTGGCCCCGCGCAACTGAGAACGGGAATCAGAGCCAGCCCCGATCAACAACCAACAACGGGAGATCACGGCCTTCCGCACGAATCACTGAGCACCAGTCGATATCTCTTCCGCTCACATGTCCCACCTGCCCTTGCCTGTCGATGTTCCCGTCTCTTCCGCGACGAGGACCCTATTCACTGCGACCGGGACCTCAATCCTATGGGACACAACGATCATCCAGGTGGTTGAATTGGACGATCTTTGTCAAGTAAAGAGGCTTCAAGCGCTGAGTTTCGTGGGCGAAGCAGTGGTCGATGTGACCACTTTTGAGGACACAGTGTTCATCCTTACTAGTGTTTCGACTAACGCAGTGTGGAAACGGTCGGTAAAAGTGCTCGTGTTGACCAAGATGGCTCACTATAAGAATAGGGTTTGGAAGCGCAGAATATTGATGGAGTGGTACGACAGCGAGCGACAGGTGTGCGAATATGCGGTTCGTGCATACCGCGTACCCGGTTGCTCGCAAATCGGCGACAAACTGGTCGTCGACGACCACGGCGTCCATGCGCGCATCAGTGCCGGCCCCGGTCGCGTCATTGTGGAGGTGATCGGGAATGAGTGTGTTGCATCCTTTTGGACCATCCCGAACAGCACCAAGTCGCGTTGGATGCCCTTATATCGGGAAATTACCTGGGTAGGGTTTATGTTTTACGCCGAGATCACCTGTGACCCAGAGATGATAGGATCCCAATATCATTGCCAGACAACTTGGCTTCCGAGACGCGCAGGAGGAGGCTGAGGCCATCCAAAAGGGAATTGTGCAGAACGACCGCTCCGACGAGACGGACGAAGAAACCCTGGCCTACGTTTTTCTATCGGATAGTTGGGTTGTCCGACTGCGCGATTCGGCCTATGTCGGCGGTGAGCTCGAGTTCCATATCGAGGTTTTCGAAATCCCTTCGGTGGCTGCCGGGACTGGACCTGCTGTGGCGGCTACAACACTGTTGACATCAACTGTGTTTTTGTTGACTGTGGGAACAGAACCAACCCAGGCATCCTTGACAACTGAACGAAGGTCTTCTGACCCTCAATTCCTCACCATCTGTATCCAAAACACGTGCGTGTCCTCTTTTCTCCCTAAAGGACCGCTCGCTGAATAGAATTAGCGGGAACTCATACGTGACCGTTGTGGATTTTAAGAAACTGGTTGACGCTGTTTCCACCTGCGCATCAATGTCGGAGGGCGAAGGCACCCCTCTCGCATGCTACAGCCACCTTGAAATGGATGGACAGACACCGGACACACCTTTCGTCATACACACCGACCAAGGTCTTGCACCGACTGTCGCGCACAAGACACTTATGTTCCCAGCGCTCGATCTCGACCGCACTTCAGCATTTCCGGATGTGCCCCTTCTGCGATTTATGCGCTTCACCGAGGTTGGCCGGCCCCCGAAGATAATCAATGTCCAGATAAAATATCTGATTCAAGCGGACGACCTGCTCGGAGGCTTCGAGGGCCAAAAGTCATATTTGGCTGCGCCATGGGTACTATCCTGGGACGGCGAGCAGATTCTTTGTGTCGTGTTCAGCGGGACGGGGCACCGCTCATTGGAAGAGGCGCGGAATTCCCGGGTGTGGTACATCCGATTCAGTGATGAGATAAGAGAAGAGCTTAAATAGCCCGTTCCTTGCGGAGATTCGGCCAAGCTTGTGCACATATTTATTATTCTGCAGACCATTTATCAATTTATGGCAAAATTCGGAGAAAATGACTCACGAAAAAAAGAATCCGAACACATAGAGTGACGCAAGAATAGGCCTCGAGAAGTTGGAAGGATCTTTGTATCCGACATCCTCGAAAAGGCGGTACCGTTTTCTTGTTCAGTCATTGCAGCGAGGGGTTCTGAAGGTCAATGTTTTTCAAAATTTAGTTAGAGCACATTTTACGCCTCCCCGCATTTATGTAACGCCTTGTGTTCCTTCCATCCTCCTTGAGACATGGCCCGCCGCAGAAGAATACCCGCCCGTTACACGTCCCTGGAATAAAATGAGATCAATCAAGTTACACATCCCAAACCTACGCAGCCCAACGCACCTGCGCATTTCTTCCACGGCCCCGCCGCAGCGCACGAGAAGCATCACTGCCAAGGCCCAGCTCGCGCGCTTCGCGCCTCCTCCTCAACGCCGACTTCCTCGAAATGCCCTCCGGGCTCGTCAATGCGGAGTTCCCACAGATCGCCGAAGGACCGCAAAATGAGCTTGGCAATGCGCGTGGGGATGTAGACTCGCCGAGTCTAGCCGAACATGTACGCGTCCTCCCGGTATCTGGGTCGCACGTGAGGTGTGCTTGGCTAGTCTCTCCTAGACAGACGCTTCAACAGTTGATTGCTCGTACCTCGCTTATTGAAGTCTGTTGGTTACCGCGGGGGTCCGATCAGGTTACGCCGTTATTACAAATCATCGGAGTTTGAATTTCGATACATTTCGGTTGCAAACCGCCCAATCTCATATTGGGCATTCAAAATACATGTGGAATAGTCCTTCTCTTAGTGAAAGGCTTCTAGGATTTTTTTCCCGATTTTCCGTGCCCCGAATCTCGACTTTGTATGTTTCCACCCGAGGTCACATGACATATTCAGTGATTTTCTCCCGCTCGTTTTATAAACTCTCCTCGAGTTCTGAAGAAGCAGAGCAACATACACTGGTCCCAAGTCTCGTACTGCACCAAAATCCCATGGAAAAACGCGGCTGGAATGGATCCAGCTTCGCGCTAGGAATTCAAACTCCGATGATTTGGAATATGATCGGACCCCCGCGGTAACAACAGGACTAGTGCTTGGCACCGATACGTCGGGAAGGCGTGCGACGTGCGTCAGCACCTGTTTCCACTTCGGTGCGGAGAGCGTGGGCTCGTCGGAGGTGAGATTTGGGCGGGACTGTTTCATGACATCCGCCGTGTAGAATTGAATGTTCTCCGTACGTAACGGTACGTTGTTCACTGTCTTGCACAATTCTGACGTTGTCGCAGGTCCGTTATTCTGCGTTGGAGATTCAAAGTCTCGGCCAATGTGCGCTAACCGAATCACTGATCAACCGGTCAAGTTATATCTAGACTTTACTTCCTAACCTGCGAGCTCCCTTCGATCCTCGAGGTAGCATACCTCGCCCTCCTCGAGTCATGTCCCACGCGCCCTTCCTTCCTGCCGCGCATTCAACTCCCACCTCCGTCACCGCTCTGATCGCTCCACCAGCCTTCCAGGCCCTCCGCAGGCCACAGCGCCCCGACGCGAGTATCAACGACATCGCCCCACGCAATCATTAAACGGGCGCACGCGGCGCATCCTGGAGGACGTCTTCGGCGTGGGGTACAGGGCGCTGGTCAGACGTGGGAGATATGAGCAGGAGCTCGAGCCATAAGAGATGGAAAGTGCGTATCCCTTCCTTCCTCCCCTTTGCACTCATCAACCCGCCTGCTGACGTCCTCCGTAGGTGCCACATCGGCTGTCGTCGTCCATCAGAAGACTCGCCGTGCAGCCTGACCAAAGCTCGGGAATCGCCTCGTTCATCTCGTTGCTCTTCCCCACCACGCGAGCCGCGTCGAGGAGAAGCCCGCCCCTGCCGCGCCCGACGTGCCAGCGAGGAGCCGAAGGAGGACGAGGCGGAGGAGGAGGAGGAGCCCGAATGTGCGTTCCCCTCACCACGAGAGCGAGAGCGAGAGCGAGAGTGTGCACTGACGAGGATGTATGCGATACGCGCACCCGGCGATACGCGTAGAGTGCGAGTGCGCGCCGATGAAGCACCACTTTGAGAAGTGCCAGGCGAAGGTGCAGGCCGGCGAGGAGTGTGTCGAGAAACTGTGCATACCCCCACCCTGCTCCCCCGCTTTCGTTCTACTCTTACTTTTCGACGCAGGTGTAAGCCCTACCCATGATCACCTGCGTTTGCACTCGCTGACTGCCCCGCTCTCCCTTCGTTCTTCTGACTTGCCCACAGTCCAGTACGCCGCTCACCCTGCGCCGTCTCGTCCTCATCGCTAAGCCAACTTATCTGCAGCCTGATACACTGCTCCGAGGCCTGCGCCGCGCCGCAGCTCTTCACCCAGGTCTCCTCCCCATGACCGCAGATCAGAACAGGTGTGTCCGTTTATTATTCGTCCGCGCGCCTAACGCTGACGCTACGCGAAGGAGTGCTGCGCAGATGCAGGTGGTAGACGTATAGAAAAGCTGTGGCGTGCAATCTATCGTTTATTCATCTAATACGCCGCTCTCTGTTACATGTCCGACTCCTGTGCTGCTCTCTTCGTACTGCGCGCCGGACGCAGGCGGACGTCACGCCTCTGCCGTGTTGGCTTGCTCGATCCCAATCCCCTCCCTCCGGTATCCTTCCCGATATTGGGTATTCTCTGCAGGGATGTGCTGAGCAGCACCGACATCGCCCTGCCCACGCTGACACTGCGCACGCCGAACGTCCGCTCACCTCCCACCACGGCGCCACAGATGAGACGCCTCGCCCGTCTTCTTTTAAGTTGCTGACTCACGCAGAGAACCGCGCTATCATACATACATAAATCGGGTCCAAGTGTGAGTGTGGATTTGTCCTTAGCCCTACTATCGACGCCCGACGCCCGCCGTCCTCGGACATCGAAGCCCCGTTCCCCGACCCACCGGCTCGATAGTGGAGGGTACATCGAATATGGCTGATGATTGATGGTCTGCAGCGCAACCAAGACGACGAACCTAGCGAGATATGCTCCCCACTGGATATCGGCTCGATGGCGGACGGTCCGCGTCTGCACCACATATGCTCCAATGGCGTGTCGGCAGAGGATCCCCGTTCGACTCGGGGTCGAGCCATGATCGTAAAACAAGTCTCTCTTTTGATTCTAGTTCCTCCGGCGGGCAATCAATTCCTCGCAACAATACTTCTTCACGGAACAAGCCCGACGTCCATCATTCAGGCAATCTTTGGTACGTGATGTCCAGCATGCCCGCGATACGAAGGATCTCACGAGGTACACCTCAGGACTCGGAACATCCCGATAGCGGAGGGTTCGCGCCTGCGCCTGCGTACGCTAGCATTGTCACAAAAATTCGCGGCAGGACGCCCGTTCGACTCGGGGTTGAGCCATCCGCTGTGCCCACGTCACCGTTTTCTTTCTCATCCTTCCGCCTGGACAGGCCATGGGCCTCGTTCGAGTGTTTGATTTATTCTTCCAGCCCCGAACCGCAACCACCACGATTAATTTAGTGAGGTACAATCCCCAGTGGCCACCGAATCGGTGGTGGAGGGTCTGTGCCTGCATCGAATGACAGGAGATAGTCTAAGCCAATTCGCAGCAACGGGTTCCCGTTCGACTCGGGTCGAGCCATGCCACGGTTTCAGCACGGTTTTTCTTCTTGCATTTTTGCTCGATCACTTCGCCTTATGAGCTCGAAGCTGATACACTTCTTAGGGTCGAGCCATAATGTCTGTAGGTACGCCATCTTTCTCCTACATTTTTATCCCGACCCCTCTTTCCCTCCGCAACTCAATTCTTTCGCTTTCGACTTGTCTGCAACCTGATAAGGAGGTATATCGCAGGACTCAGAACGGTTCGATGGTGGACGGTCCGCGTCTGCTGGTCAAGTTGACAGGTACTGCAGAAGAGCCCCGTTTGACTCGGGATCGAGCCATAGGAATCCTGAAGCGCATTATCTTTTTTTATTCTGATTCCTCCGACTGAAAATCGATTCCTCGTGTAATAACACCTATCTACCTCGCACTAGTGGCAAGTGCTTGCTCACGGAACAACCCCCGTCCTCGAGCGCCCAACCTCTGTCCTCAAGCGCTCGATTTATCACCCCAGCGCCGGAACCGCAACCACCGTGGACGACGAACCTAGTGGGGTACTTCTCAGGACTCAGAACAGTTCGATAGCGGAGGTTCCACGTCTGCACTACATGAGTTGAACGCAAAGTGCTGTGGAAGCTCCCCGTTCAACTCGGGGTCGAGCCTTGTTTGACCTGGATCCTTTTCCTTTCCCCGATCCTCTTCGTCTCATTCATCATACTTGATGAGGTGGGGGATCATTTCGAAGCTTAGCTAGGGACTCACGCCGACAGACCTAACGGCTCTGTGTTTGATTTTTTCCGCCTCGTTGTTTGATCCTTCTGCGCTACCTGTCTTGCGTTCAACTAAGTTCGCTCGGAGCACTCGGTTCATCTCTCCAGCATTTAACCACACTTACCTGACGAACCTAGCGGGGGACCGTCCCCACTTGATATCGGCTTACCCCAGAATTCTTACAGCCAATTGCAGTACCGAAGGCGCGAATCAAAATTTCCTGTTTCGGGACATTTTCAAAGAATTCCCGATATCTCAGCCAGTTCTTCATGGATTCACTTGAAAATTGAATAGATCTACTCGAATAATTCACCCGCAGTTCGCGATAGAGAGGAATGTGTGGAAATATCATGTATTATCCATTTTCGGATTACAGGCTGTTTTCGGACCGAACACCATCTAGCATGCTGAGAGCATGTCCCAGCAGCGTAATATTTGGTTTGGGCACCATATTCAACTGAGAAACAGTGTGATAGAGCCAGAAATCTATGAAATGTATGGATAAATGTAATCTTTACAATATGTCTTGATGCCAAAACTGGCAAATGTGTCCACGGGATCTGGAGGGACTGAAAGTGATTTATCCATGCCTCTGGCTCTATCAGATGTTTCTAAAGTCGAATCTGCTATTCAAACCAAAATATTACGCTGCTGGGACATGCTCTCGGCATGTTAGACTGCTTTCGGTCCTAAAACAACCCAGAATCGGAAAATGGGTAATACATGATACTCTCACACATTCCTGTATATCACTAATTCTGAGTGAATTAGCTGAGTAAATCTATCTGATTTTCAAGTGAATCGGTGAAGAACTGGCTGAGATATCGGGAATTCTTTGAAAATGAAAAAAAAAAAAAAAAAAAATGTCCGAGCACAGGAAAGTTTGATTGGCGCCTTCGGTACTGCAATCGGCTGTAATAAGGCATAGTCTTGATAACACATAGGTCCCACCGAGCTATAGCTTTTTTCTGCTCCACCAATCTCGGCATTCATCCCTTGTACGACCCAGACACATATCCTGGGCGAGTCCCTCGATTTAAATGTAACAGGAGCTGACTGCACTCGCCCGGAGTCTTATGCAATTGTGGTCGAACTAAATAAATCATCACTCAAGTAACGAGGTCCAGAGATATCCAGGGACACTTATAATACATAGCTCTGGTTAAGGGCGGTAGTGTTATGGGTTTCCGTGTACAACATGCGCTCCGCGATCCTCAGTTTGGCGTACGGGAAGCTGTCGGGCGTCTCGGGGATCTCGGGGATCTCGGGTACCTTGGCGGTGAGGTTGAATCTTGGGACGTATCGTGTCGAGTGGCATCCCCAAACCCACAATCCAGCACATCACTCGCACAGGATATATTTCTGGGTAATCTTGGGACGTATCGTGTCGAGTGGCATCCCCAAACCCACAATCCAGCACATCACTTGCACAGGATATATTTCTGGGTCGTACGATGGAGGGAGGCCGAAGTTGGCGAAGTATCGGTCATAATCCGAGGGACCAGGTTGCTGGCTTGGAAATCCCGAGCTCGCATGCGAAGGGCCATGGGCAGTGTGAGATCGCCCACCCCGCCTTTCGCCGTGGCTGGCAGCGAATTGTGGTGGAGGTGAGAGTGGAAGTGGAGGCTGTTTTCCCTCGTAGTTGTATAGATCCCTCGACCCACTCGCAGGAAGCTGTGGCTGTCGTGGAAGACGATTTCCGTGGTCCATCGGTGTCGGGCTACCAAACTGCGATAAGTTATATTCTTCGTAATAGGTGGACGCATAACTTGGTACGCTCGCCCTCGTCGATGCTATGCATCTTTGAGGGTATTGGGGCGTGTACGGCCTCGGAATCGGCGTTGAGCGCGGAGGGGCATCCCAGGCAGATCCTCGTCGCCCTTGAGTTGGGGAGAGACTTGGCCTGTTTTTCAGAGACAGCCATGTATTCGCAAATTAGGCTCTTTGCGGCGCAGCGCGCACAAGGCTTGGTTTCGTCGGCTGAAAAACACTGACGAGTTGTCAATCACAATGGATCCCGGGCCCCGTTAAATTGGCCCACCTTGATCTTTCGTCTGCGGCAGTTGAGACAGGCGAGATGGGTTCTCTTGGCCGGCATGAGCCATGGCATTGTCGAATCTGGTGGGCTGTTGGCGCACATGTAGGCGGACATGTTTTGGGCAGAAGATTCACGACGGGGCCGATCTTATAATTCTCGCTATTGTCTGCTCTGTTGTTCTTGCACAGCACTTTCAACTATGGATGAATTGATTGTTGGTAAGGGTGTCGTTCCTCTATACTTTAATTGACGAGCGAGCTTGATTTTTTGGTTCTAATTTAGGTGTTACTTGGGCCGGTTTGGCCGAGCACAGCTTGACGCGGACTCGAGCTCGAGCCCGGGCCCGACGATATCAGTTCATTGGTACTACGGAGCTCCTTTAGGGTTAAAAGTAGATCCGAGACAATCTTGGGCGATACATCCAATTGGTAGCTTGAATCCGCAGGGAGTCCAAACAGGCCGTCATGATGGAAATCTATTGGGCACGTCGAGACTCAGACAGGAGAAAACTCGAAGTTTCAGAGCAGCGCGTGCGTGGTGAGCATTTCGGCCCAATCTTAAGTATGTGCTTGAGACTGGTGAAAAAGAAATTCCCGGCCCGCGTCGGACCCGAGCCAAACATAATGATGTCGGTGATTCCCGTGCACAGCCAGCACCGCCTCTCTTGAATTTCCCGCGACGACGACGCTCACAACTAGACTTCCTCTCAAAGACGCCGCTGGGTGAGACATGGCTCCGGCGCAAGAATCAAGACATCCACCGTGTGGAATTGAATCTGGCCAAAATCTGGCGATATAAACCACAGCGGGTGGCGATTCGGTGGGGAGCTGTGAGTCCTCCGAGTTTGTACGTTTTTCGCTGTCTTTCCCAATTCTGACATTGTCTCACGTCTGTTGTTCTGCGTTGGATTTTCAAAGTCTCGCCCAATGCGCGCTAGCCAAATCACTGGTGGTGAAGTCAGTACGGTCAAGATATCGGAGTCGTCCGCGAGTACGAGCGCGAACCGTACGTCTCTTCCGTGGATTTGCTTCCTAGCCATTCTCGCCTTCCGCGAGCTCCCTTCGATTCTCGAGGTAGCATATCTCGTCCCTCCTCGAGTCCTGTCCCACACGCCCTTCCTTCCTGTCGCGCCTCCACCTCCCTCCTCCGTCGCCGCTCTTATCGCCCCACCATCTTGCTATGTCATACACAGGCCACAGCGCCCCGACGCGAGTATCAACGGAATTGCCCTACGCACTCGTTAGCCGGGCGCACGCGGCGCATCATGGAGGACGTTTTCAACGCGGAGTGCATATTCCTTCCCTTCCTCCCCTCTTCACTCCTCCGTAGGGGCCACATCGGCTGTCAACGTCCAGCAGAAGACTCGCCGCGCAGCTGACTATGTCGGGACTCGGCTCGTTCATCTCGTCGCTCTTGTCCGCCACGCACGCCGACGCCGCCGAGGAGAAGCACTCCCGATGCTGCCAGCCGACCTGAAGATCATCTTGGAGTATCTCGATAGCGAAGAGGCTGTCAAGTACTTCACCCTGACCCAGCGGTTGTATTTCAAAGCCTTTGTGACGACTGCATTCACTCTGTGGACTCGGTGAGCTTCACCGGTTTCAAAGATCGAGAGAACTAAATTTTGCCAACTAGGAATGACGAGCTTGTTAATCTCCAGTTCAGAGACATCAAAATGAATCTGCGCTCAAAGACGGGGATCCCATATCACGAATTCTCGCTGATATTCCGCAAAACCAACAAGGATCCGACCAAAAGTAAGTCCTTCTACTCCGTTGGTCAGTTGCCGAGTGCTAACTAATTTCAGTTCAAAAATACAAGGTCCAAATCGATCTTTCCCATCCTGAAATTGACTGCTACACGCACGTTGAAGCCTGGAAATCGCAGATGGAGAGGCTATTGCGAC
Source organism: Mycena vulgaris (assembly GCA_029204335.1). Taxonomy (NCBI): domain Eukaryota; kingdom Fungi; phylum Basidiomycota; class Agaricomycetes; order Agaricales; family Mycenaceae; genus Mycena; species Mycena vulgaris. Next base: position 73,770 of record JARGYA010000296.1, on the reverse strand, counting down.
GCCCTTTGACAGGCGATGATTTTGTGTTCCCCGCATTTGCATCCACGGGGCAACTCAAGTTCGGTGAATGTATCAGTCGCTCAGGGTTTGAGACCCTGATGGAGCTCATCGTCGAGAAGTCCGATGTAATGAAAGGTCGGAACGGCAAATTCACCACCCACTGCTTTCGTCGTGGTGGAGCACAGTACCGCTTCCTCTGGGCAGAACGAAAGTGGAGCTTGAAAGCAGTGAAATGGTGGGGAGGGTGGTCGTCCAACGAAAATGTGCGTACCTTTCACTATATTTTACACGAACACTGAATGATGAGATTTAAGGTTGGAACCCTCATGCGCTATCTCCTCGATGAGCTAATGGCTTACGAGGAGGGTTTCTCAGATATTATGATGGATGACCGTGCCATCGATCGCCATGAGACGTTCATGGGGGAGGATGAGACCGCACCACTTTTGAAGGCTGATCTTCAGAGATTCGAAGATAGCATCTTGGCAAAAATACAGGGGCTGATAGACGGATCCGGGTTGCCTCCCCCCCGTCCTCGAAATTCCACCGGTATTTTTTTCAACACTTCAATCTGCTTAATTCACGATGGCTAATATTTTCATTACAGCCAATGTACTTGCTGCACCTCCCCAGAACGAACTCGAAACCAATCCCTCGCCTCTTCCACTGCACCATCTGGCACCATCGCTCACCCCCCCGCCACCAACGCCCCGTCCATCTCGCATTCCGGAGACCAAGACATTGGATGATGCTCTGGAATATTGGGTGCATGGCTCGCCCCGAAAAGGGCTAGATGTGCCTCTGAAAAATTGGTCGGCCCTCTTCAAGTCAACGGAATATGCGTCCGAAGCAGTGAAGCTGGGAAATATCCGGTTTGTTTGTGAAGAATTTGAGGTTCAATGTGGGGGAGATCATGAGAGATTTGAGTCGAAGTTCCCGGGGTTGCGGGCAAAGTTCACAATGCTGATGAAGGCGGTACGGGCAGAACGCAAACTCAGAGGTGAATCAAAGTCTCGGCAGAGTCGCAAATAGTACAGTGAATAAGATTGTATATATATATCAAGTTGTGCATGAATGAAGGAGGGAAGATATGCCTCACACCCGGCTACGTATTCAATGGCGCTCTCCAGCTGAGACACCCTGAATTTATATGCGTGGCTCAACTGCGAGAAATGAACAGCCTGATGGTGCGCCGAAAGCACAGTAGATGTGGACTGTGTGAATTTTACACTTCATTGGTGGTTAAATCTGGCCAAACTATGTGGCGACTCAGGGCTGACTATGCTGAAATTTAAGGCAGATTTAGCTCGGATTTAAGCGCTCAAAAATATTCATTATCTCCTGTTTTAACTTACCAAGACGTCCATAATCTATGTAAATATGTACTTAGTTAGTCCTGACATGAAGCACTAGCCACCAGTCCTCATAGCCTATGAGCGGTCGGATTTTTTCTGAGCTCAAATCGGAGCAGAGTGTTTGAGAGATCGATTCCAGGGTGGTATATTCATGCATTCCAGTACTGTCATTTGTGCACACTCAACCTTCAACTGTGCGAAATTGACATGTCAATTTTGAACACTTTGGGCCCTGGTGTCAATGCACACCTGGTCTCCAACTGTCTCATATCTACATGTTGATTTTGAACAGTTGATAGACTGTGATTGATGTGTCTGACTCATCTTGCTTGGGTTCTCCGGGGTGAAAGTACCTCGTAAAGATTCCTAGGACAAGCTATCGATACAAGGAGTGGAAAATTAAATAGTTGGACAGCATCTGTGCTGTAGATCCGGTTCAATTCGGGCAGCGAGCACCGCGATCGAAATGAAAACAAACTAGCTTGCGCGGGTTATGGGGGGTCGAGTTGCCCCGTAAAAATTCCTAGGGCAGGCTATTGATACAATGAATGGAAATTAGATAGCTGGACAGGATCTGTTGTGTAAATTCGGTCCAATGCGAGCAGCGAGCGCCGTGATCGAAATCAGACACATACAAACAAACTTAGCTTGTGCGGGTTATGGGGGGTTGAGTTCTGAATGCAACTTGCCTCGTAGAAATTCCTAGGACGGGATATTGATTCAATGAATGGAAATTAAATACCTGGACAGAATTTGCGGCGTAGACTTGGTCAAGTTCGGGCAGCGAGCGCTGCGATCAAAATCGTGCAAACGCAAACAAACCTACCTTGCGCGGGTTATGAGGGGTCGAGTTCTCAATGCAACTTGCGTCGTGAAAATTCCTAGGACAGGCTATTGATACAATGGATGGAAATTAAATAGCTGGACAGGATCCGCGGTGTAGGCCTGGTCCGATTTGGGCCGACTGTATGCCTTCTACAGCCTGAGATAACGTATTCTGACACAAGATAGGAGGAATTCAACTGTCAAATTTTTGCACTGCAACTGCAGTTGTCTGGTTCTCACACTCTATAGCATGTTCCAACTGTAATTTACATACACTTGGAAGCGGCCTCGTGGTGTCATTATCCCACACCTGGACCTCAAATGTTTAGTTAGACCAGTTGACAGCTGCTTTCTTCTTACACTCCACATCTCCGACAAACGAAGTACGATGGACCACCAGATCAATATCGGGAACCTAAATTGTAAACTATGCTGTTCTAATCCTCCGCATCTATAGCTTTCATCGTGTCCCTGAGCTTGTCGGAGAGCAGTACAAAGGAATTGGCAAACACGGAATCCTCGTCATCGGCAATGGAATGCAAGCGCGCCAACGCCCAGTGGATCGTATGCAGCAGCCGATCACGCTCCGGCGTGAGTAGGGTCTCAATTTGATGGCCCGATGCAACCTCAATCGCACCAGCGATGACCTTGAGAATGTCGGGGTTGAGTGCGAGACGGTGGTTTGTAACATCGTTGGCACGTTGAGGGATGTCGTCGTTGTCGGCGGTCATCTTGATCATCCAAAGCTCGAGGGCTGCACCACGGACAGGGCATTTACAGTCCGTCAAATAAGAACCGTCTTTTTTGGGCGGGGCGGGCTTGGAGGTCAGTGCTTGACCGCGTACACCATCACATGTGATGCACTTCTCCTTACCCGCCTATGTGGAGTAAGAATCAATTCAAAGGTTGGAGTTTGGAGACACACCCGATTTGTCAAGACAGAGATAACAGGTGTCATGCCATTCTCAACACATCCAGGGTACATGGAAGGGGTCAGCCTGGCGTCAATGGCCATACTCCGAGTCATGATGACCCTCTTTCCATCATGGATGATTTTTACGACCGGTTCGTCGTTTGCAACTGTGAATACACTCGAAATTAACTCTGTAGGAAATAATAGAAGAACCACGTACCTTTCTTGGGGGGCAGCACAGGTTTCTTCTGAATGTTCCCCACCATTAACTCAGCGGTGACAAGCCAATCATGAAGGGCTGTAAGGTGAGAAATCTGCATGGGGCCCCCTTCATAATCTATCTTCCATCCCAGCTGTTCGTAAGCGAATTTCGACCGCTCAACAACTTCTAGGACCATATCAAATATGTCCGCAGCTGCCTCGCGAAGATCCGAAAATCCATCCGCAGGACTAGCGGGGTCGGCAGCTTGGACTCTGGTCTCGGAAGTGAGCCAGCCTTTCACAAAACGAGCGAGCATTGGAGCGGTGATGGAGTCCATGACTGACTCCATCGGGCTGACGGTAACTGCGAGCCGTTAGAAAATCGGGGTGAGAGAAGTGAACAATTTATGTTACTGATTTTACGGTGGCGAGGCTGGCCATCGTTTCCACGCGCTTTCTTCGGCGGGGGGGCTTCGGAGCTACTGAGAGCGGGGTCGATAGGTGGATCTGATAGAGGGGACGTCAGTATGGGACTTTGGCAGACGACGCTACGAGAAGTTTATCTGAAGTGCTGGAAATGGACACTCGGGTGACGTCTAAACTCCACAGTTCAGCTATAGTGTCACCAGTGAACACCATCCAACTGTTCAAAGCACACGGTTGGGATTAGGTGCCAATTGCGAGCGTTTCACCAACTGCTTGGGACAAACAGTCGCCCGGAGTGTCAAGAATATGCACTCTCTCAACAGTGCGCAGTTGGAACAGTTTCCAACTGTTGAAGGGCTACACCCCGTCCACAGCACCGTGGACATGGGCCCACCGATTGGATGCCAAGTCATGGGAACGGGAACTGCATACCTTCCACAGAGCCAGGGCTAGCGGCCGCATTGCTCGGTCCTTTATCACCGGCGGCATCAGAATTCCCTTATAGGACATTATGTCATATGTGAAAAAAAGGAATATGTGTAACATGCATACCCGGCTGACCGCCACCACCCGCGACGATCTGGTCGGCTGGAGATCCGTCGAGAGTCGGCGCATTGGGGTTAATGGTGGCTGTTGCAAACACTGTGAAAAACTGAATTGTAAGGATGTACACAATAAGGACATACATCCAGCCATGAAGACATCACACTCCGCGATCCGAGCCTCAAGGCGTGCCTTGTAGCCTGTATCAAGCCGTGAGATCGTTGTGGAGCAGCACCCAAAATTAAACACCCACCAGGATCATCCTTGTCTACCTTCGCTTTTTTCTCCCTATTGTGCCTTTTATAGGTGGTCAGAAGCTTCAGCGCCGTCAATCGCTCCGACGCGGCGGTGACCGCATTGATTGGAGTGATTTCAGAGCTGTCCATGGTCAAGAAGTGCGCTTAAAGCTGAAGTGTTGTAAAGAGGTATCTGAAGTGACAGTCCAGAAGAGAGAGGGGAATGCCCGTTCTGTTCCGGGACGGGATGTAAGCACACCGCCGGGGCGGGGGGTGTATAATTTTAACACCTGGCGCATCAGGCTTCAGCGATAACACGGGATTGATTATCTTCCTCGGGCCGGTGCGGCATACTCCGGGGGCCAACTGTTGGGATCACACAGTTCACGGCCGCCTCGCTCAACTGTCTGCGCCTGCCGACCCGCCGACCGTGGCAATCAGACAGTTCACGCGCACTGAACCCAACCGTCGCGATCACACGGTTGGTCATCAACTGTAGATTTAAGCAGGTTCGCGCGCCCGCCAAATCCCTTAAATCTGCAACGATATGTTATTATTATTTTTCCCCCTTCGCCTTTCACCTCTCTTATCTTTCCAACACATTTTCATGCTCATCCCGCTGTTTAGAAAGACTCAAGTATATGTACACCAATTTGTGCTCAACGGTTTGACTTGCCTCAACAGCAGCGAGCCGAAACCACATTGACGAACCGAGCGAGGTGGCGTCCACTGGATATCGCGGGCCCGCGTCTGTACCAAATAGCGATGGCCATTGGTCTCACTGTAGGAGATCCCTGTTCGACTCGGGGTCGAGCCATATACGATAGTTATTTTGCTCGCCCTCTCTTCGTTTATTCACCATCGTCGATAGCTTTGGCATTGTTTCAGCGCCTCGAGATTTACAGGCTCGCGATTACTCCTTGTGAGTTCATGGGCTCGTCCTCACTTCAATTTGACCAGGGACGAAAAATATTTGGCCATACTGAAGGACCGCTCCTACTTAGTATCGGCTGGATGGCGGACGGTCCACGTCCGCATCACATAAGCATTTCCTGTTGTTCGGATCCCTCGTCACCTTTGCAAGTTCATATATAAAATCAATGAATGATAAAAGTGCATGTATTTTGCCCGCAGTTCTCAACACTTAGCATTCTGTATCCCGGGACGAGCGCAAGACGCCGCATCTAGCGAGGTACACTCCCCACTCGATATCAGCCCGATAGCGGGGGAGGTGAGTCCGTGTCCTCAATAAATGATTTGGTTGTCCTGAGGCATTATATATCGGGCAGACGATCCCGTTGGACTCGGTTTCGAGCCCCAGGGAATTTATGAGTTGTGGGATGCCCCTTGACGCGATATGTCTACTCGTTGACGCTCACCGCCGAGGTACCCGAGATGCCCGAGACGCCCACCAACTTCCCATACGCCCAACTGGGGGTGATGTTGTACATGGAACCCATAAGACAACTGCTCTTAAACAGAGCTATGTAATTATAAGTATCCGTGAACCTCATTATTCGAATTATGATTCAGTCCTGCCCCAATCGCATAATACTCCAGGCGAGCACGGTCAACCTTGTTACGCAACGGGGATGTGCGCAGAGGCAAAAATTGGACATATGGAAGTCGGCCAGGATGTATGTCTGGGTCGTACGATGGAGGGAGGCCGAAGCCGGCGAAGTACCGATCATAATCCGAAGGATAGCCTGATGAACCAGGTTGCTGGCTTAGAAATCGCGAGGTCGCATGCGAAGGGCCATGGGGGGTGTGCGATCGACCACCCCGCCTTTCGCTGTGGCTGGCAGTAAACTGCGGTGGGGGTGAGAGTGGAAGTGGAGGCTGGTTTCCCTCGTACGAGCTACTGGCCGCATACACCCCGCCGTATTGGTATGTATCGCTGGACCCGGCAGGAAACTGTGGATGAGGTGCGGGGCGGTTTTCGTGGTAAATCGACGTCGAGCTACTGGCCCCATAATTGTATAGATCCCTCGACCCACTCACAGGAAGCTGTGGTTGTGGTGGAGGACGGTTTCCGTGGTATATCGGTGTCGGGCTGCCAAACTGCGATGGGTTATATTCTTGGTAATAGGTGGGCGCATAACTTGGTGCGCTCGCCCTCGTCGATGATATGTATCTTTGAGGGGGCTGGGGCGTGTACGGCCTCGGAATCGGTGTCGAGCGCGGAGGTGAATTTCGCCCCCTTTGAGTTTGAGGGACAGACTGGGCCTGTTCTGCAGAGACAGCCATGTATTCGCACATAAGATTTCTTGCGGCGCAGCGCGCGCAAGGCGTGTTTTCGTCAGCTGAAATACACTGACGAGTTGTCAATCAAAAGGGATCCCGGACCCCGTTAAATTGGCTCACCTTGATCTTTCGTCTGCGGCAGCTGAGACAGGCGAGATGGGTTCTCTTGGCCGGCATGAGCCAAGAAATTGTCGAATGTGGTGAGCTGTTGGTGGACATCTAGGCGGAGATTTCCTGGGCAGAAGACTCAAAACGGGGCCGATCTTATATGCGGAGTGACGTTCCCTTGTCCCATATCGGAACGGCTCAGTTTTTGAAGTTGCCCTGCTGCGCTGTATTCTCTTCCCGCATTCTTGGACTTGAACTGCCAGCGCCTTGACACGGAGCCGAAAGCTGTGGAGATCCCGCAGTATATCTATAAACCTGAGGAATTGAATTGGCACTGACTCCCGGACCGTCGCAGAATTTCTGTCGTAACTCGATTGTAATCGTTTCAATGGAGACCAAATGACATCCTGTGGTAGAATATGAATGTTTGGAGTCACAGAGCTCGGAAATAGGGCTGGATGGTCGAGTGAAATGGCTGTAAAAGAGGGTACCGCCGGTTCGGACTGTGTGGCACGACCGGAATGTTCCAGGGATTGCCTCCAGCGCTTTCGGCGCGTTACTGCCGAGTTTGATTCAATCACGGATTCAACCAGCGAGTCAGGCTCGAAGTACCCAGACGCCCAACCACCGCCGCCGAGTCATTTCAGAAAACGGCAGGCGGAGACCGAATCTCTGTTGAGGTCCGAGCTCGCAATCACTGTTCAGCGCTGTTGAGTCATGGAGTCCCCCGCCGCCGGAATTGATGAATGGCCTGATCGATGATCGGGAAATCCTATGGCGGGAAGATATGAGGCATTACACCGGGGGCAAGAGCTAACGCACCTGAAAACCACATGCGTTTAACGCATGTGGTCCGCAGGTGGTCAACAAAGGTAATTGGGGTACCTCGGCGGACAAAGGGGGGCGCCGACAAAGCCCCCCTTTGTCCGCACATAGCACCTGTGCCAATTTTATTGCTCGGTGCCGACTACATGTGGACCACATGCGTTAAACACATGTGGCCTTCACATGTGTTGGCTTTTGCCCCCGGTGTTATGGCTGTAGCATCTGTGAATGTCTTCCAGTCGAAGGGAGCACAATTGAACAGCATACATGGGTACAAGGCGACGATACACCTACGCCTTATCGGTTGCCTTTAAATACTGCGTGCCTTTCCCCCATGGCACATTTACGGCGATGGAAATGTCAACCCCAAGCCGCGAGGTAACTGAGAAGACTCCTTAGCACCGAACTTTGTGCAGGGCGGTTTACTCTGCAAGTCGATGCGCAGCACGGATATCCTGAATCCCGCCTCTTCGTGGGCAAATCAGCTCCAGGCCCTGTGCAAAGTTGATGAATTCATCAGGAAGCGCGTAGTTCACGCACGTTTCGCCCGCAGATCGAAGGTCAATTAAGAGTTATTTTGCCGCGGAATCGTTGTGGCGCAAAATGAAACCTGCACGGCCATATATCTATATCCATCAGCGATCCACGACGGCAAATTTTCGGGCGCACTGCCGCCAGGGTCGCGAGGCGCCGAAGGACATGAGAGCTGCGCCCAATGCATCCTCCTGACGAATCGCTATAGGACCATCAACGCAGGATAATTATGGGTGAGTTCAATGCAGCCGCAAGGAGGTCATCCGGCAGCTACATGTCCGGGTCAGCTCCAGGAGGGTTTCGTGGATGTTGGCCAGAAGCTCGGACCTCATGTGACTCGAGTCAGCGCGGGCGCTGTACTTCGGAGGCAAATATATTCGGATGCCGGCGCATCACAATAAATTGGCGTTGTGCGAGTTAAATTAATTCAAGAGAAATTCGGAACCGACCCCCTCCAGAAAGCTGTCTCAATATATGCGCAACTGATGTATTTGCCGCGCGTGACATCGCACTGCAGGCAGTAGCGTCGCCGCCCATTCCATAGTGACGACAGTGAATCCGAGGGGATCCGCCACCGTATGAGGTGACCCTCTAAGTTACTGGTCGAGTTTAGCACAAGACTCAGGATAGCATCCATATCGGCGTCAGATTCAATGGCATTGCCACCACAGCTCCAACTTGAGTCCACACAGCTTCAACTTTTCGGCGTTCCGCAGCGCAGATTTCAGGAAGGAGTTGACAGGGTAAAGCCATGGGCTTGACGAAACAGATGTCAAGATCTTGCAGGGTCTTGCACGGGAATTTGAGGCCAGGAGAGAGTCGGAGTCAAAGGAGAGCGTGAGTTTGATGGGGGTGACCGTGTTTGTTTCTTCGGCACCGCGGAGCGGCCCGGGTGGCAGTGCCTCAAAATGTTCCACCTCGCGCTGGGTTTTGAATGCAGGGTTACCGCTACTGTAGCTTATACATTTACTTCTTACTCCGTAAAATTCAGCCGAACCCGATTTTAAGTATCCATTACGCCAGTTAGTGCACCAGACCCGGACCGTGACTCCACCCGGACTTCGACTCCGATGTCGTCGATTTTTTTGTTCGCCAGAAGTTGAGTCCTTCAACATGGTGAAAGATCCGAAATGACCATTATATTGCTACGCCTACACAGTGCTAATCTAGATGCAACTGTCTATAAGCATTCAAATCAACTGGTTCTACCACAGCGGCACAACCCTCCTGCATATTCAACCTCTGCTAAATTACGCCGTCGACCACCCGCGACGTCCTAAAAAGCTACAGGTCCCATTAGTACGATGGGGGCAAGCCAAAGTTGGCAAAATATCGAGCATAATCGGAGGGATAGTTGGGTTGGGTTGCTAATACCGAGCTCGGAGGAAACACCCGACTTTGGAGACTGCGGTGACGAGTCCAGTGGTCCGAATCACCAACAGTACTGGACCCACTAGGAATTTCTGTTTGAGCTTGAGAATATCCTCCTTGATAGCCTGGCGTCGGAGTACTGATTGCATTGACACGACGATGCAGGTATCGAGCACTAGAGCCGCCAGCGAGAAATGGTAGAGCTTGAGGGCGTGTTCCTTGATAAGCTGATGTCGCGCCACTGAGGGGGTATAGAGTACTGGAGCCGCTGACAGGAAATTGTAGTTGAGGTAGAGGATCGTGTCTGCGGTATATCGGCCTTGCGCTACTTGGTGTATTGATTTCGTCATAGTCGGAGGGACCGCTGTACCCGCTCGTAAAGAATTGAGGTTGATGTTGAGACCGTTCTCCCGGATGGATTGATGTTGATGTGCTGTCTTGGTAGCAGGTCGGCCCATCACTTTGCGGGGTCCTTGAGTGCGATCCTACATAGCTTTGAGGAGACTGGGGTATTGATGAAACCTGTGGCGACGCCGGATTTGCATTCTTTGAGGACCTCCGTTGTCCTTGCCTGTCCCGCTCTTCAGCGACAGCCAGGTATCCACATACCAATCCCCGTCTGGAGCAGCGCTCACACGGCGTGTTTTCGTCAACGGAAAGACACTGAAGATGGTAAGGCGGTATCCCGAGTAAATGACATGTGATACTCACCCTGATCTTTCGTTTGCGGCAGCGTAGACAGGCTAGATAGGTCCTTCTGGTGTGCTGGAACAATGGTATCGTCGCATATGGCGGGGTGTGGGGGTGCATGGTGAGGAGTGTTGGGTAACAGCCTCAGCATGGGATCCATTTTATATACGAACTCGGAGTTCGGGTAAGAGCTGCGAACATATTTCCGGTGGCGTATCTAAAACAGAACCATTGAATGGAGTCACCTTTTGATCCGTGGATGCATTCATTTCAATGCGCGCAGCCAGAAAAGCTAAACCAGCTCGGACCCTGTACTGCAATCAAAATGCGTGTCTCTCTGTGGATTCCAAGGTTACATTGGCTGAACCTGCCGCCGTAGAAAGGCTCTTAAGATTGCGTTGTCGAGCAGTGTTGAGTCAGATGGCTGTGCGGATCCAGTTGTCATCACTTCCGAGTGCAACACTCCAGCCGCCGCCTGGAGTCACCTTCAGAACAGCCAGCCGCCGGTGCCGAACCACCGCGCCCGAGTCATGGTTGTGTCTTCGGTGATTTCGGAGTGTCAAGCGACAATCACGGATCAGCTCGGCTTCAAAGCCGGTGCCTATTCGGCACCGCCGTCGTACACCCGGGCAGTGCGGCCCGCGACCCGGTGCTGGAGCATGCGGAATTCGAAATGGTTCTCGGCCGCCCACGCGGCGCGTGGAGATTTGATGACACTGTCGGTTTTTTATGGAATGCCACATCTCGGCCGCGTTGGTATGCCTCGGCCAGCGTCGGCTCCGCACGCAGCGTCAAACAACGGTGAGCAGAAATCGAGGAGCCTCACTCCCATCAAAACGACTCTCTTTAAATGGTCTCCATCCTGGACTGGGTCTGTTTCCTCAAAACGATGATACGTGTGGAGATCTCAAGGCCTCAATCAATACTGACTCTATTCCAGATTCGCCAGTGATTTCGTGGAGCGTTGAACTGTGACTTGAACTCAGGTCAATGACTCGAGTCAATGTTCTTTCAAAATCGCAATCGAAACAAGTCCTATTCACTATCATCTCATCTACATTAGCACACCATCGCTTCGAAGGATCGAGGTCGAGCCTCCCATGCCTTCATACTTCTCATGCTTTCAATTAGGGCTGACCTATACCTTGATTTTTCAGCACTTGCGTGTTCAATCCAATCCCATTCTCAACAGCTTTCTTGTTCAATTGAGAGATAAGCAAGGTCCCTAGTCTTCTTCATTTTCTGGGCACTAACTTGACTTCAAGGAAAGCTGGGCGGCGGTTCCGATCCAAGATCAAAGGACGAGGCGAGTTCAAAGCAAAGGTCAGGTTCTTTAAGTTGAATTCCAGCTCCACTACACATACTAATTATACCTCGGCGTTCGTGTCAGATTCTCATCGGACTCACGCCGGCTCAATGCACACCTCCAGCTGCGGAAAGATTAACGCGCAATCGCGACTGGTGAGCCCTCTCCACTCGTTATTCCGTAGCGCGCCGCTAAATCTTTCCCGCAGGTCACGCAGAAACGAGATCTATTGAAGAAATGGGGAAAACAAGTACCGATCCACTGCCAACGTAGGGTCCCACGCGGAGAACGCAGCGGTGCGAGCGCGAGGACGGGTCCTTACTCGGGACTCGCGCACACTCCCGCGAGCGCGTTTGCGGCGAGCAGATGGACTTGCCACTGGCGCTGCTGCCTCCGGGAACACCTCGCACGAGTAGCAGCACGCCACCGGCAGGATATGCGCGCGCGCGCAGCGACCGAGATTTGGGGTCTCCCTGCGCGCGCCGGCTGCACCGCCCTGCGCCGCGCTCCCCTTCGTACCTGTATCCCCGAGCGCCCCGCGCCGCGCTCGCCGCAACGCCGGCGCCGCTCTCCTCGTCCTCCCCGTCCTCGCACCACCGCCGCCCTGCGCACCAATGTCCCGCATCCCCGCGAACACTGGAACTTGGCGCATTCTCGCGAGCGCTCCCCGCAACGCCCACACCGTGTCCCTCCTCGTATTTGCACCCCAGAACGCCGCGCGCGCGTCGTCCGCCGCCCGAGCACGAGGAGTCGGTGCTGCGCCTCGCCGTGGGTCTCCCCGCACGCGCAGCCGCTCTCCGGGACGCCGGTGCCGCACTCCTCGCCCTCGCACTCCACCTGCGAGCACTCGTTGCAACGCCCACACCGTGCCCCGCGCCACGATGGCCTCGTACCCGTACCCCCGAGCGCCGGGCGCACGCCTCGCTGACCACATCTCCCGCAGCATCCCCGCGAGTACGGGGACTTGGTGTCTCCCTCGCCGCGCGTCTCCCCGCACGCGCACGCGCACGCCGCACTGCCCGCTGCTCCTCGTACCTGCACACGCTCGCCCTCTGCCGCGTCCCGTAGCGCATCGCCGCGAATACGGGGATACAATGCCTCCCCGTGCCGCGCTGCTCCCCGGACTTGCACCCCCGCGCGAGCGCAAGGAGGGGCTGCTGCGCGCTCCTCCTCGTACCTGCAGCCCCGAAGGCCGCGCGCGCACGCTGCACCATCCACGCCGTGCTCCAGGCGCGCGCCTTCCACCGCGAGCGCGAGGAGTCGGTGCTGCGCTGCGCTGGCTTCGTACCCGACTCGCCGCCTGCGAGCCCTCGTGCTCGCGCGGGCGTCGTTCGCACCCCAGCCTCGGTGGACTGGGACGACACGCGCCGCATCTCTGCGCGAGCAGGCAGAGGCGGGCGCGGAACGCGCTCGTCTGCGCGACGACGCACACGCCGCATGACGCTGCGGTCAAGGCTGCGCAGTGGCGCAGGCCACGTCGTGGCGGAGACGGCGAGAGGAGCGTGGTTTTAAGAGTACAAGTACGTACCTGCTGCTTGAAGGCGGGCAACGACTGAGTGAATGTAAGTACATAAGGATTGGAGCAAGCATGTAAGGTTGCGCACCTTGAGACGCCGAGTGAATGAGGCGTGCGGGGCGGTCGCGGGGTCGCCTGCGAGGGTGAGGCCGAGGGGATACGGGGGTGCGGGGGCTGGCGCGCGGGGAGGACGAGGTATGCGACGCTCCCCAGCAGCAGCTCCGCGCTTGCATTCCCCGCGTCCGACTCGGACTAGTGCATGGAGGGTATCTGGAAGAGAGGATTAATGTCGGTCGGCGTGCGTGCGATGATGGAGGCAAGGGCGACGGATGGGACTAGAGGATGAAGAGTGGAGGGGGGCGGGAGCGCAGCGGTGCACTGACGACTCGGAGATGGACACCGAGCGGGGGTGGGAGTTATGGATTCTTGGAACAGGAGGGAGACGGGCGTGGAGTCGTGTGCGGGGAGGGAAGGTCGGCGTTAGGGCTGGCGCGGGGAGAGCACTGCCACGAAACTTGCACCCGCTATGGTGCACCGGTGAAGAGAGAGAGTGCGGCGATGATGTCACCCATCAGGTCTTTTTGATGCGCCATCATTTGGTTAATGGAACATGTTCCATTAACCAAATCGTGGACTTGTAAGGAATCCGCCATTTTTTTTTTAACGGAAGGCCCCTGATACGCGGCTTTTACCAACTCTGCAACCCCAATACACTTTGATGCTAAAACTTGCACAAGGCAATCCTAATTTTCGTAAAAAATTGCCATAGTCTCCCCGTTCCGAAGGCCAGTCAATATATTGGGTTAGCGGGTCGATACAGGCGGTAACTGGATCTCGATCTATCTAAGGTTAATCCTACCCTGAATCTCCAATCGGTGCCTGGGCACAGGGCCGGCAGAGGTCAAAGCGCGAAATCGTGGTGGTTGCACGCGAACATGAGCGAGCAATTCTCCCCTGCCTGCGCCTGCGGCGGGATATCGGGTTTATGCGCGCGCGGCGCGTGGCTCTGGTGGATGGGCTCGCGGGAGAGTTTGGCGGGATAGAATGCGGTGTATATTTACGGTGTTTGTCCGTAGAGTGTTGTTAATAAAATTCTTTTTATGTCGTCTATGTAGTCATCCAGGTTCCACTTGGCCTGCCCTGCGGCGCACAACTGTGTCTCGAATCCCCGCTTACCGTTCTCTTCGCCTCCGAATTTCTCTTTCTTTTTGCTCAGATTCATGCGGATCCGTCTGCACTCGGCCGTCCCATATATGGCACTGATTGATTCTGGACCTCGCCCGAATCCCTGCGCAACGATGAGGGATAGAATGAACGTACATATCTTTATTCTTTGCAACACCTCTTCAACTCTGAGCTATTATGAATTCAATTCAATTTCTCAGGATGAGCCGTTGGGTCGGACCGAGTGATAGCCAATATTCTGATTTTTATGGCGCTTCCGACCCATTTCCTTACAGTATTCTCGTCTCGGGGCCGACTGGCGAAAGCATGAGTTAAAGTCCGCTCCTTGGGGTTCTCGCCATTTTTGCGCACGTCGACTCAGCGTATGTCACGGACACGAGCTCAAGTCGGTGACGCGGTGACGTCGGAGACCTCTATTCTTGTGGGTGCCATTTCGGCCTTGTTCAAATTTCCTCATATTTGTTTCGTTTTATTCATTTCTCCTCGCTGGCATTCAATCCGATTTAAGACACTTCTCACTGGGAGCGCTGAGGCTTGGAATGATCGATTTCCCCAAACCCTTCCTTGGTTGATACCGATCTCCGATCTTTGTCCGATTCCCACAAGATCCCATCGCGTTCTCATGTCCGCCACGGGCTATGCAAACACGTGTGATCGGACACACTTTGCCACCGATCAGCTAAATCCCCCTCCCTTGCCCCCATACACCGATCCCTCCAATGCCGAATTTGGGTGCAGAGCCTCCCAGACGTATGAGCTTGACACGATATTGTGCTACACTGCTAATGCTTCCTTTCCTCAGTTGTCGGAGTGAAAGAGACACTTATTGACACTACAAAGGGTGCGGTCCAGTTGGCGGCCGTCGCCTTGAGTGTTGCAGGATCGGCAACACAGAAAGTGCCGTATCTAGGTGCTATCTCGACGGTACTCACGGAAGTATTGAAAATCATTGATGTATGTGGTCAGACACATGAAATACTAACGGTACCTGCCTTGGTTCTAGGAGGTCGATACATGCAGGTCTGCGTGGAAGAACGTCGGGTCTGAAATCCAGAAGATCCAGGCGGTTGTCAATGATTTTCGCTCGCAGTGTGTCGGCGAGGGTATGGCAGATGAGGAACTGCCTGACATGATCAAAAAGGCCTTCACGGAGTTCGAGGGGTACGTACTTCATGCATTCATGGGCTTGTTTGTGGACAAACAGAATCACACATGTGCCTTTTGAAAGTCATCACAAACATGAATGACTGCAAGCCCGACTCCAAACGCTTTGCGGACCGGGCTCGCCTTGTCTATAAGCGTTCTGAACTCAAAGCCGCTGCGACACAGTGCGGCAACGATGTTGACTCAGCACTAGGAATCTTTCAGGTACACTGCAGTACATGTCAATCTTTACAGTTCCTCATCAGTGTGATGTCCTCATTTCAGGCCAAGCTTCAAATTGATCTATTCAAGACAATTCGTGACTTGCGAAATGATATTGGTGACTTGCGGAGTGCTGTAAGCCCTCATGTATATCCTCTGCTTGTGCCATATGTATCATGTTGTCTGACTCCAAGCCACAGGCCACTCTGATTGCTAACCTCAATTCCACGTGGGTCCCTCTTATTTGGATTTCAACAGGACAGCTGATCACATATTATAGTTCAGTCTCTTGCCTTCCACCTTCACCTCCAATCTTCTATGGGCGTTTAGTGGAGGTTGATCATGTTGTCAACCTTGTCCTCAATCATGCACCAGCTCGTGTTGCTATCATAGGCTCAGGAGGAATCGGCAAGACATCCATTGCTTTGACCTCAATTCACCATCCAGATGTAGAGAAACACTTCCTCAACCAGCGCTTGTTCCTATCTTGTGAGGCTGTCATTACTGCTGAAAGTCTCACTCTAGATCTTCTCAAACTTTTCGGTTTGTCTGCGGACCCTAGCGGCTCCAGATCACCCTCAGATATTCTTGTGTCATTTGCGCAGTCTATGACTGTAAAGTGTTTGCTCTGTCTCGATAATTTCGAAACACCCTGGGACTCTGACAAGGACCATGTTGAATTACTCCTGGCAAAGATAGCTGTTCCCCACCTCACACTGATCATCACAAGCCGTGACTCAGACCGCCCTCGAGGCATCAAATGGACTGCACCACTTCTTCCACCCATACAGCCTTTGACAGTGTCTGCTGCTCTCGAAACTTGGGACACCATCAGCCACGGCCATGATGACTTCTCACTCCTCCTGATCAATGCAGTTGACTGCATTCCACTCGCTGTTACACTGCTTGCACAGCTTGCTGAAAGCGAATCGGCAGAGGCGCTTTGGGCAAGCTGGGAAACAGAGTCAACAAAGCTAGTCAAATCTGACGGGTCTGCGCATCGACTCAACAATCTTGAGCTCTCCATCGAGCTATCACTACAAGGCCCACGCCTCCGTGCATGTCCTGGTGCACTTGACTTCTTCATGATTCTGTGCATGCTACCCCAAGGCCTGCCAGAGTCACGGATACAAGAATTTGAGACATCATTCAGGAACCATTTTGGAGGAACACGCGCAGCAATCAGAGTGTTGAAACAGTGTTCACTTGCATATTCACTGGAAGGCTTCCTCCGAGTACTGTCGCCTGTGCGGCAGTACACCCACGACCATCCTGACCTGGCAACCGCTCTCTCCACATCCCTTTTCACTCAAATGGCCGAGCTGTATTTTGATCTGATTCCAACTAATTATCTGTCCACCACACCAGGTGTAATGCGTGAGAATATACACATGGAGATTGGGAACATCACCACGGTGCTAGATGTTTGTCTCACTAAATATGCTGATGCCGCCCATGTCGTGCAGAAGGTCCTCGACTTCTCTGATGTATGCCGATCTTTGTATGTCCATGACACAAGACTCCTGTCAAAGACAGCCTGGGTTGCGCATGACC
This sequence comes from Mycena vulgaris, assembly GCA_029204335.1. NCBI lineage: Eukaryota > Fungi > Basidiomycota > Agaricomycetes > Agaricales > Mycenaceae > Mycena > Mycena vulgaris. The sequence goes on along the minus strand of JARGYA010000296.1, from coordinate 56,573 downwards.
ACGGCTTGAGGAGCCAGGAAGCCGACTGCTACTACAAAAAAGGGCTGATTCATGTTTACATTGATGAACTTCCCAATGCTGAAAAAATGCTAAAAGCTGCCCTCAATCAGTACGCAGAGGTGAATGACAAGCTCGGTCAGGCGAATTCTCTTCGGATCTTAGGAGAGCTCTACGACAGGCTCAATCGACTTGAGGAAGCTGGGCGGGCTCTACAGTCTGCTCTTGATCTCCACACAGAGATCAATGCGAAGTTCAGTCAGGCCAATGACTTGCGGAGCTTAGGAGAGCTCTACACCAGACTCAATCAACTTGAGGGAGCTGAACAAGCTCTACAGTCTGCTCTTGATCTCCACACAGAGGTTAATGAGAAGCTTGGTCAGGCCAATGATCTTCGGAGCTTAGGAGAGCTCTACACAAGGCTCGATCGACTCGAGGAAGCTGAGCAAGCTCTACAGTCCGCTCTTGATCTCTACACTGAGGTCAATAACAGGCTTGGTCAGGCTAATGCCCTTCAGAGCTTAGGAAAGCTCTACACAAGGCTAGATCGACTTGAGGGAGCTGAGCGAGTTCTACAGTCCGCTCTTGATCTCCACAAAGAGGTTAATGAGAGGCTCGGTCAGGCCAATGACCTTCGGAGCTTAGGAGAGCTCTACACAGAGCTCAATCGACTCGAGGAAGCTGAGCGAGCTCTACAGTCCGCTCTCAATCTCTATACAGAGGTCAATAATGGGCTTGGTCAGGCCAATGCCCTTCAGAGCTTAGGAAAACTCCGCACAAAGCTTGCTCGACTGGAGGAAGCCGAGCGAGCTTTCAAGTCCGCTCTCAATGGGTACATGGAGGTTGAGAGCAGTCTAGGGCAGGGAAATGCTTTGAGGGAGTTGGGAAACTTGTACATTACCCAATGCAGATTTACAGAGGCCCAAGACTTCCTCACGAGGGCCATGGATGAATATGGACATGCAAATTCCTCTGATGGGCAGCAGGAGGTCACAGAGCTGTTCAAACTTCTGCGGGAGAAGCAGTATCAAATCGTTCCAGAACCACATGAACCGGAAATCCCAATTGATGATACACCTTGACGTTCAGATATCTCTAGTATGTGTTTTGTTTTGTTTTTGTTTTGTTTTTGCGTGTGAAATGTTAATAAACCAATGCAGTAGCATCTTCTCCCTTCACCTAATCCACTGTCAGAAGGATATAGTTTTGCAGTGGATTACATACTTACTACTTGATTCAATGCACCATGAGAATTCTTAGCAGTTGGAGATACACTATGTTTTGGGGAGATTAGATACTAGGTAACGAGTGTTGCTAAAGAACAAATTGAACAAGTCGCACTGCAGAGCAGAATCTTGAATGTGAGGCTATCATGCAAGATGGATTGAAGGAAGATCTGGCAGATTCATCGCTTGCTTTACGCAGAAGACGGCGTGAACAGAACTTGATGAGTGAATGATAGACCTCAACTATCATAAAAGTTTTCTGGTGTGTATCTCGGAATGTCCTTTGAGATTCCGGTAATCTTCAATTTAGCATCGGGTGTTGACTTTTCATTGAATAAATTTGCGATGTTATTTGAAGTTCCACATCAATCAACTCAGGTCTTGAACAGAGGGGCGGTGTCTGGACCCCGCTGGCATTGCTGTTGAACTGAAGGCTCGTAAATATTAGCTGGTTGATACAATCATTAAAGCACGCATGGCCACCACATAGCACCATAGCCCGTGGTCTCAGTGAATCAGTTCTGAGATTAGACCGAATTAAACATGCTTGATAAAATATCCATTGGAAATCTGAACCAGACCAATTCGACCGCGGGAACTTCTCAAACCATCGTACGCTTCTGCGCCGTGCTCAGCCCGTCACTCTTCGCGAATTTCGCGGTGGGGCGATAAGTTGAGAGTGAGAATTTCATTTGGCGGCGGATTTTCCATCCGAGGTACGCCCGCTGTCAGCGGGAAGTTTACCTTCGATCTGCCAAGGATCCGCACTTCTAATTCAGTTTGCAGTCTAAATAAACCCTGCCCCGCATGCGTATTTCCATCATTACTCCCCGATCTTACTTCCCACTTTCCCTCGTCCATGTACCCTATGGCCTACTCAGGCACAACTCGCTCACCGGCCAACCTTCGCGATAATCGCAAGCCGCTACAGTATCCCTGCCCTACCCTCATTTTGAACTCAGCATCACACCCCAGACCCATTTGATGATCTATTTCAGATGTTCCCCGCCGCTTCCTCGTGCCTTCAAATACATTCCTGCCGCAAGCCCATCTTGAGCGCCCCCAGTCGTTCAACACTCCATCACCATGCCCGTTCGACTCGCCATTTCACGCCCGCCCGCTGTGTCGCGAAACTACGCCAGTATGTTCTAACCCATCATCGTTGTTACGTCTGTGATGATCTATTTCAGACTCTCACCATCGCTCTCCATATAACCCCCTTCCCAGCGCCCTCCGAACCACCACTACGCATGCACCACGCCGTCCCCCTGCCCATTTTTACGCCCATGCCCTATACCGAAATTATGCTGGGACGAGCTCGACTTGCGTCTTACGCCCACAAACCAGTACGTGTTAAACTTTATCCCTATAACGCTTTGAAGATCGTTCGCAGAACCCGCCCATTCGTCGCTACTTCGATTTATTTATCTTTGCGCTCTTCTTAACTTCAACGTTGAGATTTACAGGCGAAGGTATGGCTGTATGCTCGCAGGTATGTTGAATTCAGTCTTGGCTACCGGAACGGTTGACTGACTTGCGTTCTGCGCCTCAATAGGCCGACATACGCACCTACCGTATAACCTCCGGAATACCGAAACTATCGCTGAATGAAACCAGGCACATCCGCTATTTATTCGTATACTTACCATTGGCTGAGTTGTTATTTCTCTACTGTGGAGCTCGAAACCATGCTCCGTAATGCCATCCAACCCACTCACTCTCGAAGTACGAGCAAGTTCACTCAAATGTATTTCATGAGTCGATTACTGACTGTAATTTGGTCCCCATACATGCCTCGCCTTGAATCGAAACTCGGCAACTATAACTCGAACCCTGGTCAAGGTATGCTTCATTTAACTCTATGGGTGACGCATCATGCTTTAATGGAAAGCTCTCTCTTTCTCGAGTGGTTCGGACTCACTGACGTGGATGTTTAGATTCAGTTGTATCTCGGTCACCTCGCGATCGGAAATAACTGTCTTTTTTGGTTGGGCTCGCCTTTCCTTCGGCGTACTGAATACTCTGACAGAGGGAAAGAGGTACATCTCCGGCCTAGTACCGGCTCGACGGCAGACGTCCCGAATTTTCACTGCGTAAACCTCGATAGCGCTGCCCGCGGACGATGCCCGTTCGACTCGGGGTCAAGCCATCACGCATTTCCTCAACCTCTTTTGTCCCGTCGCGGATTCTTTTCCTGGGTTCAGGTCTATCTTCTGACTCGCCCATGGTGAGATACATTAAATTAAATTGCTATACAGGATGCTTCCGATATAAATGGGCAGGATGCATCCAACCTAAATGCACAGGATGCATCCCTGTACGCTCGCGTGGGTCCTAGCAAGCGTTGGGGGGTAAGTATAGGTCGCCCCGAGTCCGTGCCTGAGTCGCGGCCATGTACCTTTAATCCCCCGCCGGTCGGCCACTTGAAGGACGTCACTATACCCGCAAGTATCTCACTCGCCTCGGATTCGCACTCGGATGCAAGGTAAGATTTATTTGCGTCCAGACGGTACTCGGCCTTCGAGCGCTCGCCGGAGCCTGTATCATTCGCATCTGCAGATACTCGGCGCGTCGCGGCACACCAACTAGTACTAGCGCTCGCGCCGCGCGGCCATTTGTCTTGTGGGCGAATCTGAATGTAAATATATTCACTTGGGGGTCACCGTGTTACTGTACATGAGAACTACATACTGCGCATCTACAGTACGTACCGACGATACGCTTCAGTGTGCCGGACATGCGCGCGCGAAGGGACTGCGCGTGCGGGGACGACGCACGAAACTGGCGGACTTGGGACGCACCGTGGGGAGATTTAGAGCGGGCGCAACGTGCGTGCGTGCACATGATACTTACCTTGAGGGTTCGCGCATAGCGTTCGGCGCAGAAGGGTAGCTCGAACAAAATATTATCTGGTTATTTGTTGCGTGCGTGCAGCAGCGGCAGCGACGCCGGGTCTGCATCATGCAGGACGACCGTGCGCGTGGCTCGCTGGGGGCATCGGTGTTGTGGTCCTCGAGGTTTGTGCAGTGTGTGAGTAAGTGGGCGAAGGGTGGAAGTACAGTATGTTAGCATGATGTGAGGAAGGGGATGAGCAGTGGTTGCGCACCTCGTCGGAGTCTTCGTCTGTCGGAAAAAAGGCAGTCAGCATGCAACGGCTTGTTACAGCATGTGACCTTGGAACGGCATGGGAGTGCTTCAAACGTCTGGCAGAGAGGCTTAGAACCAGTCTGAAGCCGTTCAAAGGTCTGGTCTGAGTTGCAAGCTGTCCCAAGTCATCCCAAGGGACGCATATATTTTTGAGGGCCAGAAAAATATTTTACGTCAATTCTCGGTGCCACAGAGGAGTAGATAGATGCATTGAGGTGGTTGTATTTTTTCAACCACTCTCGTTCTCGAGGTCCGACCAGCTGTGGGGCCCGTGTGAAAAGCCTTCAGCAGAGCCCCACCTAGCTCCACCCGGGACTCCGACCAAGGTACATAACTCTGCTGATGACCTCTGAATATTTTCATACACCTGTGTGCGTGTGTCAAGCACTTCACCTCGAATAAGTTGAGCAGTGTCCCAACTTTACTTACTACAGTAATTCTGGTCATAGTCATTAATAGATAACTCACTCACTTACTTGGTTGCGTACTGACTGAAAATGACTACTACATTAACCGTGACTGCAAAGAGCTCCCATTCATAGAGAAGAACGGGAGTGTGGAAATTTCGTGACTTTTATGGAACTCATCTTTGAAGGCGTTAGAACCACCGACGTGGCTTGGGAGAGGTTGCGTGATTCTGGACTGTGAGTTGCAAGCCAGCTGAGGCATGTGACCATGCAACGGCTTGGAACACGTTCAACGCCGTTTAAAGCCGAATAGGATTTTTCCGACATCTCCTGCGGGCTCCGGACTCGTAGGGCGCAGCATTCCCGAGCGCGCCTGTTTCGTGCGGAGGAAGCCAGGGTGCGGCATGGGGGAATGGAGAGCCGCGTGGGTGTTAAAGTGCGAGTCGTCGCCGTCCCAGTTGAGGCTTGCTGGTGAAGAGCAGTGCATCAGGATGCAGTGGGTTGGCTTAGCAACGACGATAACGAGGGGCAGGGGCGGCGGCGTCCTGGGCTGTGGGCAAGAGACGCTGAGAACGCCGAGGGAGGGCGGGTCAGCGGGCAGGGCTTACACCTGCGTCGGGGGCACGCACAGTTCCTCGACACACTCCTCGCGCACATCCTCGGGCTCCTCCGCTGATACGATGGTACTCGGGGTGCGGTGGAACGATAACTATGAAGCCGAGATAGAGGTCAAAACCAATATAACTAACTAAACAATCAATCAAACAACAACTCCTCCTCTTTATGAGTAGTGATAATCGCGGGTGTTCGGGGGTAAAGACCAAGTATTAGGTCAATAGATCGTTTACTGTTCAGAGAACAGGGGAGTGGGATAGACAAGGGTTGTGAAACCAAAGTCGAGCAATACGCGCTATGTTCGAGACTTCGTACAAGCAGTGGGTTTGTGGGTTTTTAAGGCAATAACGGCCAGTAACCGGCGAGTTTATGTCAATTAAGACGGGTTTGTTGAATTTCTCCAGGTTTGGGACACGATACACTCCTGCAGGACCGCAGTATATAACACAACACAGAACACAAATCACGGAACACAAAACACACACAATACGACAACTCCGAGCCACAACGCCGGTGCGTATGTGAACAAGGTAAACCGAGTGATGTCACTGCACCGTTGTGCGCGAAATCCCAAGGCAGTCTGCTCCAGAACCTCTCTAAACTACGTGCTTTTATACTACTGGGATCTCGACTTTACAACACATCTATTACTACACCTCGGAAAGCACTCCGTCCCGGCGTGGAGCCGCGGGACAATCTTAGGGAATCCCCTGACTCCTATTGGCCACGCGCCGGCTCTATGAGTCAGAGCTCTCCTTGGTACTCGATCGGTTTGAGACTTATTGGTTAATCGAACGGAAACTTCCGAGCTGGCGTCTTCTTCGTCTAGTGCTCGTCCCGAGCATCAGTCTTCATCATCTATAATATGGCTACCTGTGGACACCTTCCCCGTGTCCGTAGCTAGTCTGGTTGTTGTGATAGACCAAAGTTCCACTTGTCTCGGTAAGTGCTGATGCCATCGCGATTTGATGTTTAACCGGCACAGCTATTCTGATGCGTAGGCACGCTCGGCCATCGGCAACTCACTTCGTCCGTGTCTATTTACAGAAGTCTCGCCCCATGCAAGGGTCTGGACCCATCATGTGACTTGTCGCGCTGTTCTCGATAAGAGACACAATGGTAAACAATCTCGAAGTCGGCCGTTTTGGAAGGCCCCAGTCGCCTGCATGCAATGTCATGTATTCCTTCCCATCTCCTTGATACTAGTCTAGCACTCAGCTCATCCGCACGCACACGGGTACTGATATAAGGTAGTTAGTCCTGTTCTCGGTAAGTCGTACTTTGGCCCCAAGTCGAGGTACTGCCATAGGATCATGCCAATAGAGAACCTAAGCTATGTGACTGTTAGGCTACTCGTTCGGAGCTCCCGATAGCCTCTTATAGAATAGAGAGAGCGTGCTTTATAAGTATAAAGACGCGAAATGCGAAAATACACCTGTTGTTTGTACACGGCTTATCACTGCCTCCTCCGCGGGCGTCTCCTTTGGCTCCTCGGCGCTGGCGTCCTCGGCGAGGGTGGACTTGTCCTCGGCGACGTCGGCGTGCGTGGTGGGCAAGAGCGACGAGCGGACATTTTGGACGGGTGGGTGAGGTGATGTTGTGACGGTGTCGGTGTCGATGTGACTAAGGCTCCAATCATATAGTTTTCGTGTACGCATCTGGTTACACTAAACGAAAACGGTATGTAAACGGTTGAAACCGTTTATAACCGATTATACACGGTATTATACACGGTATTTTTTGGGCGGTATTTTTTGGGCGGTACAAAATCGAATTTTATTATTCAAGTCAACTGGTAAATAGGCCAAAAACTAGCCTCTACCGCAGGCCAACAACGCGCGTTTGAGGAATCCGGCCTTGATCCACATCTAGGTCAACATCGCCTCCTTTATAGCTTGCGCTTTCAGGGATCCGCGAGCCTCGTGGCACAACTGACGTGATCTTGAGAATAAGCGTTCAACGGAGACGCTGGTTCCTGGGATGGCCAAGAAGTCACGCGCCATCTTGGAAATGACGGGATATTCGCCTTCGTGTTCCTGAACAGTGGATGTATCAGATTCTGGAAGAGAAAACACGAGCAGGGCACGCACCTTCCACCATGTCAATGGCTTATTCGGATCTATGAAATAGCCCTTGAAAGCGCGTGGGAAACGCTCAAGCTCGCTCACCACTGCGTCAGGTTCATCCACGTCATCGACGCTCGTCATGCACACATCGTCGAGGAATGATTTCTTCCTCCCGAGCCGTGGCCGTGTGCCCATTTGCTGTGGTTGCAACTGGGACTTCTCGGCATTGTGGATTCGCTTATAGGACTCGTACGCGTGCTCGAATAAAACCCGAGCATTTTGAGCACGTTCTGGATCGTTCTGCTTGCAGAACCAAGCGACACCGAGTGATGGATGGAGCACTGTATTATTATCAGGTTGGAAGTGAACACCAATCAAACACAACTTACTTGTTGCGATGACATTAAATTGGCATCCACGCGCCTTGGAATAGTAGGTTTCGAGCTTTTCAAGCCCTGCAGCCGCTGCGGTTCTAAGAGATTCGAGGACAGTATCGTCGGATGCCCATCCACGGAGATGCCTCAGCATCATCTCGTACATTGGAAGAACCTAGGGAAGAGTGGGTGTGCTTGAGCGCGACATTTGAAGTGTCACCTGGGTAAATATCTGCAGCATTGTCAAGCGAAGCGAGGTGGGCGAGAGCGCTGCACTTGCCTCGAGCAAGTCCCCTACGGCACTGAGGAGCCTCCACTCGTCGTTGCTGAGACAGAGTGGTCGAAGTTCTTCTTGCTCGAAAACCCAGTTATCGATTGCCTGGCACAATGTTTTTATTAACAGATGCTATGTTCAAATAGAACTTGTGCATACCTTGCGAAGCAGCTCCGCACGTCGGATCATGGCGTGAGTGTAGTTCCAACGATGTCGCACATCGCGGACAACCATGAGAGATGCGACCTCTCGGCCTGAGGGAGCAAGCTCACGTTTGTATGCCTTCACTGCCGCAGTTCGGAAAGGCTTACGCCGCTGAGGAGATGAACATATTTTTGTCACTGTAGTTCGAAGCTGGATGGTACAATTAATACGGTATAAGTTGGTGTGTCGTGTCGCAGAGCGGATACCAACTCACCTTTTGGAGAGTCGTCAATTTTTCGAAAGCAGGAGTGGCCGCCGCCAGCAGGGCAGCCACCGGATCCTCCTCGTTCTCGTCAATCTCTGGCGAAAATTCTTCCCGCTCGAGATCCCTGAGGTCGAGATCATTGTCTGGGTCGTAATGAATCGGTAGGTCCTTGTTAGGCAGGTCGTCGTCTACCACAGAAGGATCCTCCGCATCATCGAGTACAGATAGAATCTTTTGCACAACGAGATTCACCACATGAGTGAGACATCTAATCTGTGACTGTGAGTTTTCATGTACAAATTGAATATCAAATTTCTCTCCGAGCAGTCGGGAGAGCGCGTGGATAAGGACGTCATTTGGCGCCGCATTATCGAGAGTATCTGAAATGATTTGAACATCAGAAAAACCATCAGACTTGTATCGCTCGGAAAATTTAGCGGACTCATCTTTTCTAGCACATCCAGGTCGGCCAATGTCTTCGCCAGCCTGATAGCGGTGTATTCTCCCTCATGCTCCTTGTCCTCGATCGGTTGGAAGTCGAGTACACGCTCAATCAGCTCCCAATCAGAGCTGATCCAGCTCCCGATGGTGCCAGCGAAGGTGAAAGTCATGGCGCGCGTTGTCCACGTATCTTCTGAGAGGGCGATCTTCGATTTTATGTCCTGAAATCGAATTAGACGTTGGCGAGAAGATGGCGAAGTAATGGAGCTTACCGCAAGCTCGTTCTTGAGCAGTTTGTACATCTCAATGTACATCTGCGCTAGAGTATTACGAACGGTCGTATCACTCGGTAAATGGTAACGAGTTTTAGGGAACTTGAAGAGGCGATGGATACAGTCGCCTCTGTCTTAACCCATAGCTGTCATAACCCATACTCTGTTAAATCCCATAGCTTTTGAGGGTCCACAGGGGTGGTTCCCACTAAAAACCCATAACTGTTTAATACTCCATAATCCATACCTTTTTCGCCACTCAAAACCCATAATTTACCCCTATTTGTCAGCTTTGGCTCTGTTATTTTTCCTGTCTCTCGCCACATGCGACTATGGCTTCTCGCCCATCTCTCGGGTTTCTTAAGAAAGGCATTTCTACACTCAAAGACAGTGCAAAGAAGCGCAAGGATGACCTCACGGCACGCCTAAAGAAGGCAGAGAAGATCTCTGATGTCGACGTGGCTTGGCTAGATGACACCGCCAATCATGTTGAAGAAGATGTGGTGATCGAGAAGCTTGAGAACACGTCGGATTACGAGCAAGACGAGGAGATTTTTGAGGCTGTTCAGAACATGCGGAAGGGTCAGCAGGACATGGAGATCAACGGAGGGGACGACAATCGAGAGGATCACTCTCCGGAATCCAAGCCGCTGGAGCCGCTGAGCGCGGCATCCATACCCGTGACCGCGTAGATTACATCATCACATCATTCTGTCTTAGCTTTATCCATCGTATCGACTTGCTGGCTATGCCTTGCCTTACCCCGCTCGGGCCATCTCCATTGTGGTGATCAGAGTGCGATTTGCACACCCTACGCCTCCCCAACCCGGAGGATCGACCGTCGCTTGACGAGACACCGTGTTACGGCACACGAGAAAATTTTCACCGCCCCTTCGGATGCGAGATACCGTGCCTCTGCACGAGACCTATCGCCTATGGCGGTATACTACAACGAATACGGCGAATATGATGCCTACACCACTGCCTACGCCACCACTTTCGACCACCAGGACCTGTCACTTGACACGGCCTTTTACCATGGATCCGACCCCGTCTACGAGCTCTCAGCTGCGGAATACTACGACATCTATGGCGACCCCCCGTACGGAGATGCTCCCTCGGACCTCCACGACGGCGATCTGAACACCTCGCCATGCTCACACTACGAGGAGGAGACGGGGACGATGCAGATTGCATACGGAGAGCCGGGTTATTGGGACGAATACCACCGCCGTAGGTACGAAATCATCTACGGCTCGGACTGTGGAGAGGAGGAGCTGCCGGAGACGTCGTGTGACGAGTACGACGACGCTGTAGAGGTTCCTGGCACAGGAGGTTCGTGCGACGTGCCCAATGTGTCGGGAGACTGTGCAGCTTCGGAATGGGCGGTATCGGACGGCGCCGAAAGCGAGGCCATTGCTTGGGAAGCCGCCTGGGAACGCGGACCGCTCATCGGCGAGAATGAGCTCGACTGGGCCGTAGCGATGGATGTGTGGCGGCAGCGCATCGAGGCGGATGAGGAGAGCTGCGAGGAGGACATCACTGATGACTTTGTGTCATACGCGCCGGCACCCGACGAGGAATCCGTCCACGTCCTCGCCCTCGAGTATCTCGAGGACCATTTGGACGCGGCTCCAGCGCCACTTACACTCGAGGAGCTCCAGGCCTCCTACGATCGTGGCGAGATACCGGAGGACGACCGCGACGAGTGTGCTAGGCTCCTCGGTGAGCTTTGGGCGTGCGAGCTGGAGGATCAGCGCCTCATCGCGGCTGGGTATGTGTGGAACGAGGAACTCGGCGAGTACGTGCATCCAGCCGAAGCGGACTCATCTGTGGATTATGAGAGTGACGAGGCCGATTTCGACGCCGTGTGTCCGCTCGGGCACACGCCCTCTGATATTCACCATCTTACAGAGCTCGCCCCTCCCATCCCAGTCCACCATACCCCAATAACCCCCGCACTCCCGTCTTCCGCCACGCATTATCGTTCGCCGAGACCAGGACCTCGCCCGAAAAACTCGAAATTTAGCAAGCGACCCCTCTTCCCTCGCGCGCAGGCACCATTTCGCCGCCAGTCGTTTATCCCGCGAGCCCCTCCGCCGCTTTCAAAATCACGACCGAAGCGACGCCGCACCCGTGCGCGCGCCTCGCACCGGGATCTTCCGCCTCACCTGGACACCACGACCTCGCCCCCTGCTGTTCGGGTATCCAACGAGAACGCGGACGCGACGGTTCCTGCATCCAGCGCCACACCGCCTCCCGTCGTCGACGAGAGTCGCTGCAGCCTGGACACAGTTCCCGCCGTGGCCGCCGACGTTCTCGTCCCCGAAGAGCCCGTCCCGCCGGATATTGCGGTGCCGTCCGAGGATTGCAGGCCCGATGCAGTTCCTACCCTCAAGCAGCCCATTCCACCGGATATACGACAGCCAACTGCTTCGGAAACGATTTCGGCACCATCCAAGTACCCCCCTGCTCCTGACGTCGTTCTCATCCCAAGGCAGCCGGGGCCTCCGAATATAGCTGCCGAACAAACGACTACGCCTGCAGCCCGCGAATGCACCTCTGTCGCCGCCTACGGCGCCCCCATCCCAGTTCCAAAGCCGCCCAACATATCTTCGTCTACGATCAGTCAGCTCAAGGATCGCAGCGCATCTGCGCGGCGCCGCCGCAACGCCCAACGCCGTATCGCCAGAAAAGGGAAAGGCTGATTTTCGCGCGGGGGCGCGCGATTCATTTTCGCCGGGGGAACGCGGTCCTATAGGACCTAAATCAAGCTTCATTGAGTTTCCATCCATCTCGTCTTATATACTTACTGTCGCTCTTTTAGTTATTTGTTCAGATTTCTGTCTCATCCCCGTTCTTCTGCTTCACTCCCTACTGTCTCCCGATTTTGTCGTGTCTTTCTCTCTTTCTTCATTTTTTTTTACCCACTATGTCTGACCCTCTTTGATTAGTTTTTGTTTGTCGAACGAGGACGTCCTTTTATTTGGAGGGGGGAACCTGGAGCCGCTGAGCGCGGCATCCATACCCGTGACCGCGTAGATTACATCATCACATCATTCTGTCTCAGCTTTATCCATCGTATCGACTTGCTGGCTATGCCTTGCCTTACCCCGCTCGGGCCATCTCCACCGCCAAGAAAAGAGGCACTGCATGCGATGGCGACCCTTCGTAAGTACCTGGAGGATGAGGAGGGACACTTTTCACGCAAATTAAAGGCCAGTCTGGCGACGTTTGGCCGGGAAACATGTTTGGCGCACTTAAACAACTTAGTTTCAACCTCTATTACTGACTATTTTGGTGTCTAAATAAATTCCGATTTTTCCCGATTTTTTCATGATTTTCTCGGTTTTTTTTTGCCCACTCTGCTGGAACCCATACTCTGTAATAACCCATACCTTTTGGTGTCCACGGCCGGGTATGGGTTAAGACAGAGGCGACTGTACCTATAGTAAACGCAAGATCATCTTCGATGATACAGGCCGCAAATATTTTGAGGAAATTCTTCTGCGTGGTGTTAATGACGGGGTTGAGTTTTCCTTCGACGAGAAAGTCCTCCATAAATTCGCGGTATACATCAATCAATCGTTTAAACCGTTTATAAACGGTTTTCTTACCGTGGACTGTCACGGCTACACTAAACGGAAACGAAAACAGTTATCACCGTGTATAAACGTTTACACACGAAAACGGTTGGAGCCTTAGGTGTGACCCAGGGTGATCCGGGGGATGCGGGGCAAACACGGCGCGCAGCTTGATCTTGAACGTCCACCACTGGCATGGTAATGAACCGAATTCCTGGTGGCGAGGTCTGTGGGGCCTCTGTGGCAAAGCGCTCCTTTCTCCCGCTGGTCTTTCTGCAGGTTCTGCGGTGACACAGATTCTGTTGCGTTTCGAGTCTTCGACTCGGATTTTCGGATTATCGAATCTCCACGGGCAGCTGCACAACCATTGACACAAATGGCTCGACTCTACCAGTATACTACCGGCTCGATAGCGGACGGCCCGCCTCTGCATCGAATATGTGATGCACAGCACTTGCTGTGGAAGATCCCATTCGACCCGGGGTCAAGCCAGGTCCGTTGCTTTTGGTCGTGCGTTCCTTTTCCCTCCCTCCTGGCGAGGTTGGTTTTTATTCGTTCCTTCGCGCCTCGCTCTGACTGATTTATGTTCAATGCACGGCGTGACCCCGTGGTTCAGCACAGCAGGTCCAGCTCCTGACTGGCATCGGCTCGATGGCGGACGGTCCGCGCCTGCACTTGATGTTGCAGGATCGTCGATTCCGTAGAGGATCCTCGGTCGGCTCGGGATCCAGCCATTACGGATTGGATTATCCTGTTGTTTTGGCGCGCATCTGTAGTCCGCAGTCTGCCCGCGCTCTAAGTGATTTAATGTACTGTGAGATATGTGGGTCTCCACCCCTCACTTTTATTTTTTCTCACTAAGTTGAATAATACGAAGAGGCCCACTTGCCATCGCTTCCGAGTGCAACACTCAAGCGTCGTCTGGAGTCACCTTCAGCACAGCCGCCGGTGCCGAACCACCGCGCCTGCTGTGTCTTCGGCTCACGGATCAGCTCGGCAGCGAACCCGATGCTTCTTCGGCACCGCCGTCCCGCACCCGGGCGGTTCGGCCCGCCACATGGTGCATCCTGCGGCTCATGCGGAGTACGAAATGGTTCTCGGCCGCCCGCGCGGCGCGCGGAGATTTGATGGCAGTGTCGGTTTTTGTGGAATACTACGTACATAGGCTGGTCAAAATAGGCTTCAATCGGCACCCAGGACGCCCTCAACATTCTCAAAGTATTTCAGATCCATTTCCCGTGCACGTACACTGGGATAATACAAGATACTCAAGGAATGTACCTAGGTGCCCTCACGCCCTCGAGTGCGGGATTACAACTTTTCGGCCCGTGATTTCGAAGGCCCTGAGCTCGTCAATGACTTTGTTCACATTTTCCAATGGTTCGGAATGGACATGAGCCTGCACGGTTCCCTGTTGAATCAATTAGGAAAGGCGGCTCGACGAGATCACTCAGGGCATGCATTTGCGAACAGACCCAAGGCTTCAACGAGGGCGCTCCGGGGGCCGTAGCTGTTCCCGTGGACTACAAGAGGTTAGCGAGCGTACTAGGCCATTTAGGAGATGCCGTACTTTGCACTCCAGATGCAATAATGTCGAGGGTGTTGAACACGAGATTATCAGCACTCGCGCTGACCAGAGACATTTTATAGAGGACCCCCAATGTACAAGAACCAATCTGGGGCTGCTAGGAAATTTGACCTCGTTCCCTCTCAGCGCAGCCATAGCAAGGTTGAAGGCTTGTAACAAGGGTGAGCTATGACATTGCGAAGAATGGGAGACAGCGCGTACTCTGAGTGTTGGCGATGAAGTCAACCGTGGTACAATCAAATCGAAGGCTTCGGTAGCGCCGAGTTCCAAGGCAAGTTTTCGAGCCGCAGGTTTGAAGTCACACACATAAACTGAGGAATAGACGTGAGGAGGAAGCACAGGCAATAAAAACTTGGCTTACCAGTCGCACCAAAGTGCTTCGCGTATTGAACAGCGAGGTGACCGAGACCGCCAATACCAAAAATCAAGACCTTGTCGCCGCTCTTGACCTGCATAAAAGCCAGAAAAGTTCTTAGCCCAGGTCAAGAACATGGACTTTTGCTGAATGTTGAACGGCATGATAGGCAGTCAAACCTGCATCGCTGGCGATGGCTGCGACCCCCGGAGGAACACCGGTTGGCTGAAATGTGAGGTTGAGCCACACGAGGTTGGATAACACACGAGACTCACCACCGGAACAAGTGTTTCTTCAGTGGCGATGATATACTCGGCGTAAGAGCCGTCTTTCCCAATTCCAACAGTGTTGAACAGGGCGGAGGCGCTGGCCATTCCCTGCAGGCAGCTATCGACGAGGAAGATACAATATAGTTTCTCTTTCTGAATGGCCTTGCCATCGACTTTGGCTCCCAGCCTATTAATTTTCAGTACCTCCTCCGGGAATGAATGAACAGCACTCACTTGACGGGGAAGCCGCAGCCTTCATGGCCCATCATGTACTTCCTCGTATCCAGACTGACGCCGCTCAACAGGGCCACATCGGTATGGCATACCCCGGCGGCAGCAACTTTGAGGAGGACCTCGTTGTCCGCCAGTTCGCGAATGGGGTAGTTCTTGTCGAGAACAAGACGTTCGTTCCCCGGGACATAGACGGCAGCAAGCATGGTGGTCGGTATCATATTATCGGCGACTGGCTAGAGGGCCACCTTGAGGGTTTTAGTGTCCCATGGACCGCTAAATTGGAAGGCCGCGGCTTGTGTGTCCAGAGGGTGTAGTCTGGCATCGTACGAATCGATTGAGGTCAGTGGCCCTCAATTCGGTGAAGTTTTGATGGCTCAGCGAATATTTTGCGCCGGCATGTCCAAAAACGGCAAACACGGCTTAGTGGGCCGGGTGCCGGAACTTTTCTAGTCAGCCACAATTGACGTCGCCCTGCGTTCCTCGCACAAGGGCAAACGCAAAGGAGTTGTTCAACACATGAAAGAGGCAACGATGCTGTACAGGACTAATCATTACTGGCCTCTAGCCTGGTTTGAGTCAAGAACTTGGTTTTGAGTCCGGATAGCAAAAGCCAGGCGGCCACACCGGCTACATGTGGCCGCACGGCAGCCAATATGCCACATAATGACATTGGAAGAGGGTGAAACTCATATTTAATGGAAAACAAACATAATGAGATGGATTAGGGGATATGGATTGTGATCGTTGTAGGTCAAAATCCACCCATCCAAAAGGGTGCCGCCGCGCAGCACCAAAATGAGGTGCAGATCTAAAGTCAGCTGGTATGATCATCAGGGGATCTATGTGAACGTACATGAACCACCACTTCCTCGGCCAGGGGCGTCCATCTCTCCAGAAAAACTCGAAGTGTCGGGCTTGCGTAAACCGGCGTTTGGACACCGTACGCCACAACGACGGATGAACAGAGTCTGAGAAAAGGTAGCTTCCACATTGATGGACTGCACTCACTATGGAGATTGCATAGACTGAATCTCGGAAGGGTAACGCCACCATAGCATCCAATAATCGATTGGCGAGTGTGTAGTCTTCGGGAACATGCCAACTTGAAGAGCTTAAGGGTATGAATGCCAGAAAAGAGCAGATCCAGCGGTAGAAATGCGCCCAGGATGTAGCCAGACATCCTACGAACAGATCGAGCACCGGAAGTAGTAGACAGACAAAGATTTCGTGGAGATACAAGCTGTTTCTCACAAGCGATGCCGTGCGGGAATAAGAAAACACGTGGTCGGCATCCCGCACCGGTGATCAAGCCGGCACAGCTTGTGATCAACTCCATCAAATTGGCCCAAATTTTGTTTCCGAGGGCGTCCCTACATCCCTTCCAACTTACAGGTAAGACATTGTAAGAAACTGTTACTCATGGCCTTTGAGGGTCGAAGTGGCCCACTAACTAGTCCGGCCCACCAAGCAGTCGCTGATAATACTGGATTTCAGATGCGATGCAGGTGAGTAGGATTTGTAGAGAGGGAACTCGACGGAACCCACATATTTATACTTTTAGTTTGCGGGCAGAAATACGGACGGATCAGCGGGCATGTTGGTTCTCCAGAACTCAGATGGTGATCCGTTCACGGCGAGGGCGAGAAATGCAGTATTAGCCAACAATTGATATTAACGGGGACATCCGGAGAATGGAGAGGGTTTCAGGAGTCGAGACGGAACAGAGCGCGTGCGGTCTGCCTGTGGATGATCCTGTCCGGGGACGGTGAATGAAAGAATGAATAAAGAACTTTCGTCCGCCGTGATGCATTCTTCAGACATCAACCCGAAGCTCAGCTTTCCTGTGAACGGAGCTTCACAGAAATGAACACAACTGTGAAGTGTTACACCTTGATTGCCAAGGCTGACGATATACCGGCTTTGAACCGGCGTCTAAACTCACTGTGTGAACTCAATTTGAACTCCAACATCACGATCACACAACACAACCACACACCACCGAATCCTACCACCATCATCTATGTTGCGCGTGTTCAAGTTTCCACCGCAAAAGTCCGATACTCCGGTCGCTAGCTTTCCTTTGCATAGCGGCTCAAAGGCTGGACTACCTCCCCCGCCTGGAAAAGCCAAGATTGACCCTGGATGCACCGGCGTCTAAATTCCACGGCCAGACATCATTTCAACTTGCCTTTCCCACCCTAACGACAACCCTCCTATCGCTTGTCCAAATAAACCTGTCTTTGGGTCAAGCTTGACGAGATCTTTTGGCGGCGCACCTCTCGGCAGTCTGTCACGTCAAGTCCACGGCACTTTTCGAGGTGCCTTGTGACGAGAAACAAGCGCTGCGTTCCTTGAGTTTGCTCTCTCTTGCGCATTTGCGTGGCCTCCCGCAAGCAACAGTCATGGGCTCTGATGGAGGTCGGTGCACACTCCCCCTTGGGCCTTTACTCTATCATAACTCTTGTCGACAGCGCTCGATTTCGATCCACGACGGCTATACGATCATCGCGGAGTACCAGGAGCGCGACCTACCCACGAGGCCTCAAATCTTGAGTCTTGATCATCGCCTCTGGTCCTGCAGGATACAATATTACTCTGGCATCCCTCTCTAGAAAGATCCATTCCGCAGCTGCTGTGCTCCCATAGTGGCCCCAGTACCTCGTTCAATGAAGTTTAAGAACCCGCTAACTCCCAACCGCATCAAATTCTCGCCGGAAAGCCCTACAGACTCCTGACAAGACGTCTCCCGATGGAATCCGCCACTATTAGGCATCCTGCCGGTGTCGCTCTTCGCCATTCTCTTGGTTCTTCTAATAGTGGGGCTCGAGATGCTGAATCGTCATGTATGTCGATAAAACTCCTTCGGCGTATAGACATCCTGCTGACAATAATGCTCCCAGTCTCCATACAACGCCCCATTCTCCAGCATGCAGTTCTTTTGGACCTATTTCCCTGTCGCGGTCTTGATGGTGGTGGAGTGGATCTGGGTGGCGTACGATCTTCGAGTCAAGTGCTGGTTCCGTGGGCATCCATGTCGCGAGGATTCACCCCCGCGAAGCAGGGCTGGCTTCTTGACTACGTCGGTGCGAACTATTTTCTCTCCGTATGGACCGCCATCAGGTACCGCCACATCGTCGTTCTCTCTATCGTCCTGCTTGGTCCCAGAACGAATCCTGCTCTGGGCTCTACGTTGTGGTCTCGCACTGCGTACCGCCCACTGGTCCCGCGGCACACTGGATTGAATCTGCGAGAATCTGGAATCTGGATTCTCTTGCGCTCGACGAGTCGCTTCTCAAATCTCCTTGAACAGCTGCAAAATCATGCTCAGGTTCGACCACGACATCCTGTAATCTGGACTCTCTGCGCAACGCTCGACTCGGATTCCCGAATCTCCACTGGTTGCTACATATCCGGTGACACAAACGGCTCGACACCACCAATATACTACCGGCTCGATGGCGAGAGGTCTGCGTCTGCAATTCATCATATGTGGTCAATATGAATATACCGCAGAAGGTCCCCCGTTCGACTCGGGGTCGAGCCATATATTGGCAGGTCGATGTCTTTTTGTCCTGCGGAGGTTCGCTTTTCATTCGTTCCTTCTTAACCCTCGACCGACCCCTCAACCGACTTCATTTGCAGGAGGGAGATGGACCCATGTTGCGCATGTCAAGCGTCTTTGGTCCTGGTGCGGTTTTTTTCTCGTTTTTTTTGCAGCTTGCTTAGCTGACTTGGATCAAGCAGCCATACGCCCCACTAGTGCGCAACGTCGCTATCGGCTCAATAGTGGACAGTCCGAGACGTTGCGCAGAATATCCCCGTTCGACTCGGGGTCGAGTTAGGAATGTCTCTGCACCCCTTTTTGGTCGCGCGTTCCTTTTCCTTGGCGCGTGAGGTATTTCTATCACCGATACGCATCGAAGAATTTCACCTAGGGATTTCAGCCTCCTCTCGACTAGTATCGGCTCGATGGCGTCCACTCGGGACCGTTGGGAAGTTTCGTTTCCTCACTCGTTCCTTGTACCTCGCTTAAATTATCTCTTTTGCAGGAGCTTCTCGATGAGGGACAAATCCTCACTGCTACCGGACCGGTGGCGAACGGTCCGCGTCTGCATTGAGTGGTCCTATCCGGCAATATTCTACGGTCACGCAGAAGTTCCCCGTTCGACTCGGGGTCGAGCCATAGATCTGCCAGGACAGGGTTCTTTTTCCTTTCATTCCATCTTACCCGGATCGCATATATCCCGGTAATTCTACTCCCGCATTCGCGCTCATTATCCGTCCTCCAATTTACCAACTTGAGCCCGGTCCTTGCGACAAGTTTAATGCCATACTATTGAAACATCTCACACGGGAAATATGGGCTCGACGGCGGACGGTCCGCGTCTGCAGTGCATAGCGTATTGCTCTCATGCAATGCAAGAAAGGTTCAATGCAGCGGCCATCGGTGCCTTCCTTTCCCCCACTGGTCCCCAACGCAATTACTGAACCTCACGAGGCACTCTTCGCCGTTTAGAACGGCTCAATGGCGGACGGCCCGCGTCTGCACTGCCAGTCTGCTTTTTCCATTCCAAGCCAGAAGATCCTCGTTCGACTCGGGGTTGATCCACTATAAACCCAGTGCAGGTTTTTAGTCGCACGTTCTTTTCCGCAGCAGCCGAAGTTCGTCCTCTATTGTCCGGTCCCCCCGCTTAGCTAACTGAATTGATCTACAGGAGAGCTTCAACCGGATTTCTGCAATGTAGTTAATGAATTCAAGGAGATCCAGTCCTAACAAGTACCGGCTCGATGGCGTACGGTCCGCGCCGGTACCGAATTTGCATTCCAGATATTTCACTCTCATTCGACTCGGGGTCGAGGCGTCAGCTGTGCCCACTGCCCATCCATGTTTGGCTCGGCCCCTCTTTACCCCATTCAGCATTCTGGACAGCTTCTCTCCGAGTATCGGTTCAATCCCCAAGGATTGGTGATCGGCTTTGTGCGCGTGCGATTCATTCTCTTTTCCATCCTCAAACTTCACCCCGGTCCCTGCGAGAATATTCAGCGACATATCCGAGGACCTCACACACCGAATACTGGCTCGAGAGCGGGCGGTCCGCGTCTGCATCGAATTAGGCCGTTACATTTCGGATTCGCAGCAGGAGACCCGTTTAATTCGGTATTAAACTATTTGGGTTTTCCTGGGAACCTTTTTGCGTCGTATTTCCATTCTGGTCCTCTGCGTTTCAAGTATATATCTTTACGAGCTCAACCTCACGCATCCAGCTCTTCAAGTCCTTCTCTTATTTCCCAGCAGCGGAGCACCTTGTGAGGTCCGCTCCCCAGTGAATACCGGCTCGATAGCGGAGGGTCCGCGTCTGCCCCGGATAGAACTATAATTTGCACTGAATTCACAGCAGGAGTGCCGTTCGACTCGGAGTCGAGCCATCAGTTATACTCATCCATTTTTGACTCGCTCTCTCTTTGCCTCATCCAACACACTTAATAAATTCGCTCGGGGTATCTTGCGGATCCAGATACACTGTATTTCTTGTTCGACTTGACTGCAACTAAGACCAGTTACTAACGAAATATACAGAGCACACGCATAGACCGCGTCTGTGTGGTTAATAATAAGTTCAGAAGATACAGGGGTTGGGACATCAAGGACTGCCCCGTCAAAAGCGACCAGACTTGACATCACCCAACTAAGATGTACGCTAGGCGAGAAACCGGGTAATGGAAGGTGGAGTATGCCTCTGTACATCCTAAAATCCACCAAATTCATGAAACGAGTCCAGGCTCTGGAAAAACAGCCGGTTCAAGATGTTGAACACCTACAAGGCTCAGAACACAACCCAAATGAGAATATACAAACACTGTGGGCAAAATTCAAGACTGATATAACGGATCACGGCAAATACTGTTCACGCTTCATCACGAATGAGACTACCCAGCAAATTCGAACCTGGAAAACCCAGTTAAGTGATGGGTTACGCGATGACGAGATGCCGGCGGAAGATAGATCTGTGGCTGCATACCTTCTTGAGAAAAAAATCACTGACCGCGTGAGAGAGGAGGCCGAAAACAATAGATCACACGGTATGATGTTGAAGGTGAGACGTTACGAACCACCTCCTGGACTCAGTCTGCCAAAGAATACCATCCAAAAGATTAGATGATCCCCGTTGTGGGTGCGGTGTCGGAAGCGAAGTCGTCATATCCACACCACGGTATCATTATTTGCGAGATTTGAAGCAGCGATACCTCGGGTGCGCACCTTGACTCTGTAGGCCTCATCCCGGCTTAGATGACATGTCAGGAGGCCAGAGATGGTGGATGCGGTGGTTATTTTCATGATTAACGATGGGCTCCTCAGTTGTCAGTTTCTTCTTTTCGAGCGTCGACTCAAGCTCGCTGCACGCGTATTGACAATGCTGCTCCCAGTTGCACTCGTTCCAGGAGTAATAGGCTGCGTCATCGTTGCAGTCTCTAATCCGGAGAAATTCTGTCTTTTGACTCCAATCTAGTACCTGAAGATGAAGGACAACTACGTGTGGTTTGGCGTTTTCTTCGTGGTACCTACACTGGCTTCACTGGCTTAGACTTTCGTTCCGACTCCTGATCTGATTGAGCCAATCCAAGCTTGTTCAACTCCAACATCCCACATCATGCCCCGTTAAACGTAAACGTTCCGGAATTCCGAGGGAGCTTGCACTCCGATTTAACTGAGCTGCAATTTGAATAATGTATGTTCAATCCAACCGAAATACTCCAAAATTCCGAGATGGATAGAAGACGCTGTAGACCCGCAAGGCTATCCGTGGAGGGTGAACTCAGTTTGTCGAGTTCATAAGCATGATGCGGGATACTGGCTCGGGCTGAGTATCGAAACAAAGAAGGAATGAGCAGGATAAGTCCAATGATCTCCACATCTCAGTTCCAGATTTTTGCTGGGTGCGGAATCAACATTTTTTGAATCCCATTCCTCGGCATATTTGCGTGTACTCCGAGAAACAATAAAACCAAAATTCCAAGTTCACATTCTATAAAAACCGAGTCGAAAAGAGAAATGCGTGCAAAAACCATTTAGTTGTCGGGAGGCCCGAACGGCAGCAGCGGCTGGTCACACGGAGGTCCCGACACAGCCGCAGAGACAATACTCGACAAGAAATCCACATTCTGCTTGAAAATACCTGTGGTGTTCGCAAGACCGCCGGGCATGTTCGCGAAGAGATCGTAGTAGAATCCACATCCCTGATACACGATACACAATTAAGCAACTGGGCCGACAAAGGGCAAGTTGAGGCTTACAGGGTTGGCGTCGAACGGAGCGGGCGGCGGCGTATCAGGGACGAAATTTCCCTGCGCGTCGTTGTGCCCAGCGAAAATGGGAATCGCGGCGGACAATTGGCTGCTGGTGTTTGAGAGAATCTCGCCTGTCACCGGGGCTGCCGCACGGTGCCAGTTTTGCGGGAAACTTTGGTTGCGCAAGAACGAGCCGATAGTAGAGATTGATGCTTGTTTCGTCGTGCCTGTGACCGTGTCAGTCTGGAATCGCGGAATAATACGTGATCATTTTCACCGTTTGCGAAAATACTGAAAGAAGAGAGTTAAGCTGCGGACTATTTCAATGTGCAAATAATTTACTCGAGGAGGAAGGAGATCTCAGTGAATGAGGCAGCAAAGCGCGTGGGAGTGAAGTGAAACTGGCAATATCATCAATAAAACGGTGAGTTAATGACGGAGGAACTCACTTCTGGGTCCGCCGCTTGGTTCATCTGTATATTGTGTTGCTTGATCGCAATAATCGTCGGGACATTGAAGACTGTGTTGTTGCCGTCGGGTCCGTTGTCACCAAACTTTCCGAGATACAGCAGGTCCTGAGAAAACAAAGTCAGCCGCTATAGAAGAACGTTGAAAATTCACGCACGAGATCGTAGAGAATGTCCTGAAAATTGCGGTTGTCGCCGATGTGCACGTCGGCGCGCGTGATTGAGGCATCGCCTTAGTGCGGAAAAAAATAAAAGCGGGCGTAAGACCCCAGGGGAGACAATAAAGAGGTTAAGAGCTTACCTTCAAAGCCTCCGTGCTTTGCCAACCCGCCGGTTACGTTGCTACCAATATTTCCTGGAAGCGGCGGAACGAGTGGCGACACACCGCCGATCGATATTTTGTTCACGAACGGATTCCCACGCAGCAACTGAAATTGTGAGCAAAATTCGCGCCACTGACCACGAGACATTACCATATTCGCGGCAACGAGGAACGCGCCAAAGTTGATCTCCAAATTGTAAGCCTAGAGACGAAGGTATTTATGTTTGAGCGAGAGAAATAATGGAAGTGTGCGTACCTCTACCATGGCGAGTGTGATTTCCTCGAAGGTCGCGATGCCGCTGTATATTTCTTAGCATCATCATCAGATGGGCGCACGATTGCGCCTACTTTCTCGGGATGTAACCGTGGTTGGCAAGCGTGTTCATGCCGGCTGAAATCGGGATTAGACAGCCAGCATTGCAAGACATATTGGTGAGGCGCACGACAGGCTGAAAGGCATTAGCTTGGTTCACTATATCCAAACAGAAGAGCAACTCACGACCACGCTGGTCATTAGGTCCCGGTGCGATGAAGGGGTGCGCAGCATCGGGGATTTGTTTCAGTCCAGTGTCCGTGGGCTGGGTCGGGAAAGTGATCAAGGTGGGGGTTTGACCGTCGCGCACTTTCTTGCTGGTCGGAGTACTCGCAGCGGTCGAAAAAGCAACATGCAAAAGGACGCAAAGCAGTTGAACGGATCGCATGGTTGGGTGAGCTTGTAGAGCTGCCTGTGTCCGTCGCACCTTTTATACTGGAACGTGAAATACCGACGGGCTAAAAGGACCGCAGCGAGCTTCTTTGACGCTGTCGCATACTTCCTACTTCCTTGGGGATTCGATGATCAACTGTTCTTTAAGCCAATGGTAGCAAAGTTGTGTGATTGCTCCGTGAGTGGTATCCCCATCGCCCTTCCTCTTCCCTTCCTCCGTTCCATTCCCCAGTTGATGTCACTACTGTAACTGTATTTCAATGCGCAAGCCAACAACAAAGTTGTTTTCAAATCTGTCGGAGCGAAGCGAGGGCGCGTCTTGTACGCATCGGCAAAATTCCGCCATTTCTGATCAAAGGCAGACGCGTTTGGGACTTGACAATAGATTCCCGCTACCTTTAGGTAAGGGTTTTAGGGTGCCCTAAATTCACGTCCTGCAGGAAATCACATTTTTGTCATCTCTTTTTTGTGTAAGCTGTGTTTACGCCCGCAAAAATCTATTCCGGTTGGTCATCGTTCTCGTAAGTGTTCATGCTCTCGATCTGATGCGCCGACGACGCCCAAGGCCAAGACTGGCCAAGAGGGTTCGTAGTCTTAGCTCACAATTCAATACAGTTTGCCGTTCAGTGCTTCGTTTGCCTTCTCGGTCGCCATTTTAAAAATCGTAGCGGGCCGCGCCGCCTGTCGGCCCTACCCGCTTTATTCGTCCCATAGGCTCGGGTGTGTCCTGCGGCACGATGACAATTAATGGAAAACTGCCGAATCTGACGTCAATGAGCTGACGCAGCTTCCGAGCTACTGCGCTTCCGTCTCTTCCATCTACCCGTCAACGTTCGTAACCTCAGCAATTGCTTGCAGACTACTAAGAAGACTGCCAATTAATCAAATGCTTCATCTAAATGGGCTCAGTGGCTCATCGACAAGAAAATATTTACTGCTTGTGGAGCGCACTGGAACGTGAATGGCATCGCTAGCCTCGGCGGCGGCTATTACCTGAACCTTCTCCTTGGGGCAACTTTTTCACTGCCTCGGACTGAATCCCGGATAGAATCCGAAAGTTCGCGGGCTCGCAGCAAGCAGCGTCATAGGATAGGACAGAATAATCCAACTTTTTCACTGCCTCAGACTTAATTCCGGATATAATCCGAAAGTTCACGGGCTCGCAGCAAGCAGCGTCAGAAAATAGGACAGAATAAACCACGTGAAGCCTGAAGGAGCAGCAACGGAACAAGAAGGCTGAAACGCACCCCACGAGGGCCTGTGGAATACCTTCTAATGCTCACATAGCTCTGCAAGCCCGACCTGACCTCTTGGGTCGGGTCTGGGTCGGGTCGGGCTCGGGCTTGGGCCCGGGCTTGATTGTAAAATTTCAAACAGCTTTGAATTGGATCCTCATGTCTAATTCGATGCTAATTGTGGATTAATCATTCATGGGGACACTCAGCGAATTTTCTATGCCCTTCACACTCAACAAGCATGCTTTTGAACACGACGTGATGCGCCATCACTCGACGATCAAAACATCAAAACATGTTGAAACTCATCGTTCAGGTCGAAGTTTAAATTGTTGAAAGTGATTAACATTTGTGTATACCCTCAAGCGCCACCCTCATGTATAAACCTCGATCCCAAGCAGCCAAAATCCCAGTTGGCGGGTACACCAAGAAACCCGGGCCCAAGCCCGGGTCGCGGGTCGGCGAAAATCCCAAGCCCGACCCTGAGCCCGACTTGAGCCTTACTCAGGGTCGGGCCTGAAAGCCCGACCCAAGCCCGGGCTTGGGCCTGAAGCCCGACCCGGCACATCACTAAATCTTTCATAGCGTCTGATTGCAAGCACATCCGGCATCACAGCCAACAGCCGATGACTGCGGTGGAGTTTGAAGTCTGAAATGTTTTTTGCTCTCGGTATTATGGAGAATGTATCTCGCATGGGCGCGTCTTGAAAAAATAATTGAGTGCATATTTTTGAAGCCGTCGCCAGATATCACGGTATCTGTGATCCTGTGATCCTGTGATCCGAGACCGCGGTCTAGGCCCTTCCCTTTCCGGCGCCTCAGAAAGCGCTTAGGGCTGCCACCCGTGCCCGTGACGGGCACGGCCGTCGAATCCACGGCTTTTCGACGGCACGGGCCGTCTCGAAACGGCCCGTCAAGTGGCTGAAAAAATCCTTGACGGGACGGCACGGTCAACGGCACGGCCGTAACGGGTACACGGGTATGCTCGAAACTTTTTATGTTTGTTCCTTGGTCTGAATTCGATCCCTCGGCTCTTACGAGTTATATGATAACCTTGATGAGCTGTCAGACGTCGATCTCAGAAAGTGGTAGAACTATAACCAATATCTTAGCGCTCAGAGAAGCACATGCACCCTCAAATATTCCAGTAATGGTGCTGAGAGCCTATAATGTTGACTGGACCCCCTTCAAATGAATAATATTGGAGGAATCAGTGAACACATAAAGAAAGTGGACGATGAAACGAACTTGAAAGTCCGCCATCACTTTCGGCAATTGCCGGTATTGCCGCAACTTGACTGCAGCTTGCAAGTTTGGAGGCAAGAAGTGTCAGAACACACAGAAGGCATGTTAAATGTGTTCTGGGGACACTTGAGACACGCTCCGTTCGAAATTATGCCTTCCCGATGACGGGAAAAAAAAACAAGCCGTTCCACGGCCGTGACGGCCGTCTTTTAACGGGCCGTCAAGGTGCAAACCCGTGCCGTTGAACTCTGGCAAAAATGGCCGACGGAACGGGCACGGCACCCGTGCCACGGGTGCCGTCGAACCGTGGCCACGGTCACGGGCGGCAGCCCTAAAAGCGCTAAGGTTTTTCTTCCCTACCTTCGGTTTCAGCGCGAACTTGATCATCTACCCGCCCGGAAAATTGAAACTACCTCTGAATCCCCTATCTTATCCTTATCCCGAGGTCAGTCTCACTTGGATTTGATTCCCAATTACATATCGTGACTCACCGCAGATTCTCCCTGCGATCCGGCTCAAGTACTCAGTTCGGATTTGGATCTGGAGATGCTAATATAATTTAAATAGCAATCGACGCCGGTGAGCTGCAGTGCATTCATTCGTTCGTGCGACAAGGCGATCGATTAAAAGGAGAGAGACTAGCGAGGTACAACAGCTGATCCGCGCGCACACGGAGAACTCGTGCCGTACGCAGGGAATCGACGCAGGTCTGCACGCCTCGTCCAGCGCCAGTGATATCAGCAGATGTGATTTAATTTTGACACAAGTTACTGACCTGGAAAGTTTAAATTTTTCGCACAAGTTGCTGTAGAAATAAATTAAATTTTCACACAAGTTGCTGGAGCAGGATTAATCCAAGGCCAAGTCAAACTGAAAGAACTGCGGAAGCGGGAGTCGAACCACCGACCTCAGTAACTCTACCAAATGAACAAGAACCACGGAGCATACCACTCCGCTAACTGACTGTGGAGGGCAACCAAAATATTGCCATCATAACACCAAGCTGTTTAAGGAAACCAACACTGAGGGAAAGGTTAGCTGATTGGGCAAGAAATCATCTTCAAAAAGGAGACATAGAGAGTAGGAAGCATATGCAATTGGGACAAAATGAATGATTAGAAATTAGTCGATGGACATGATGTAATAGCGGCAATTTTTGGACATTACAACTACCTGGTAGTGTAGTGGTAAAGTTGGTGTACTGATAATTTACTGCATTCTGGGGATGACAGCAGTCTATGGTTCAATCCCTGTTGTTGTCATTCATTTTATTGAACCGATTAATCTGCGTAAGATTAATCTTGAAATATTAATCCTCCGCCTTTCATGGTCATTGATATAAGCCACTACGGCCTGTAACATACAGCAGCTTGTGTGAAAATTTGATTTTTTTCTACAGCAACTTGTGTAGAAAATTTAGAATTTTCCAGGTCAGTAACTTGTGTCAAAATTAAATCACAGCTGCTGCAACCGTTGCCAGCGCGCGCGCCTCTTGGCGATATTTCCGCTCGCGCGCCGCGCCACTCGCGTCTTCGCGACTCCGCGCCCCACCGAAAGGACAGCGGTGCGCGCAGCTTGCCCGCCGCTCCACTCCAGTCTCCGCATTCCCGGACCGCCGCACCACGAGTTCCCCGGGAACTCGACGCAGTGCCCGCACCCCCCCACCGCGGCTGGTTCCGCCAATCCGGGACTTTTCGTCCCCGCGCCGCGACCGCACGCACGTCCCTCCGACCTCTGTATTCCGCGTCTCGTCCCGCCTGAACGCAGCGCGCAAGGACGAGGACGGGCCGTCATGCGTCGTGCCCATCCTGCGAGCCTCGCAAGCCTCGCGGAGACGCCGCACGCCGCCGCTTGACCACGCCGAGGACGACCCGCGTGCGGCTCGCAACCGGCGGACTCGCAACGCGCGCACCCCGGTCTTGCGCCGCAGCAGCGCCAGCCTCTCCGCAGAGTGCGGGGGGCTGCTGCGGCCACACTCCACGCGCGGCCCGTCCGCAGTGGCGCGGCATCTGCGCGCGAGTACAGAATGGTGGCGCGCTCACCTCGTTCAGCGCTGACTTGGGGTCCTCGC
The DNA here is from genome assembly GCA_029204335.1 of Mycena vulgaris. NCBI lineage: Eukaryota > Fungi > Basidiomycota > Agaricomycetes > Agaricales > Mycenaceae > Mycena > Mycena vulgaris. Next base: position 27,982 of record JARGYA010000296.1, on the reverse strand, counting down.
GCGCCGAGACCCCGTTCTGACGCCGCCAACGCATTTGCGCGCGCTCGCGGCCCCGTCCCTGCCGATGCAGCGCCGCGTCGACCTCACCCTTCGTGGCGCGAGTACGGGGTCGTGCCTGCGTTGGGGGGTGAGTACAGGTCGCTCCGAGTCCGTGCCCGAGTCATGTCCCTTCAATCCCCCCCGGTCGGCCACTTAAGAGATACGTCACAGCAGCGGCGCCGGGTCTGCATCATGCAGGACGACCATGAGCTGCGCCCGCTGGGAGCATCGGCGTTGTGGTCCTCAAGGCTTGTGCGGCGTGTGAGCAGGCGGGCGAAGAGCGGGAGTACAGTATGTTAGCAAGGAGATGAGCATTGCGCACCTCGTCGGAGTCTGTCTCCTGTGGGCTCAGGTGAAGAGCTGCGGCGCGGCGCAGCCTTGGAGCCATCAGGAAATCGGGGGAAAAGGTATAGCCCCATACATGGTGGTTACAATGTGCGCACGCCTCCCAATGTTCACAATGATTGTGACCAAGATTGTAACACATTGCATGGACTTATGTTTCGCGTGCGCCCATTGGCAGTGTTTGCAATTATTGTATTGATGACAATGTGCGCAAGGCCTATATTGAATTATACGGAGATATATGGTGCTGTATGGTGCACCAAAAGATGGGGGATAGCGCCTCTTCGCGCCTTGCCCATATCCCAATACACTCAACCACAAACTCAATCCAATCTACACTTGAATGTGAAAAACCAATGCATTGCAAGTCTACATAACGTGCCAAGCCAGCTATCATGGACGCCGGTAATGTCTACCCTCTCCCATCGACAAGCTCGAGCCCGGAGAATAGATCGACAGCAAAGACAGGCAGGAGAGCTTGCGTCATCTGAGACCGAAGGGGAGACTCTTGAGCATTGCAGAATACATGGTAGGTCTTGCACGTAGTCAATGACGAGAATCTTGATACTTGAAGGTGGCTCTTGGCGGCAGGCAGGCAGCTTGAGCTCTGTTCGACAGGGGGCAGACTCTTGAGAATGAGTGGCTTCGAGCTTGAGCTTGAGCTTGAGCGGCTTCGAGTTTGAGCTTCGCCTCGTGCGGTCCAAAGGGGTTGCACCTCGTCTTGAATTCGCCGGCTAGCTGTCGGCTTGGACAGAGGTCGTAAGAGGCCGGCCGAACTCTTCAAGTGCTTGTAGTAAGAGAATGGGCTCGTGGACGAGAAGGATGTGATACAGAACGCGAGCGAGGACGAGCGACATGGGGGGAAAGGAAAGAAGAGTGCTGACTGAGTTTGAAATTTGATCTTTTTGATCATCATCGCAGCGTGCGCACGGACGCTGATGCAGATCATAACCGATGGGCCGATGATGCATGATGGACGCTAAGGCCGAGAGCAACCGGAGAGATCCGACGAGTCGGAGTTTCGAATGGACTTAGGCGAAATTTGTGCGGTCAGTACACTGAGACTTGAGTGGGCGTTGACTTGAAGATAATACAAGTATACAGTCTACCGTAACTCAAACCTTGCTCAAACCATTCTCCCATGGGTCAATTCAGGGAATATCCCTTCAAATGCCGGGAGAAATTGACTCGACCTGAAGTGCGCACCAAATCTGACAGGTGTGTTGCACATGACAATCGGAATACAAACATGGATCCATATCTTGTAGCACCTTTACAATTTATCGCAAGCTATGGGACCTCGCACAACACAGCGGCAATATTGATGACCATCTTACAATGCAATGGATGGTGTCGCAATGTACGGATCATTGTTGCCGAGGATTGTGATTGCTACAACATCAAACAGGATTCTCCCGGATTTCCTGATGGCAGTGCATCAGGATGCGTCGAGTTGGCTTATCAACGACGATGACAGGGCTAGGGCGGCGGCCACTGGACTGTGGGCAACAGAACGGGAAACAAGGCGAAAACGTGGCTGTGCAACGCTTTTCCGATCAGATCTCGGCAAGCGCCTCTCTTCTTCCCCGGGCCGCTCTCCACCATATTTCTTATTCCAGTCCAATTTATGGCGAATAATCCACCCACGACAATCGATGCCGCCCTCCGCCTCGCGGAGCACGCTTCCGCCGCCGCTCGTGCCTGTGCGGACGACTCGGAGGGCGACCGCACTATCGCTGCGAGGACCTCCGGGCGGAGAATACTGGGCTACGGGAAGAACTGACGGCGGTGTGTGAGAGCAAAGCGCTCAACAGATGCACCGTGACGGAGTTAGAGGATGCACTTGTGGAGGAACGGGCCCGCACGAGGGCTGCAGCCTGCAGAGGTGGCGCTGATGGAGGAACGCGAACACGTTGCCCAGGTTTTCGCGGAGGCCGCGGACTCGATGGCGGAGCTCGGTCAGCAGCAGAGGTATTGCTTGGCACAGTTGCTCGGTGGCTCTAGTACTTGCGCGTTAATCGTCTCTGCCTTAGGACTCCAAATCGCGTGTGGTGGTGGAAACTGACAGTATTTGGACAGTATTAATACCTCCCGCCGGATATTGCGACCGCGACTTGTCACTGTGTCCGTCACGCCGACACCCTGTGTGTTTATGCTCCTTAGAGCTCCCCAATTCAACTCGCCTGCCATCGCCAGTTCCAGTGGTACCTACCCCCGTACGCGTGCATTGAAGCGCCGGAGACTTTCCCCAGCGTAAGTCGCCCCAACTCCTCTCGTCACCTGCCCTCGATCATCACCTCCACACGCCGGACCCGAACAGCCTCGGAGTCTGGTGGACCTAGAAAACGACATCTCCCGCCAATTGAACCGACCCCTCCCCATGTTCTTCTCGCACAAGACGGCCCGTGCGGACGCCCTGGAGCTTACGCCACATGTATCTTGGTTTCTGACGCCCTCGTTCCGCTTCCCTTCCGTGGCGCAGCGATTGTCAGAGGCGCGGAGCGATTGTTACATTTCCTGCATAGATGTGTTTCGATCGGTATCGTGGACGTACGTGACGTCCCAGTTCGTCGTTATGTCCTGCCTCTAACTGGTCGTTCAGACGAACCACTACCGAGTTACGTTCTTATTACTCATATCGCCCGTCCACTGAATCGTTTTTCAATTCCTCAAGCACGCATAACCTACCCACGCTCTTGTCCGCATAATCAGCCTCTGCTGCCCCATGTATGTACTGTATGCTGTTCGGCTAGCAAAAACTCGGAGCTTGATATCCTTCATTATGAGCTAGCAGGCGGCACGGTCCCGGTGCACTTGGAATTGGCGGCGTGCACTGACTCCGTGGCGTCCTCCAGTAACTCGAGCTGTGATCCCCCCTGGGCCTATACCTATATCAATTCAACTCCCGGGCATTTGCATGAAACACGGCTCACCATCCGTTCTATCGTGAAGCGCACTCCAACGACCATGAGCTAACCGAACCGTTAGACGCTGCTGAATCGATGGACTTGACACAGGGGGAAAAACCCGGGGCATGTCGGTTTGACATGCGGTAGGGGCATGTTGCCAGGCGCTTCATAGGGCATCACACTCAATGAGAGACAAATCTTTGGTGGTGCCGGCTCGATGGCGGATGGTCCGCGCCTGCGATTGATGTCGCAGAATCGCCCATTCCGCAGAGGATCCCCGTTCGACTCGGGGTCGAGCCACTAGGGACGATGAGCAAGCTTTTTCGTCGCGCATCCGTAGTCCGCAGTCAGCCCGAGCTTGGTTTTTATGATTTTATTCGCTCCTTCGCGCCGAGCTCTGACTGATTTAATGTACCGCCAGATATGCGGGTCCCCGCAGCTCGCTTTTATTTCGTCTCACTAATACCCAACGCAGTTGACGTTCGAAGTCTTGGTGGCCCGGCTCACAACGAACGGCGTTGCGAAACTGAAATCGAGGAAGGAAAAAATTAGGGTCACTGCCAGCAGCGCCATTGCCTGGGTCAAACGGATCCTGAGCAGCCCTACCTTAAATGCCGCAGTGCAAAACGGAACAACCGTCGTTTCAAGCAACCGTTTCAATCGCCGCCCTCACGGGAACCGGGTACCTAGGCCCTAGTCTCCGTTGTGTTCGATGAACGACGGAATGGCAAGGTTGTCCAGACGGGGTTCAACGTGCCGTTGAACGACGGTATCAATTCGTGGTGCCACCGTTCGTTCTTTTTAGAGGGGGGCAAGTCGGACTGTAACTCGGCGATCGAAATTTACGAAATTTACGAACGGTTTCCAGTACCGTATGATTTCGATCAATCCGATAGCGACCCTGACTCTTTGGCGACGAAAAAATTCCGATAAATTGAGAAAAAATTATTGTCACAATATAACAGGTCGGGCGTGACACGTGACTATCGAATTGAACGAAATTGTACGGTAGTATGATTGTGCACAGCGCGACCATAATTAGAATCACGCACTATCTCTTGCCAATTAGCATTTCACTGCTAGTGTTAACCGAGCTTCACACCTAACGGATTACACAGATAACGTTTAATATCAGCCCCGTCGGGCCGTCTTGCCAAACCTCCAAGCCGTTGAAACCCAAATAGTCGTGGAAGGGGGTGAGGAGGATCACCTTTTGGTTCCTCCTCAATGGGTATGACCTCCAAATCATCGTGAGATTCGCTACATGCATGCAGCGAGCTAGATTTCACCTTCTGAGTTGTTCTCGGAGGAGGCGGGGGCGGTTGCGCCGGGGTAGGGGGCGAAGTGGTTGGTTCAGGTGTCTGAGGAGGCGGCGGCGGCTTTGTCGGGGTTGGCGGAGAGGCAGTAATTGTTTGCAGATGAGGAGACACCGTAGTAGTCGTGGTGATAGGGTCGAGCGAAATTGTTGGACCCCAATCAATTGGGGCCGGGACTGTGAACCATTCGTCCCATATGCAGATTACGCTATGTCGTCGTCGCCGAGGTCGTTTGGACTCGGGATACTTGACGGTGTGATGGTGACATTTGCCATGGGTAGTGCTTGCAAATGAGTGAAGCAGTGTGTCGAAAGAAGTATGAGATAGAGGAAGGTGGTCATCGCAAGGAGTAAGTTTCTATCAGATTGATGCCAGATGAGGGTTTTGGGAGACACTGGCCTTTTTTAAGTTGCAGCAGTATAGCTCACTTACGGGTTACCGGAACGGGCAGGTCCATGTTGGCGGCCGTTCTGTCGGTTGGTGATGTTGAACGGCGTCCGCGTTTGAGTTCGGAGCTCCCGGTCGCCGTCATCAGGGAAGCATCAGAATGGAAACAGAGGTCAATCATCTGGCCCCGCGCAACTGAGAACGGGAATCAGAGCCAGCCCCGATCAACAACCAACAACGGGAGATCACGGCCTTCCGCACGAATCACTGAGCACCAGTCGATATCTCTTCCGCTCCCATGTCCCACTTGCCCTTGCCTGTCGATGTTCCCGTCTCTTCCGCGACGAGGACCTTATTCACTGCGACCGGGACCTCAATCCTATGGGACACAACGATCATCCAGGTGGTTGAATTGGACGATCTTTGTCAAGTAAAGAGGCTTCAAGCGCTGAGTTTCGTGGGCGAAGCAGTGGTCGATGTGACCACTTTTGAGGACACGGTGTTCATCCTTACTGGTGTTTCGACTAACGCAGTGTGGAAACGGTCGGTAACAGTGCTCGTGTTGACCAAGATGGCTCACCATAAGAATAGGGTTTGGAAGCGCAGAATATTGATGGAGTGGTACGACAGCGAGCGACAGGTGTGCGAATATGCAGTTCGTGCATACCGCGTACCCGGTTGCTCGCAAATCGGCGACAAACTCGTCGTCGGCGACCACGGCGTCCATGCGCGCATCAGTGCCGGCCCCGGTCGCGTGATTGTGGAGGTGATCGGGAATGAGTGTGTTGCATCCTTCTGGACCATCCCGAACGGCACCGAGTCGCGTTGGATGCCCTTATATCGGGAAATTACCTGGGTAGGGTTTATGTTTTACGCCGAGATCACCTGTGACCCAGAGATGATAGGATCCCAATATCATTGCCAGACAACTTGGCTTCCGAGACGCGCAGGAGGAGGCTGAGGCCATCCAAAAGGGAGCTGTGCAGAACGACCGCTCCGACGAGACAGACGAAGAAACCCTGGCCTACGTTTTTCTATCGGATAGTTGGGTTGTCCGACTGCGTGATTCGGCCGATGTCGGCGGTGAACTCGAGTTCCATATCGAGGTTTTCGAAATCCCTTCGGTGGCTGCCGGAACTGGACCTGCTGTGGCGGCTACAACACTGTTGACATCAACTGTGTTTTTGTTGACTGCGGGAACAGAACCCACCCAGGCATCCTTGACAACTGAACGAAGGTCTTCCGACCCTCAATTCCTCACCATCTGTATCCACAACACGTGCGTGTCCTCTTTTCTCCCTAAAGGACCGCTGCTGAATAGAGTTAGCGGGAACTCATACGTGACCATTGTGGATTTTAAAAAACTGGTTGACGCTGTTTCCACCTGCGCATCAATGTCGGAGGGCGAAAGCACCCCTCTCGCATGCTACAGCAGCCTGGAAATGGATGGACGGACACCGGACACACCTTTCGTCACACACACCAATAAAGGTCTTGCACCGACTGTCGCGCACAAGACACTTATGTTCCCAGCGCTCGATATTGACCGCACTTCAGCATTTCCGGATGTGCCCCTTCTGCGATTTATGCGGTTCACCGAGGTTGGCCGGCCCCCGAAGATAATCAATGTCCAGATAAAATATCTGATTCATGTGGACGACCTACTTGGAGGCTTCGAGGGTCAAACGCCATATTTTGCTGCGCCGTGGGTACTATCCTGGGACGGCGAGCAGACTCTTTGTATCGTGTTCCGCGGGACGGGGCACCACTCATTGGAAGAGGCGCGGAATTCCCGGGTATGGTACATCCGTTTCAGTGATGAGATAAAAGAAGAGCTCAGATAGCGCGTTCCATGCGGAGATTCGACCAAGCTTGTCCACGTATTTATTATTCTGCAGACCATTTATCAACTTATGGCAAAACTCGGAGAAAATGACTCACGAAAAAAAAAAATCCGATAGGTCTGTCTTCTGACTCGTCCATGCTCAGATATATTTAATTAAATTGCTGTGCCGGATGCATCCGATATAAATGCGCAGGATGCATCCAACATGAATGCGCAGGAGACACAGGCGGGGCGTACGTGCATGCAGCGCCGGCGCTGCATTATGCAGGGCGACCGTGCGCTGGGCGCATCGGCGTTGTGGTTCTCGAAGCTTGTGCGGTGTGTGAGTAAGCGGGCGACGGGCGGAGATATGTTAGCGTGATGTGAGGAAGGAGGTGAGCAGTAGTTGCGCACCTCATCGGAGTGATTGACTCCTGCGGGCTCCGGACTCGTATGAACGAGTCGATTCCGGACATTTTGGATGGGGGATGGGTGTTTTCGTGAGGTGGTGTGAAGGGGACGGTGTCGGTGTGACCCGGTGTGATCCGAGGGATGTGGGGCAAACACGGCAGCTTGTTCTTGAACGTTCACCACTGGTGTGGTATTGAACTGAATTCCCGGTGACCAGGTCTGTGGAGCCTCCGCGGCCATGCGTTCCTTTCTCCCGCTGGTCTTTCTGCAGGTTCTGCGGTGACACAGATTCTGTTGCGCTTCGACTCGGATTTTCGGATTCTCGAATCTCCTCGGGCAGCTAGACAACCATTGACACAAACGGCTCGACCTCACCACTATAATACCGGCTCGATGGCGGACGGTCCGCGCTTGCAGCGCATGCATCTTTCGCACTTCTGCACGGCAAATGATCCCCATTCGACTCGGGGTCGAGCCACTAAGGTATTGATGCGTTGGTTTTGGTCGCACATCCTTTTTCTTCTTAGATCGTTCGCTCAGGCTCGCTTCCACTCGGTCCTTTTTATCCTCAACCGGCTTCATTTACGGGAGGGAGCTCGAAGCCGTTGGTCCTGGTGAGGTTCAACTCCCTTCTCGTCCTTCGCATCTTGCTCAACTAATTTACATAATTTGGGGGTAGAGCAGCCGGACGCCCCACTAGTGCGCAGCGACGCTATCTCACTCAATGAGGGACAACGCCTTGCTGGTACCGGCTCGATGGTGAATAGTCCGCCTCTGCACTGGGTAACAAGATTGGATCTAGTCCTTTACCGCAGAAGATCCCGGTCGACTCGGGGTCCAGCCACTTGGGACGATGAGCGAGCTTTTTGGTCGCACGTTCTCTTCTTCGGTCCGGGTGGGATGATATTGGGTTCCTCACTCCTTCCTCTTAGCGTGCTTAACTACTTTAATTCGCAGGAGCTTTGACCGGATTCCCTTTCCCCTCGTTAATGTGCGAGGCAATTGATGAACGTGTAACGCGCGCTGCTTTTACCCCCTATTTCAAACACGGACTCGTTCGCGGTGTGCTCGTCTCGTCTGTTCTCCCGATTCACGCTCATTAAAAGCAGACGCTCGGGCTTCTTGACAGTGCAGCGGATCCTTGGCAGTTACTCCCCGATTGGCCTTCAATTGTTTCCGCGACGCCGACGCCGAGGATTCCCGGGTCCCCATACCCTTCACTCGGGATAAAACGTCCTTTATCGTCGTTATCCCTCCTTGACCGCCAAATACTGACTTGCATTTCACACAAGTCTAGATTTCTGCGCCGATGCCGACGCCGAGTTGACGCCGCGGTCGTACATAATCACATTCAAATCTATTGTGCGCTTTGTTTTTCAGTCTGTGAGTCCGATCCTAACCTGAAATAGATTTTATATTGGCCAGCTCTTTCCTCTAGCACCAACGCTGCCGCTTCTGCCTGTCTGCGATATTTTTTCTGGTCACTTGGGTTATCTCTAAGATGAATTCCGGTAACGTTCAATTCAATCCTGCGGCTCTAATCTGTCTATGTAGCTATCCTAATCCTTTGCGTCGTACTTCCATTCGCGTTTCAAGTATCTATCTTCAAGAGCTCAGCCTCACACATCATCTCTTCATGTCCGCTTCTTATTTCCCAGCAGCGGAGCACGGCAACCATCTGATGAACCTCGTGAGGTACGCTCCCTAGTAACTACCGGCTCGGTAGCTGAGGGTCCGCGTCTGCACCGAATAGCATTATAATTTGTACCGGATTCACAGCCGGGCGGCCCGTTCGACTCGGAGTCGAGCCACTGGTTTCTGCCCATGCATTTTTGGCTCGCCCTCTCTTTGCCTCATTCATCACACATAATAAATTCGCTCGGGGTATCTTGCGCATCGTTATATACTGGACTTTGCGTCCAACATGACTGCAACTAAGACGAGGAACCTAAGGAGGTACACCTCCCACTTGCTATCGGCTCGATGGCAGAGGGTCTACGCCTGCATCGAATTAGCCATCTGTATATCACATTCGCAGCAGGAGGCTCGTTCGACTTGTGTTTGACTGGGGGTCGAGCCACTTGGCAACCCGTTCAATCTTTTTGCTCTCCCTCTCTTCGCCTAACTCAACTCACTTATTTGACATGGTCAGGGATCATCCCAGCGCCGCGTTGACGCCTATATAGGCTCGCCAGTGATGCACCTCAACTACCTAGGCACGCCTTCTCAAATTTCCAACCCCCTCGACAAAAACTAGACTACCCCAGCGCAGCGTCCGGAGAGCACTTCGGACCTCCCCCACAATATGGGATGTCACCAGTGCAGTCAGTCCTCGCGCTGTGCCAAGAGGCCGTTTTTCGGCTTCTTCCGGCGGGTGGGCGGCGCTAATCGGGCGCTTAAACCGATCGTGCCGCTCAGCCCTCGGACACGTGGTCAGAGCGCTCTTTGCCCTTGACGCCTATGGCGCCCATCTGGCAAATAGACCTGCAAGCTAAGTACTATCTTGCTGGCTGAGGTAATTGACACACCACGCCCGGTTTTCGTCAAGTGCGATCGGGCCGCCGCCGCAAATGCGATCGTCGCGCAGTAAAGGCGCAATCTGTCCTGCCGCCTGTGGGCCTCAAAGGCTAGAGCTGTACTTCCCGCGAAATATCTTGTGGTGCGCTGGAAAAGATACTGGACCGCGAACTGGATGTACTCGGCATCATCCGCTCCGTGGACCGTGAGGATATATTCCTGCCGCAATTCGGAAGCACTCGTGGGATCTGGACGCAACTGTGGTCATATACCTTCGGTCTGGATCGCATTAGGCGAGAATGAACCATAGAAGTCCTTGGATGCGGCCCGATCAAGCTGAATTCCCTGATTCTTCATGCGGCCGACAATTTCTCTCTCCTCTGCGCGGGTTCTTCCTGTTTCTGGCGGAATCCCCGGTCGAACCTCCTTGATTTTCAGTTCAGGGATCTACCTGCGATATCTGCGATATCCTCGCTCTATCAGGCTTTATCCTTCATCCGAGAAGCGGAAGAGGTGTCACTGCAGCTATAATAAGCATCGTGTCATCCATCGCTTCCCGTCCCACGTTTATTTTTGACGGCAGCAATGATATGTATGGCTCCTCACATCCGGCCTGAGATTTTTCCTCCAGGTTGGCTTGGGTTGGTTTTCTCGAACTGTTGTAAGACGTCGATTGGGCACTTGATTTCGACATGTCGAGGCAGACGACGTCGCACGTGGACGGAGATTCGGGTATCCGCATCTTACTTACGACACGCCATGATACCTCCAACAGCCTCCAAAGGAACGCTTCCGTCTTCCATCGCCCACAACCGTCTACATCCACCCATAACATCCTCCCCAAAATGCGTCCCCGCCTGCTATCCGCAATCCAGGATCTTGAAAAAGCTGACCCGGTGGACGATGGTAGGTGGGTTTAAACGCATGTATGGAGAAGGCTGACCTCTTCGCAGATAACACGCTGGCCAGGCGCCTGATGTCGCTCATAACCCACCGAAAGAAGCCCATTCTTGTTGAGGAGCAACCAAAAGCGCCGTACGATCCCGTCAATGAAAATTCCTTTGCTCGGGCGTTCCACGGCACGGAGAGAGGATCGTACTCCACTTCAGAAAGTCAACAAACAGCAGCAAATTTGTGGTCGATATACATTGGCGAAGCGCACAGATACGATTCGGCGCTCTTCGAAAGCTGGAAAGCTAATATGGAGGGGATGTTGATCTTCGTAGGTTGTTGCACTCTTTGACGGAGACGCGAGCATAACGAAAGCACAGTCTGGTCTCTTCTCCGCAAGTCTGACAGCTTTCTTAATCGAGAGCTATCGAACGCTCCGCCCAGATTCTGGTGATTTGACGGTGCAGCTCCTGACCCAGCTTTCCGCGCAACTCGGTGCACTGTCCAATAACGTGTCCTTCACGGCCCCGGCGGCGGTCTCGTTCCAGCCGACACGATCCTCCCTTGTCTGTAACACTCTGTGGTTCATCAGTCTTAATCTCAGCATCACCTGTGCGTTACTGGCTACCCTTGTGGAACAATGGGCGCGCGAGTTCCTCCACAAAACCGACAAACGCCCGTCCCCCATTCGACGTGCGCGCGTCCTGGCCTTTCTGTACTACGGAGTCCAGCGATTCGGGATGCATGCCGTAGTGGATCTCATTCCGATGCTTCTCCACATTTCCCTCATGCTATTTCTGGCAGGGCTCGTCGCATTCCTCCTTCCAATCAATCATTTCATGATGGGACTCATCAGCGGAATTCTGGTCCTGTTCATGATGCTGTATGCAATTATGACTATTGTCCCAATCATCAGTCTAGACTGCCCTTTTCGTACTCCATTTTCTCCTCTCGCCTGGTCCATCCTAAAGACTGTACAATACCGAATCAGTCCATCATCCCCTCCCCCGTCTCTTCCCCATTTTGAGGATGTTATCTACGAGGCGGCTCTTCAGAAGTCAGAAAGTCGGGACCAGCGAGCCTTTGCGTGGACGCTGTATTCTCTGACCGATGACAGCGAGCTTGTCCCGTTCCTGGAAGCGATCCCTGAAGCCATCCATGGAGTAAAGGGGTTTCATCTCGTCAACGACTACTTATTCATACCCCTCCTGAACACGCCGTCCAATATACCATCCCTGGCAAGCCGGATCGCCGACCTCATCATCAGCTGTCAGAACATGGCTTCGGTGACCCTCGTCGTCACCGAGGACTCGTGGCCGGAATGAAAGCGATCTGGGCGCTCGGTATGATATCCGGCAGGACGGGAGGTTTGTTCAAGCATGGTGGAGATTTTTGGTTCGCGGGAAGAATCGTGGAGGCTGTCGACCAAGAATTGAACGCATTGGCCTTCTACGCTATTTCTGCGACCGCCGCGATGACATACAGCCGCATGAATAACATCCGCAATCGTGCCGGCTTCCTAGCCCGACGACCACCTGGAGTTGAACTTGTCGAAGAGGTGAACACATTTATAACCAGCGCCCGACTCAACAGCTCCGGCTATTTCTCCCGTGCTCTCAAATCCAAACTCCACTCGCTGGAAGCATGCTCCGAACGCAGTCGAATTTTTGATCCGACATCTGACCTGCAAGACGTGCTGAAGTCGCTCACACACCGAGACATCTGGCTGGAGGCTAATGTTACAATCGTTTCCGAGTTCCTAATACAGGCGGCGTGCCTAGTTTCCGACGGTGGGGATCTTCCCTACGAGTGTGTGCAACGTGCTTCAAGATCGTACCCACCATACCGGCTCACTTGCCAGGGGACCCACCACCCCAAAGGTCTCTCATGGTTGGTCCAGACTACAGGTCGAAGTTCGACCCTACCAAGAATCGACCAGTACAGGGGGTGGAATCGAGTCTGGACTGGATTATGAGGTGTTTCTTGCGCATCGTCCCTTTCATAACGCCAGAGGATGCAGCCCCAATCTTGTCCGTATATCTGGCTAGGCGCGATGACCGAAAGGTCCTGGAGCTTGTGACTCGAGAATATTGTTTACCAGTGGTAATTAGCCTCCTCGTCGATTCGCTGCAACCCAATGTGTTTGAAACCGATACGCTGCGAGCTATATGCACTGTGTTCGTACAACCAAAATACCGCAGAGAGTTATGGATATGGGATGATAAAGTGGAACAGTTGTGGGCCTATATGATCGAACAAAGCAGATTAACAGCGGCATCGCCACTATCCATCTCGCTCTCTGCCATGATGACAGTTCGGAAGCAACAAAACATACGCTTTTCGACCTTTCACCTCCGTGATCCGAACCACATTGACTACGACCCGTCGGATCTGGGCGTTCACAAACTGCGCGCGCTGGCTGCTGATCCCCGACTTCCCGGAGGTTCCGACTTGGACGAAGAGTGTAGCCCGGAGGATATAGTCGCGAACATACACATTCGGGGAAAGCAGGCCACGATAGCTGCTGTGACGGACTTCCTCGGCCTTTGCGTCCAACCAATGAAGCCATGATACATGAGCGAGGTCATGTATGCACTTTGTTCCATGCTTCCCACTGCCTTCGAAGTTGTGGACGTGCAGGTCATGACGAGTTTCGCTCAGGCATGGGTGGCCCTGGCTGGACATTTGGTCGAACACCCCATGGATGAGGACTTGCACGCCACGACCAAAGAGATGTTTTTCTGAACCGATGCTGACAATTTTGCCTTTTATCATCCCGCGACTGCTCCAATTTTCAAAGAGGCCTCTCTGTTATATCGACATTTCCTCGAGCAGCGTTACACAGGAGACAATTGGATGAAACGAAATGTCGGAGCGCTCATAACCCTCTTGACAATGGATGACGACCCAGCGATGAGGCCGAGATCTATCGACGGAGGAGGAAAGTAGCGGATGGTACATGCACGCTAGCGGGGACTACGAACATAGCGTGTAAAAGATATGTCATCTGCAAATCCCCTCCTTGACAATGTTCAGGAATTAAATCTATTCAAGTAGACGAACTGTGACTGCGATTGCGAATGCTTCTTTCCTATTGAGGTTCCTCTCTGACGTTATCTTCCATTTGCCAATGCAACGCTCGCATAAAGGCGTCGTTCGTTGGATGCTCGAATGGAGGAGAGTGCTGGGATCCTGGGAGTCCAACAGGCCCAACTGGAGGGCCCATTGATTCATTCATCACACATGGAGCATTTGGAAGCGAATCCCACTGACGCGCGTGACGTCTTCCGATTCGACTTCGAGAGCGTACCATACATCTTGGATGCTGAGGTATGCACTGTATTTATGTAACTGAAGTGAATCTTGCGCGTGGCGGCAGCGCGAGACATTCCACTCACCTGCCCAGTTTCCCATCCGCCAGGGGCTTCGAACTTCCGGCATAAATGGATAATGCGCCTGCACTACTGGACATGAGAACATCCCATCTCTGCTGGTGGGGAACAAGATAGGTCTCGGATGACGTTAGATCTTGAGCCACCGTTGTGAAGATGAAGGTGGCGACATTGTCAACCGTAACTCGGATACCCTCTTCGACGGCGACGATAGTGATAGTTATAGAGGGTTTCGTAGACTCATCAGTTGAGGAGATCGTTGGAGCACTGTGCATGGACAAATGTGAATTAGCGAGGATGTGGTAGAAGGAGCGCTTGCTGAGTTTAAATATCATTGAGTATGTGGCGGCGTGCAGGGATAGATTCTCTAATTGATTCCGCGCCACGGGCACGAGGAGTTAAGCATGCTAATCAGGGCGAGTCAGGCAGAATATGGCTGAGCTGTGGGGGATTAGCCGAGGAGAATTTTCGGTTCGCAGCGAGACATCCCGGACGGAGCCCGAAGCGTGTCGGTCGGCGTGTGGCGGGGGGCGAGTGTGGCCATAGGTAAAAGAGTGAAATTTAAGGAGGAACAGAGTGCAGGCCTGACGGAAGGCATATGAGCGGGAAGGACGGGCTCGACGGCCGGTCACGCACCTCATCGTCGCCCATCTCCCCGACAACGCCGGATACAAGCTGCGGCATGGATCGTGGATGGGACAAGGCGCAAAGGGGCCGAACACGGCACGATGCCTGATGAGACATGGAGTCATACAATGGAGATTTTGGGGCGCGGACGGGTATGGGAGGGAAAGAAGTGAAAAGGCTAGGAAGTGATGAAATCAATGACCTATGTTGTTTTGGGAGGTCGATAGTTTGATATCTCATTCCCATGGTGAGCGAGCCTCAAATTACTGTGGCCAAGGACGAACAAGATAACTTGGATCACAAGGATCTCCGCGAGTAAAAAGTGGGCCATTTACATTCTGGCGTCATTGAGCGCAAGAAGCTGATTTCAGGTACAAATTACGTCATCTGTACGGTCGAGTGCAACAGAAAGTGCTCGTAGATTTCGGCAGACGAGCGTCTGGAAACGCGGCCCGGGAGTGATGAAACCTTCACGAACAAAAACATGTTGACAGTACCTGTGGCCACAAGTCAACGTGGCTTAATATGTAAGGGCCGTCAACAAGAGAACAAGGGAGTCTTCATTAGGCGGATCTTAGAGATAGAGCCGAGCGATGCAGGATGTCCGGCGCATTCTGTTGCTGAATCGGGTTAAAACGGTGACGTCTAGGTGCATTTGGAGTCACCGACGCAGTACAGCAGTCTCGGTATCAATTCAACACTGACTCACGCGTACAGAAAGAGAAGCCACGCAGAACAGCTTGATCCATCGGGACAGTATGGGTCATGAACAGAGAGTGTAACGCAAGGCATTTGAGTCGATTTCAATCAGTCTCAGGGAGGCGAGGCCCTCGAGTGCCTGATGTGGCTCTTGTCGTGTCCAAAAACCCTTAATTGTTGTTGGTGCAGATATAGCTTGGGGCAAGTACAAGGTAGCCACGGAAAGAAGGCGAGGCGTGCGCGTGCCGGAGCCTGGAGAGAGGGAGAAGTCCATCGCATCGGCAGTGAGGGATCCCCGAGCCATGTTAAAAGAAAAAGAAGGTTACTGCCTGGAGATCTAGCCGCATCTAGGCACTGGATTGTGCGGATCCCAGCGACATTCATGCGGCGTACCGGCCGTGATCAGCTGTAAAAAATCTCAGGACAGTTACAGCTGGTTTCAAAAGTTTGTACACCTTTCCAAAAATATAGCTGCTCGTGATGTGCTTACCTTTGTTTGTTGCCGTGTCCCGCCGACAAGCCTCTCAACGGTGGGGACATGGTGTCCGGACCTACCCAATGGCGGTCTCAGCCCCCGGCAGTTACTTACAGCACAGGGAAATTTATTGGAGATCTATGCGACAGTTTTCAGGCTGTTTCGGGGCTTTCGGATTTCCGGCCCTTCGGCCGACGGCCGCTATGTCTTTTCATTCAAGGACATCTGCCGTCACAATGTACCTAGATATGTCCCACAGCTGTTGGGAGATATAAACACGGACTCCTGAGTGCAAAGAGTCCCAGTGATAAGCGCTCAGGAGGACAAGGCTTGGACGCGATAACAAACAAAGGTAAGCACATCACGAGCAGCTATATTTTTGGAAAGATGTACAAACTTTTGAAACCAGCTGTATTCAGATCGATTGTGGTCACAGATAGCTGTGGCCACAAGCTTATTGCAAAACTTTCGCGAAATAGAGTTTCAGAGTAAAATGCGTGGAATCGCCGGATATCCAATACTGATCTCCGATATGATCTGTATAAGTGGAATCCAAAGACAAAAGGAGGGATGATCCTTCCCAACGAGATTTTCTAAACCTGGTAGAAGCCCCTATACCGTGATGTTTGTTCACGCTTGGTTCCGCTTAAACGCGCGACTCCGCACGTGATCAGCCTTGCTTCTGAGCGATCAAATGTCTATGTTTCCCCGTCGCTAAGGGCAAGGCCGGGTTTATAAAAAAGGTCCCATGTCGGAGGCACAACTGTACAATCAAAGAATTTTCTGCTCGCTCATCATTACGCAGCAGCTATGTGCCTCGTTGCGATCCAGATCGGTCTAGGTTTTAAGAATTAATCTGTCCCAGCGATCCCTCGCCGAGCAATTGCCGACGAAACAGATTGGAAGCGGAAATTAGGACCACCAAGATCTTGGATCTCTGCGGTTAAAATTTTGCTATTGTCTGCTCTGCTGTCCTTGCACAGCACTCTCGACTGTGAATGAATTGATGGTTTGATGGTTGGTATGGGTGTCATTTGGAGTTCCTCTATAATTTAATTGACGAGCGACTCGGAGCCTGATTTTTCTGGTTCCGATTTAGACTTTACTAGGGCCGGTTTGGGCGAGCACAACTTTTCAGGTGGACGCGGACTCGAGCTCAGCCCGTTCCCGACGATGTCAGTTTAAGACAAGCGAGTGATAATCCAGTGCGACGCATTCTTCTATTCTTGGATACAACACTGACCGCGCATCCTTGTTCCTTAACGGGCTAGGCTACACCGCATCCCGCGCCCACCGCATGGCTCTCCCCACCCAGACTGGAGGCGTTTTCAGGGACAATTCAATCGCGTATAGCTAGCCCCTAAGGATCTGTGGAGCCTACCACGTTTCCCGGGCGCTGAAGTTCTTCGGATTTCGCTCACGAACTTCGAAGTGGACGTTGATTGATTTTCGGGCGCGGTGCACGATATAAAGCATCGATAGCAACCCTCCCGGTCCATGGTCTCTCAGAGCCCGCACCTTCCGAGTGTCCGCTTTACTTGAGCATGCGCGTTTGACAGCTCGCTCAGGCGTGAGTACCTGCAGTACTTTCTAGTTCCAGACACACTCTCAGTCCTCTGCAGACTGGCGCGTTGTCAGACTAGCTACGTGGTCGTCCCTCGGACTATTTCCGTGCGTGACTCATTCAATTTCTGCTCGGCGACAGGTTGAAAACACCTCCAGTAGCGTGTGGTCCATCATTGTTTCCGTAAGTCTATATCTCCTTTGCAAGCACACTTTGTGATGTCAGTTGAGCGGATTCAGCCCTTAATCTGGTCGGTTATCCTTGATCTTGACTCGCCCTGGGGGATACTGGAGAAGAGAGAGAGAAGGCATATACAACGGATATATATGTGCGTCGTTCGTTTAATTTTCATTTGACCCCAACGTGACATGGAATGCCGCCCACAGAGATTCCCCTCGTTCGTTCATCCTTGGTGCCTGTAATTTCAGGTACGAAATGTCGTTGACCGCATTTACTGTTTCCCTCTGGTCCCTCGCCGCCGCTCTTTGCATTAGTTTATAATGACGTATGATTAGCGCGGTACTGCGGAGCTCCTTTAATGCTGGCAATAACACCGGAAAATCTTGGGCGATACATTCAATCTGCTTGAGACACCCATTATTTGGTGAAAAGGACATTCCCGGCCCGCCTCAAACCCAAGCGAAACATAGTGATGTCGGTGATTGCCATGCACTGCCGCCGCCGCCAGTGCTCGAGCTGTCGAAAACTAGACCGGTAACCAATCTCTCGTACGAAGACAAATCGTGCGTAGAGAGACCGATGGATCTGAGTTTAAATTTGGATGACGAGCAAACGTCATCCACTGTCAAAGCGTCTCCTCGTCGTATTTTTCCCGGCTTAAAAAGATTAAAACATGCTGGCAAGGGATATTATATCTTTCTATCACTTTTTGCGCTTTCTTCAGGTCTTCATTTTGGACTTCCCTCTATATCATACACAAAAAGATGCTCTATGGACGAAATGAGGTACTAATGCCGAGGGTAAGTGGTCCAGACGGTCTATATGTATATTAGAGGTCCCAGCTAATTATCGAGCTTTTTTTATGGATCTGGAGCCGGGATTGGATTATTTTGAACTGTGATTAGGCCTGTTTGGTTGGGTTCAGGGCAGGTTGATGGGCACTTCACGTGGTTTACACGATGACGTTTCCCTTTCTCGTATAGACAGATCGGTTACCGGTCTAGTCGAAAACGACGAGGAGCACTTCAGTCCAACGACGAGCAGAGCACTAGCAAAGCAGAAGAATAGGAGCAGCGAAGAATACTAGGCACGGAGGATGCCGTCGCTCTTCTCGCGCGCCGCACAGCGTCGACGCCGTCCAAGCACAAGGCCCAGCCGTCGCCCGCCCTTTCCCCTGTCCCGTCGCTGCCTAGGACGGACGAACTCGGGAGGACCCGGAGCCACAGCCTCCCGTACCCCACCGCCATCGGCTTCCTCCCCACTCCCCTCTCGCAGGAGTAGGACCCTGAGGAGGGGAGGGTCACCACCCCCACGGGCAGCGTACGGCCTCCTCTCTCCCGCGCGGGACGCCGTGCTAGCCCTCCCGGATGCCGCACGCCTCGTCGCATGCGCGTGTGCCGAGTTCGAACCCACGGGCGTCACCACCCCGTTCGTCTTCAGCGCGCTCGCGCTCGACGTGCGTCGCGCCGCCGTCGCGCGCCTCGTGCATGCCCCTCTCGCCACGTTGGCCGAGGGCGCCGGCTCACGCGAGGAGGGGCGGTGGGCGGAGGAGGCACGGTTTGCAGGGGCGCATGATGTGTCTTAAGCGGGGGCGCATGAGCGGGGGCGCATGAGCGGGGGCGCATGAGCGGGGGCGCATGAGCGGGGGCGCATGAGCTGGGCTTGATATGAGAGGTGGAAGGCAGACGAGGCGGGTGAGTGTGCCTTCGTTTCTTTTCCTCCTCCTTTCCTTTTCTTCTGGACTGCGCTCCCTTTTTTTCTTTCCGTTTACGCCTACACGCATCCCTCCCTTCCCTCCCCTTCCCCATCCCGCTTCTTCCTCCTTCTCAATTCCTGCCTCCCGTCCACGCTCTCTTTGCTCTCTCCATCGGCGGGTCGCAATCCGGCGCCGGGCGTCTATGCGGGCGCTTATCGGTCGACGATGCGATGCGCTGCTCGGGCTCTGCTCTGCGCAGGCCAGGGTGACGTTGTGCGTTGCGTGCGTGTTGCCGTCCTGGTGTTCCTCGCCGCGATGCTGGCGCGCCCGTATCCGCTCGTCCTCATGCCGTGCTTGTGGATGTCGCTGCGTCCCTTGCGCCGTCGGGTGCCCATTCACGCATCGCGACGTCGCGAGCGCTTGCCCATCGCGCGTGAGCGCCGATGAACTCGTGCATTGCCAGCGGATGCGCCCGCGGGATCCTGCCCTCCGGCGTCGTAACCAGCCCGCGGTGCTCATGTACTGCGGGTGTGTATAGACCGACGACGCAGACTGCTTTACTTTTTCTCTCTGTTCTGTTTCCCTTTTTCCTGCTTTCCCTTCCCTCCCTTTCTCCCTCCTCCCTCTTCTCGGCCTCGAGTCCTCCTTCCGTCGCCTCCTCGTCCTTTCTGTCCTTGTCCCCGTCATAGACGATGCGTGGCGCGGGGTGCCTGCGGGCGATCTGCGGCCGTGTCTCCCGACGTGCGGATGCGGCTGCGGACGCGGACGGCGGGGGAAGGC
This sequence comes from Mycena vulgaris, assembly GCA_029204335.1. Classification (NCBI taxonomy): domain Eukaryota; kingdom Fungi; phylum Basidiomycota; class Agaricomycetes; order Agaricales; family Mycenaceae; genus Mycena; species Mycena vulgaris. Next base: position 7,929 of record JARGYA010000296.1, on the reverse strand, counting down.
TACGGAGACCGATGGCGAGATCGATGAGCACCGCGCCGTCCGGGTGCTGTGGCCTCGACGGGCAGCGGTAGTAGCACGGGTGGGTCGCGGGACGATGGCGACGGGATGGTGGTTGGCGCGGGGTGCGGATGGCGGTGTCGACGGCGGCAAGGTCGAGCGGTGGAGGCAGCGGGGACGAGGAGGATGATGTCCTCCGCCGTTTCGTGCTCGGGGGCGATGCCATGTCAATGGGGAGTTTATGAGGGGGGCAAGGGCGGAGGAGGGGATGGTCGGTGGGGGAGGTGGTAGCCGCGAGCATCAGCGAGCACTTCTTCCCTGCCTGCGCCTGCGGCGGGATATTGGGTGTATGTGCGCGCGGCGCGCTCCTCTGAGGGTACGGTGGATGGGCTCGCGGGAGAGTTTGAGGAGATGGAATGCGGTGTGTATTTACGGAGAGTATTTACGGTGTTTGTCCGTAGAGTGTTGTTAATAAAATTATTTTTATGGCGTCTATGTACTCGTCCAGGTTCCACTTGGCCTGCACTGTGGCACACAGCTGCGTCTTGAATCTCCGCTTATCGTTCCCTCAGCCTCCAATTTTTTTTTATTTTTGCTCAGATTCATGCGGGTCCGTCTGCACTTGGCCTTCTCATATAGGGCACTGATTCATTCTGCTCCTCCTCGCCCGAATCCCTGTGCAACGATGAGGGATAGAATGAATGTACATGTCTTTAGTCTTTGCAACGCCTCCTCAAATCTGAGCGATTACGAATTTAATCCAATTTCTCAGGATGGTTCGATGGGTCGGACCGAGTGAGAGCCAATATTACGATTTTGTATGGCGCTTTGACCCATTTCCCCTACAGTATGCTACTCTCGGAGTCGACTGGCGGAGTTAGGTGCAAGAGTGATTTAAACTCCGCTCCCTGGTGAGGTGTTGAGTCAACGTATTTCACGGATCCGAATCACGAGTTCAAGTCGGTGACGCGGTGGCGCTGGAGACCTCTAAATAGATTTTGGTGGGTGTCATTTCGGCCTAGTTCAAATTTCCTCATATTGGCTTCGTCTTATTTATTTCTCCTCGCTCGCATTCAATCCAATTGAAGACACTTCTCACTGGGAGTGCTGAGGCTTGGAATGACCGATTTTCCTTCCTTGGTTGATAACTAATCTCCGATTTTGGTCCGATTCCCACAAGATCCCATCGGGTTCCCATGTCTGCCACCGGGCTATGCAAACACGTGTGCTCGGGCACACTTTGCCACCGACCACCGCTGCCAGCTACATCACCCTTCCCTTGTCCCCATACACCGATCCCTCCAATGCCGAATTCTGATGCAGAGCCTCCCAGACGTATGAACTTGACACCGATGTTGTGCTACAGTGCTAATGCTTCCCTTCCTCAGTTGTCGGACTGAAAGAGACACTCATCGACACTACGAAGGGTGCGGTCCATTTGGCGGCCGTCGCCTTGAGTGTTGCAGGATCGGCAACACAGAAGGTCCCCTATCTAGGCGCTATCTCGACAGTACTCACGGAAGTATTGAAAATCATTGATGTACGCGGTCAGACACATGAGATACTAGCCGTACCTGACTTGGTTCCAGGAGGTCGATGCCTGCAAGTCCGCCTGGAAGAGTGTCGGGTCTAAAATCAAGAAGATCCAGACAGTTGTCGATGATTTTCGCTCGCAGTGTGTCGGCGAGGGGATGACAGATGAGGAACTGCCTGACATGATCAAAAATGCCTTCAAGGATTTCGAGGTGTAGGTGCTTCATGCATTCGTGGGCTTGTTTGTGGACAAACAGATGCACACAGGTGCCTTTTGAAAGTCATCACAAACATGAATGACTGCAAGCCCAACTCCAAACACTTTGCGGACCGAGCTCGCCTTGTCTATAAGCGTTCGGAACTCAAGGCCGCTGCGACACAGTGTAGTAACGATGTTGACTCAGCACTAAGCATCTTTCAGGTACACCACCGTGCATGTCAATTTTTACAGTTCCTCATTCAGTATGATGTTTTCATTTCAGGCCAAACTTCAAATTGATCTGTTCAAGACAATTCGTGACTTGCGAAATGATATTGGTGACTTGCGGAGTGCTGTTAGCCCTCATGTTTGTCCTCTGCTCTTGCCATATATATCATGTTATCTGACTCCAACCTACAGGCCACTCTGATTGCTAACCTCAATTCCACGTGGGTTCCTCTGGTTCCGATTTCAACAGTACAGCTGATCGCATATTATAGTTTGACCTCTTTCCTTCCGCCTTCGCCTTCAATCTTCTACGGGCGTTCAGTGGAGGTTGATCATGTTGCCAACCTTGTCCTCACTCATGCACCAGCTCGTGTTGCCATTGTAGGCTCAGGAGGAATTGGCAAGACATCCATTGCTTTGACCTCAATGCACCATCCAGAGGTGGAGAAATACTTCCTCAACCAACGCTTCTTCCTATCTTGTGAGGCTGTCATTACTGCTGAAAGTCTTGCTCTAGACCTTCTCAAGCTTTTCGGTCTATCTGCGGACTCTAGCGGCTCCAGATCAGCCTCAGATATTCTTGTCTCATTTGCACAGTCTATGACTGTAAAGTGTCTGCTCTGTCTTGATAATTTCGAAACTCCCTGGGATTCTGACAAGGACCATGTTGAATTGCTCTTGGCAAAGATAGCTGTTCCTTACCTCACACTCATCATCACAAGCCGTGACTCGGACCGCCCTCGAGGCATCAAATGGACAGCACCACTTCTGCCACCCATACAGCCTTTGACAATTACTGCTGCTGTTGAAACTTGGGATGCCATCAGCCACGGCCATGATGACTTCTCACTCCTCCTGATCAATGCAGTTGACTGCATTCCACTAGCTGTCACACTGCTTTCCCAGCTGGCTGAAAGCGAATCAGCAGAGGCACTTTGGGCAAGCTGGGAAACAGAGTCAACAAAACTAGTCAAATCTGATGGGTCAGCGCACCGACTCAACAATCTTGAGCTCTCCATTGAGCTATCACTCAAAGGCCCACGCCTCCATGCATGTCCTGGTGCACTTGACTTCTTCATGATTCTGTGCATATTACCCCAAGGCCTGCCAGAGTCACGGATACCGGAATTCGAGACATCATTCAAGAACCATTTTGGAGGAACACGAGCAGCAATCAGAGTGTTGAAACAGTGTTCACTTGCATATTCACTCGAAGGCTTCCTTCGAGTACTGTCACCTGTGCGGCAGTACACCCAAGACCATCCTGACCAGACAACCACTCTGTCCACAACCCTCTTCACTCAAATGGCTGAACTGTACTTTGATCTGATCCCAGCCGAGGATCCGTCCACCACATCCAGTGTGGTGCGTGGGGATTTATACTTGGAAATTGGTAACATCACCGCAGTGCTGGATGTCTGTCTCACTAAATATGCTGATGTCCCCCGTGTCGTGGGGAAGGTCCTCGACTTCTCTAATGTATGCCAATATTTAGATGTCTATGACACAAGACTCCTGTCAAAGACAGCTTCTGTTGCACATGCCCATGACCTGAAGAGCTTGGAGGCCCACTGTTACAACAAAATAAGCCAGATTCATGCTTACACTGATGAACTTCACAACGCCGAAAAAATGCTGAAAGCTGCCCTCAATCTCCACACAGAGGCCAATGACAAGCTTGGCGAGGCCGATGACCTTCGGGACTTAGGACAGCTCTACCTCAGGCTCGATCAACTCGAGGAAGCTGAGCGAGCTCTACAGTCTGCTCTTGATCTCCACACAGAGCTCAATAACAGGCTTGGTCAGGCCAACTCCCTTCAGAGCTTAGGAGAGCTCTACACAAGGCTTGATCGACTCGAGGAAGCTGAACGAGCTCTACAGTCTGCTCTTGATCTCCACACAGAGATCAATGACAAGCTTGGTCAGGCCAATGACCTTCGGAGGCTAGGAGAGCTCTACACAAGGCTTGATCGACTCGAGGAAGCTGAACGAGCTCTACAGTCTGCTCTTGATCTCCACACAGAGATCAATGCAAAACTCAGTCAGGGGAATGACCTTCAGAGCTTAGGCCAGCTCTACACCAGGCTCGATCGACTCGAGGAAGCTGAGCGAGCTCTGCAGTCTGCTCTTGATCTCCACACAGAGGTCAATTATAAGCTCGGTCAGGCCAATGACCTTCAGAGCTTAGGACAGCTCTACACAAGGCGTGATCAACTCGAGGAAGCTGAGCGAGTTCTACAGTCTGCTCTTGATCTCCACACAGAGGTCAATGACAAGCTCGGTCAGGCCAATGACCTTCAGGGCTTAGGACAGCTCTACACAAGGCGTGATCAACTCGAGGAAGCTGAGCGAGTTCTACAGTCTGCTCTTGATCTCCACACAGAAATCAATGCGAAGCTCAGTCAGGCCAATGACCTTCAGAGCTTAGGAAAGCTCTACACAAAGCTCGATCGACTCGAGGAAGCTGCGCAAGCTCTACAGTCTGCTTTTGATCTCCATACAGAGGTCAATGATAAGCTTGGTCAGGCCAATGACCTTGGGAGCTTAGGAGAGCTCTACACTCGGCTCGATCGACTCGAGGAAGCTGAGCGAGCGCTCCTGTCCGCTCTCGATCTCCACGCAGAGGTCGATGACAAGCTCGGCCAGGTCAATGACCTTCAGAGATTGGGAGAGCTCTACACAAGGCTCGATCGACCCGACGAAGCTGAGCGAGCTCTCAAGTCCGCTCTCAATATGTACATGGAGGTTGGGAGCAGTCTAGGGCAGGGAAATGCTTTGGTGGAGTTGGGAAACTTGTGCATTACCCAACGCAGATTTACAGAGGCACGAGACTCCCTCACTAGGGCCATGGATGAATACAAACATGCACATTCCTCTGCTGGGCAGCGGCAGGTCGAACAGCTGTTCAATCTTCTGCAGAAGAAGCAGAATCAAATCATTCCGGAAACACATGAACCGGCGATCCCAAATGATGATGCACCTTGACATTCCGACATCTCTGGTATGTGTTTTCTTCTTCTTCTTTTTCTTTCTTTTCACGTGCGAAATTTTAATGAACCCACGCAGTAGCATCTTCTCCCTCCACCTAATACACTTCCAGAAGTATATTGTCTTGCAGTGGATGTATTATACATACTTGATTCAATGCACCGTGAGAATTCTTGGGAATTGGAGATCCACCATGTTTTGGAGAGATTTGATACTAGGTAACAAGTGTTGCCAAAGGAAAAATGGAACTGTAGAGTGGAATCTCGAATGAGGCTAGCATGCAAGATGGATTGACGCAGGATGTGCTGGCAGATTTATCACTTGCTTACGCAGAAGACACAGAACTTGATGACTGAATGATAGACCTCGACTATAATAAAGGTTTTCTGGTGTGTATTTCGGAATGTCCTTTGACCCTCAGCTAATCTTCAATTTCACATCGGATATTGACTTTTCATTGAATAAATTTGCGATGTTATTTGAAGTTCCACGACACTGAACTCAGGTCTTGAACAGAGGGGCAGTGTCTGGACCCCCCTGGCATTGCTGCTGAACTGAAGGCTCGTAAATATTAGCCAGTTGATACAATCATTCAAGCACGCATGGCCATCACATAGCACCATAGCCCGTGGTCTCGGTGAACCAGTTCTGAGATTAGACCTAATTAAACAGGCTTGATAAATGTCCAAAGGTAATCTGAACCAGACCAATTCGACCGCGGGAACTCCTCATACCATCGTACGCTTCTGCGCCGCGCTCAGCCCGTCACCCTTCGCGAATTCCGGGGTGGGGCGATAAATTGAGATTGAGAATTTCATTTGGCGGTGGATTCTCCACATGAGGTACGCCTGCTTCCATCTGTCATGGATACGAACTTCTAATTCAGTTTGCAGTCTATATGAACCCTGCCCCGCACGCGTCTTTCCTACATTCCTCCCCGATCTCACTCCCTTGTCCATGTATCTACTCACGCACAACTCGTTCACCACCCAACCTTCACGATAATCGCAAGCCGCGACAGTACCCCTGCCCTACCCTCATTCTGAACTCAGCATCACACCCCAGACCCATTTGATGATCTATCTCACACGTTCTCCGCCGCTTCCTCGCGCCTTCAAATACTTTCCTGCTGCACGCCCATCTGTAGCGCCCGCATTCGTTCAATAATCCGCTATTTATTCGTATACTAACCATTGGTTGACTTGTTCTTTCTCTACTGTAGAGCTCGAAACCATGCTCCGTAATGCCATCTAACTGACACTCTCGAAGTACGAGTAAGCCCACTCAAATATATTTCATGAGTCGATTACTGACTGTAACTTGGTCCGCATACACGCCTCGCGCTGGATCGAAACTCGGCAACTATAACTTGATCCCTGGTCAAGGTATACTTCGTTCAATTCTATGGGTGACTCATCATGCTTTAATGGTAACTTCTCTCTTCCTCGAGTGGTTCGGACTCACTGACGTGGATGTTTAGATTCGGTTATATCTCGGTCACCTCGGAGATATATATCTTCGCGAGTGTCTTTTTTGGTTGGGCTCGCCTTTTCCTTCGCCGTAGTGAATACTCTGAGGGAAGGAGGTACAGCTCCGGACTAGTACCAGCTCGACGGCAGACGGTCCGCATCTGCACTACGACGCAAGGCAGAAGATTTGTTCGACTCGGGGTCAAGCCGTCACGGATTTCCTCAACCTTTTTTGTCCCGTCGCGGATTCTTTCCCTGGATTCGGGTCTGTCTTCTGACTCGCCCATGGCAAGATGTATTAAATTAAATTGCTGTACAGGATGCATCCGACATAAATGCGCAGGATGCATCCCCCGTACGGTCGCGTGGATCCTAGCAACTGTTGGGGGGTAAGTACAGGTCGCTCCGAGCCCGTACCCTAGTCACGTCCCGTCAATCTTCCCCGGTCGGCCACTTGAAGGACGTCACTGTCCCCGCAATAAGACTCTGGAGGTGTCTCACTCCCCTCGGATTCGCACTCAGATGCAAGGTAAGAGGCTACTTATCCTTCGAGCGCTCGCCGGAGCTGGTATCATCCGCATCCGCAGATACTCGACGCGTCACGGCACACCAACTGGTACGAGCACTCGCGCCCGCGGCCATTCTCTCGGGGGTGAAGTGAATGTAAATGTATTCGCTTGGAGGGCACGATGTAGATGAGTACTACATACTACGTATCTAGAGTAGGTACGACACGCCTCGGTGCGTCGAGACATGCGCGCGCGAAGGCACTGCGCGTGCGGGGACGGCGCGCGAAACTGGCGGACTTGGGACGCACCGTGGGGAGATTTAGAGCGGGCGCAACGTGCGTGCGTGCGTGCAGCAGCAGCAGCGACGCCGGGTCTGCATCATGCAGGACGACCGTGCGTTTGGCTCGCTGTGGGCATCGGTGTTGTGGTCCTCGAGGTTTGTGCGGTGTGTGAGTAAGCGGGCGAAGGGTGGAAGTACAGTATGTTAGCATGATATGAGGAAGGGATGGGCAGTGGTTGCGCACCACGTCCGGAGTCATAGGGCGCACCTTTCCCGCCCCAATTCATGTAGAGGAAACCGCCGCCGAGTTCCGCACCGTGAAGGCATCGAGAGCCGCGCGGGTGTAAGAGAGTACGAGTCGTGGCTGTCCAAGTGGGGCTTGCTGGTGAAGAGCTGCGGCGCGGCGCAGTGCATCAGGTTGCGTTGAGTTGGCTTATCAACGACGATGACGAGGGGCTGGGCGGCGGCGTACTGGACTGTGGGCAAGAGACGCCGAGAACGCCGAGGGAGGGCGGGTCAGCGGGCAGGGCTTACACCTGCGTCGGGGGCACGCACAGTTCCTCGACATACTCCTCGCACATCCTCGGGCTTCTCCTCTTTGGGTTCCTCGACGTGGGCGTCCTCGGCGGGCGTCACGGGCGCGCAGGCGGGCTTCTCCTCGACGCCATGAGCGTGTGTGGTGGGGAAGAGCGACGAGATGAGGGAGCCGATTCCCGGCATTTTGGA